>WBMW01002001.1:75812-154533 GCA_013396635.1 Penelope pileata
GCTAGGATCTGGCAGGACAAGGGCAAAAAAAAACAAGTAGCTCCCAAAACTCAGGTGATTCTACTAGAAAACAATTAAAGATACACAGAAAAAACCAGCAGTTATCTAATTACTTCAGTATTGAACAGCAGCGTGTGTAGCTTGGGGGGTTCCTTTCTGCAGCTTCGGACTCGCACTGTAGTTGGATTAAGCCATTCTCTAAGGCTTTCTTGGTTTTCAGAAGTAACAAATTTGTACTGTGAAGTAGTACATCAATGAAATCATAATTACCTGAGCAATTGGAAGTGTAGCGACATAATAATCCAAACGGTGAAAACTGAAACCGCCGTTACGTTCATTTGATACCTAACTAGATTAAATGCTAACAAGTGATCAGGAAAATTGAGGACAACATGACAAGAAAATGCTTTCCCAGTCCCACCTGGGTAAATCAGAGCAATTTGTTTCTGTTTCTCACTTCAGCCATGGAAACAGGAGACACACAGTGGTCCATAGGTTTTTATGCCTCATGACATGAGGGAATGCAGTGCATCTCAGCATAGACCCCCAACAAAAGGTAGATGTCCAGAGTAAGAAATAGCCCTCTGCTTTCACTTTAAAAGCAATCATAAATTTCTCCTTGCCTTGAGAACAGCACTTAATGTTCCTAAAGCTCAGGCCATCACACCATTAATTCTACCTCACCCTTTTCAACAAGTATTTCTGGAGCAACAGGCGATAACCGAGTCCACTTCAGAGTCCTTATAGGCAGAACTGAGAAATTCAGATTCATGTTCTAACAGGCAAATAAATGATAATACAATTGACAAATACATAGCCAAAGGGGGGAACAAATATCTGCTTCATTCCATGCAAACTAACCTTAGCTAATGTTAGTGAAAGCAAGTAGGAGAAAGTTTGGTCAAATCACTGCATGGCAGATGAGTCACAACTTACTTCATCAAACTCTTTTGCCTCCTTCCCTTTATAAATATTCAGGGAAGGACTCTCGGCTTAGGTAGCAAACATACCTTCTGTACAGTCTTTCTTAGTAGAAATTATTTCAGACTTCCTTTGCGTGAGATCCCAGTTTTAAGGCCACAGGATATTGAAGTAAATGCAGACACTGTATACAAGCCACTGTAGCCCAGTCCTAAGGGGGTTTGGAACAAGATGATCTCCAAGGTCCCTTCCAACCTGAACCATTCTATGATTCTATGATTTATAAATCTTAAACAATGGTGGAAGTTTAGTGTAGTTTTACAAGATCTACTATGTGACACTGCAGTGAAACGCTGTAAGAGACGGTTTACCAGTAACTGGTATTCTTCAAGCCATAGTCCTGATGTTCACAGCTGGGCCTCACCACATGGAAGGCTTAAACTCTCTCTCCCTTTGCAGGCTCCAGTACATACATTTGCCCCCTCTTTTTGTGTACATGAGGAGAAAAACATCCTATTGTACCACTTCAATGCCCCAGTGTAATTTTATTTAACTTTCTCTTTCCTCCACTCCTCCCACCAAAAACACAAACCCCTAAAAATAAAAAAATAAAAAAACTTGAGAAGCCTATTCCTGTAGACTACATATCCCAAACATCTCATTTGTCTTTTAAGTCAGATACCAGAAGTCCAAGACACATGCCTTTTCAGCTGCTAATGAAGTGTCACAGGCTTTGTGCTGACCCACAAGAGCAGCGTCCTTGCAATTCCCTTGGCCTGAGCTCATTTTAGTTAACAATTGCCTAGCTGTCAGGCAACAACTTCCTAACTTGTTCTAGCTTAGTTCTACAGCTAGCACATACACAAAGGTCTGACAAACTTACGTGGTCGCTACATAGCAAAACCCCCCTCCTTGGAGATACTCAGAAACGGACTGACAGACTGACACAGTCCTGGGCAACTGGCTCTAGGTGGCCCTGCCTGAGCACGAGGATTGGACTAAATTCCCCCTGGAGCCCCCCTGCAGCCATTCTGTTATTTTGTGATTAAGTGGGGCCAGGCCAGGCTATTATTTAACTTTGACTCGTTAATTGTTGAAGATAGTCAAACTGTACCTGGGAACCAAAAGAAAGACCAAGTAAGCAGACTGTTACAAAACAGAGAAGTGCTGTAACCACGTTAGAAAAAGGACAGTGTTATGGCAGTGACAACTCCCCACCGCAAATCAGCATCACCGAAGAGACCAACCAGGAGAACTTGCTTCCCCACCAAGGAAAAGCCATGCTGTCATGTCACAAGTTTGCAGGATCTCAGATGACACAGCTCAGAAAAATACTGAGCAAAAATAAACCCAACTGAAAAACTCCTTGCACTTCTCACTGTAAACTAGACAAGGTCTACTCAGATTTAATAAAGCCAGATCAACTGTATCTGGAATCAGAGACTGTCTCTCTGACACACTCAAGCAAGCCTTAGACATACCTTATACAAGGTTTGGGCACATGGAAGGGGTGGCAATTAATGGCCAAGTAAGTAACTTTTGAAATCTTTCCCAAAACAGATCTTAGAAAAAAAATCAGGGTAATTTGTAAAGACCTACCAACAAGAGTTCAGTAAGAGCTCATTTCTGCAGTTTCATCTTCATAGAAATAAAAATACATAATCATAATCAAGGACTGCACCTTTTTAAAATGAATAAACTTGTTTTATTTGATTGTTGTGTCACAACACACATTTATGGCTGAGGTATAAAATATCAGTATCATCATACTCACTGTGCATCAGTTTGATGTATGTAGCATTACACTTATTTACTTACATAATGAAGACACTTGGGAACTATGGCTCATTTGACAAACCACTTCCCAAAACAGTAACAAATGCTACGTAGGATCAAAAAGAATGGACACTTCAGGTTAGCCAATTTGAGCACTTGAACTTACACACACATATCCCTTAAAAATGGTCAACCTTGTTTTGCCCCATTTTCCACATCAAAGTTATCTGTTTTCTTTAACACTTTCTCATATTCTTTTATCAACCGCATTAAGTCCTATAACTACACCTTTTGTGTTTTCAGGTAGTCAATGTACTTGAGTTATTTCAGAGGATATAACCCTCCATATCCTGAGACATTTTTCACATTAATCTTATCTTACAAGTGAAGTCAAAGCTGAAAATTTCAGCACATAAACACACTGAGTACTTAAGATTCTGTCTCTGGTGTAATTTCCAAGCTTCTTGTTTCACATCCTCCAGAATGTTTCAAATCATAGGCCCACACAGTGTCTATTCCCTCTCCAGTAGTATGATCTGGGATCCAGCAAGGGAAAGGAAAACGACAAGCAATGATTCTGGCATTACATTCAAGTTCTTCTTTCAGCTTCTTCTCCAACTGTGGCATCTGTGGAGGAGCAAAAAAAAAAAAAAAAAAAAAAAAAACACCTTTCAAAAAAAAAAAAAAAAAAAAACCTTTCAGAAACAGTACAAACCAGAAGCATTCTCTAATTCAAGTGTCCAAGACATGTCTAAGGTTTGAGGAATTTTTGAAAACAAATTAGGAGAAAAAAAACAACCACAGGACCCCAAACAGCTTTGCAGTTATTCTTTACAGAGAAGAATTCCACTGAAGGAAGTCACGACTTAGAGTTTAGTACCCTGAGTTCATACTATTTATAACACCCAAAGTCACATAAACTGCTGAGTGATACTCAAGAGCCAATGCCTCTTATGGTTTCCAGTCTAACACCAAACCAGTCCTTGGAATGCTCAAAACACAGCATTTGGTCAGCAATCCAAAGCAAGCATTCTGCTGTCACAGAACAGTGAAGCACTGACACGTTAAATAGCACTGAAATTGAGCTTTGTTGGCTCCAGCCTAGAAACACATGCACGTAAGTCCCTGCAGCAGTACTGCATGAAGCATCATACACCACCATACAACTTCCCTCAGCTGAAGACCTGCTCAGTACAGCTTTCCTCTACTGGCTTTTGTATCAGCTCAATTTTTGCAAAGGGAAATATCATTACTGCTACAGAACAAAGCAACACCCTGCCCAGATATCTTAGCTTGAGTAAGTATCTCAGAAATTCCACTACGGATTGTGAGAAATTAACACATTTAGACTTCAAAGGAATTTCTTTCCAACGCCAGACAAATATTATACTGAGGGGGGGAGGGACACAAAACACTTCATAGATCTATTCATTTCTCTCCTTTGGAAAAGCCTGATGTTATGCTTCAGTAGAACACTGCTTATCGATTTGGAATTCCTTCCTACAAATGGTATCTTATCATAGTGAGTAATTACAGCAGCAAGCTACAAAATTAAAACCTATTTACTTTGATATCATGGCATAGCATTTAGCCATTGAAAGGTTAAAAGGACAACAATTACTTACAAACACAGTTCAGTTTAAGTCAGAAAGGACACAAAATAAAACGAAAATGTATTATGAAACAAGACTGACTGAAGAAAACACATTTCCAAAAGCTGAAGCTAACTTCAGCTGTCACATACATACACACAGGGTGTAGACTTCTGATGTAGCCTCCCACTATGGCTAAATTTAGGTTACAATTAAGTATTTTAGGAAAATTATTCAGTTAACTCATTGGTATAGGAGATCTGTGATTACTATTTTTAAGCATTGCATGCTCTGATTCATGCAGCAATTGCTTTTAAGCATTTTTGCTACTGTATCTTAAATAAATGAAAAAAAAGCCCAATTTTCATCCCTCGAACAGAGCTAATACACCCAAAAAGGTTGGATTAAGTTGCTATAGCAATTAATACAGTTCACAAATGTGGACCTAACCTAACCTTAAACAAGTAATTATGAAAAACAGTGACATCTCATGTCTCAAACTGAAAAATTTCATTAACAGTTCAGCCAAAATGAATTGTATCCTTGACTCAAAGTCAAAGTAGTTTTAAGCTAAATCTCTCAGTAACCTTAGGTGTTACAATCATACTTTTGTATCAGTCTTTTTTTTTTTTTAATGTCTACACAGACATTTAGTTCAGTGAAATCTTCTGTACATTATATATACTCAGTTAAAATTCAACAGAAGTTCTGAACATGAACGCTTGGTAAAAATTCTGTCATCCCACCCCAAACAAGTAAAAGTCTCTCTGCAATGACTCATTGAAAAACACACATCTTCCCCCAGATGTTTGCAAGAACAGAGAGGTCTCACAGCCTTCCCTGAAGATCAATACATCCCAGTTCTCTTAGCTAATCTTAGATGTGACATAAAAGCACAGTGTGACAGCATCAAATCAGACCACTATTACTATAAAAGCTACAGACATCTATTGCCTTCACTAAAAGAGAGAAAATGCATTCGTTTCTACAAAATCAATTTAGTCATTCAGGAAGCTAAGCATTCACAGCTTCAGAAGTAAATCTGAAAGACACAATGAGCAAGTTAATTCTCAGGAAACACAGCAGTTTGTATGTTTGGGTCTGTTACGTTTACGACAGCGTTTTTATTGAAAGAATTCAGCCTGACATTTCCTGAAATTATTCTGCAACTAATAGCTTCTCTATCCTATCTGTTAGTAACTTACCCACATCTTATACTATTACTTTCAAAATTCAGTCAGTATTTCCACTCCAGGGCATTTGTTTATTTCTAGTTTACCGAAGTAGCCTTCTTCACCTGCACCTCTGCCCTTGGTGCAATTGCACGATTTCTGATTGTGGATTCAAGTCTTCACAGTGCCCCCTCCTGGAACTGAAGCTAGAGAACACATTCAAAGCGGGGAAAGTCTGCAGCACCAGCACTAACTAGTTCTTGCTGAAACACCACCAAAGAAGGAGGAAAAGCATGCACTTTCAATTCAGTTTTCAACACGAGTTTCAATGTGAATCTGAAGTACTTAATTCCAGTGCTGTCAAAGAACAAGCAAGCAGCTGGGAAATATCCTTATGGTTCTTGTTGTACCTTCCTGTTACTGCCGCAGATATACTATTAATGTATGCTGTATGGGATGGAATCACATCTGTCTTAGTTTCTAACTGAAACTTTCTCTCAGTGTCTGCTACAAAGCTGTGTTTTGGTTCTAGAAAGAAAACATGGCTGATAACACCCGGCAGCGCTGAACAGAACCAAGGACNCAAGGCCTGCCTGCTGAAAACAGAACAATATCACGCTCTGCACCCATCTCATCCCACACCTGCCCCAGCAGAGAAAGCAGCAGTACAGAAGCGCTTATAGGATGTTGCCATTTCACATCTGCACATGCACTCAACCTTTAGAGAAAACACTAACAATAAATTAAAAAAGCAAATGCTTAAGATTTTTTCCTCTTTTCTAGAGGAAAAATAAAAACTAGATAAAGCTGAAACTAAGTTCTGACTGAATTTATCTAATATATCAAGTAAGTAGTGTGTACGCAACAACATCCCGACACTCTTGAAGAACTCATTTTCACCAGGAATACAATGAACAGAAAATACAAAGCTCTCCTAAAAAGCAAAGAGTACGTGCACCTGTATCCCAGCAAGTACATCTGAAGGATGTGCCTCCTTTCCCAAACCTTCACAGTCTAACACCAGAGAGGGATTATTTCAGCGTAGCAGCTGCTGGCCTGATTTGGGGTGATCCCATTTTTGCACAGCACAACAGAAGTTCAACACCCTCCGCTAACAAGCTCACAGCCAGCAGCTGTAGCCAGGTCCCCACTCCATCTCCCTGCCAACACCTCATTTTCCAGTCAAAGAAATTGAAATTTTCAAGAATCCGCCTATCATCTTCTCAAAGCAACTTAAGTACAGCAGTTCTCATTTCGGTTCTGACCTTCAGAACAAACAGTAAATACACCAAAACCAGCTCCAATCCGCATACTGTCACAAGTTTTCCCGGATTTTATCATGGATACAAACAAGCAAAAATGAAGTATCTACATAGCAGTACTACCACAGACATTTTGTAGGTGAATTCACTTTGCAGGCAAATTGCTGTTAAAATACTTAAAGAACGCAAAAACAGCACACTTACCATTTGAGGTACCCCAAAAACTACAACATTTGTATAATGGGAAAAGGAAACCTAGGGAAAAAGAAAATGAAGCAATTCTTTAAAGAACTTAATTTAAAAAAAAATAAAAATCAGCATTGATAATGGGAGAAGTTCGCATCATTCTTTTATCCTAAAAACTCTAACTACACCCCTGATAACAGGAATTTAGACCAAAAACAACAAATAAACATTCCACATAACTCTACACCACACAACTTTCCACATACAGACAACTCCACAGCAGAAAACTACAGTCTGGTCAAGAACATGGCACCAATTCCAAGAACACAAAGGAAATCAATTGAGAAAACACTTCTACAATCGTACTCAAAGCTACGTTTTGCCAGAACTCCTATATTTGTTAAAATGAGGCCTGTTAAGTTTATTCAATTTTTCTGTTAAATTTCAGTTAGAAATGGAAGCTTTCCAATCCAATGCCTGGGTTCTTCTAGTCAGTGCCCAGTTTTCCAACGCTCCTCTCTCGACCAAAGATACAAACAGTCACACTTTTTCACAAAATCCTTTGTATCCACTTTACCAATTACAAAACGTCTCTTAAAGACTTGGTATGAATAGCTGAGGAGAGACAGACATGAACATGACAAAAAAAAAAAAAGTCTTATTAAAGAAGCAATTCTGATTCAAATGATTGAATGTTGCAAAAAATTCTCAATTGCAACTGAGTTTAAAGCAACACAAAAATCACATAACATACAGGGCAGCTACAGAACACACATGTAATGAAATCTCAAATGGGACTGTTCTCATACATTTGGTGAAAACGTCTTGTTACTGATTTCACAGAAAAGGCTCGCAGGGAAGCCTGACATTACAGTAGCCCACAGCACTCAACATGCAAAAGTACGGAGCAGTATGCTCAAGGAACCTACACTGATAAAGCACAGCACATCACTGAAGCACAAACGCAGCAAAGCACTGCACTGTGCAGAAAGCCTTGCCTCTACTCTTTGAGCAGTATTCTCCAAGCCCAGTACAGCATCATGTAGCCAGACAGCATTCCATTTCTTTCAACAAAGCCATCTCCAAGTCAAGTCAGTCTCTCGGACATCCCAGATTCATTCTTAGGTTCTTCGCCACCTACCTTCCATAAGTCTGAAATATAAAACTTGGTGTTGTGATGCACCCCTTCTCTCCAGGCACGATATCTGGAGTACCAGACTAACCATGGATTTAACTCGTAACCAACAGCTTCAAATCCCCTTTTTGCAGCTGCAATCACCTACAAGAAAGAAATCTTCACTTAGAAGCAGAGGAAGTGCCAGAAAGTATATTCACCTAAACAGGAAAAGCGACATGGCTGTATTTATAACTCAAATGAATACACTTCTGTAAGTAAAGAGATTTTAATCCCTAACAGATTGGTAGATATTCATCCACAAATTACATATGAGTAGGTGCTAAATACCTAGCTACATCTGAACAGAAACTCAAGTTTTTTCAACACGCACAAAGGTAACGGCAAGTATGCAATGTCAGGCACCTGGCTTTCCAGGTAGTCCTCATTCTCCATTCAGGCACAAATATATTTGTAAAGATTTTAATATATATAGTCAAATTAGGTGCCTCAGATGCTCAGGTGCTACATACATACATATTCAAATCAGGTGCCTCAGAGGACAGTCAAGAGCCAGACTGCTGAGTAGACAGGATATCAGAAATCGCACCTCTCTTGTACCCACATGCTCTCCTCTGTTTCTTATTCAGGCACAATTCCTTCACAGATTTGGATTCCCAAATCAAACTTTGCAGTATGGACAAAGGATCGAATCATTCACAAGAATTAGCAACCTGACCTAGCTGTAGACGTCCCTGCACATCGCAGGGGAGTTGGACTAGATGACCTTTAAAGGTCCCTTCCAACTCTAAGGATTCTATGATTCTATGAAATTGGACAAAGGCAGCAGTCAAGAACTACCTTACTTGTTTTTATCAACAGTCCACTTAAATCACCACCTGGTTACTAAAACTGACGAGAAGCAGATGGCTGGGAAATGGTACCCAAAGCATTACAACTACAAAAAAAACAACACCATTTTCCAAGGTACCCTCCCTCATCTCCACTTCAGCAAAGTTCAGACGATGTCCTCAAAGCACAGCATCACTTCAGCTACCAGGAGCTTTCCTCTCACATCTCCCCAATTTCTTTTTGAATTCTGTAACTGAGCTCAACAATTTACTACGGAGTTTTGGGATAATTTATAGTAAAATACACTTGGGATATAAGTAATAAAATAGTAGTTGTGCGATAGAGGGATCTTAATTTCACTACATAAAGACCAGAAACTGACTTTGAAAAATATCTGTCACCATACTGAGCACTGGAGGCCAGTGAAGTCACATACCTTATAATTTCCCAACAAAGAGTCTCCAACCAGCTTCTGTACTCAGTATTTAAAGAGAGCAAAGAAACCTTTCCACAGTGCTTCTTGCCATTCATCTTTTTAACCATTGTAGTTTTACCACATCCATTTTTAAGTGGGGCATCCAGCACTGCACAGAGATGGGAAGACTACCATTAACGATACCGTGACATCTATTTTTGCAATCCATCACCCATTTCGCATTCTCCTGTGTTGTTCCATCACCTTCATGCAATAAGCACAGAGCTGCAGCTCCAAAAGAGGAGCATCATTTAAGCTCGCAGCCTCCTGTCCCGTAGCTATAAACCTACACAGAAAACAACTTTTCAGGAAACACAATGCCAATACTTTAATTGTATCTTCTTATGTGAACGCTGTAACTCTTCCCAAGGATTGGGATGAGGTTATGATTCTGAATGCCACTTTGTCAAGCTGAGTGCAAGAGCAGAACAGAACTATTGATTGCTCACCTAACCTGAATGCAAGCCATTCTGGGGTGGGTGGCTTTGCACAGAACTCAAATAAAAACAGTAGATGGCAGAAACAAAACATTCATAAATAGGAGACAACAGAAGCCAGGTCTCAGGCATTTGCCACTTTTTGGAGTAGTAATATTGAAGGAAGACGTCTGCAACTTACAACGCGGCCATCCCCACTGCCAATGTCAACGAGCGAGCCGCTCCTGCCCCGTAACATCTTCAGGACATTCTCAATCTGAGCAGAAGTGGCAGGGACGAAGGGCAGGCAGACCCTCCTGAGAGCCGGGGCCACAAAGGGGGTGACCACAGCATACAGTGCCACCAGGGTCCCGCCAATGCCCCCCGTGACCCACAGCCCCCACCACTTCTGCCTGGAGCTGCCTTGGGAGCCCGCTGGCACCGTGGGCACGGGGCTCTCTGCTGCAGGGGCTTCGGGCATCCTTCAGACCTGAAGACAGAGGTAACAGAGAACAGCTTTACTGCCCATGTGCCCAACAGATAGAGCAGCATTACACCAAACATGCAAGACATGGGCATGGGGAAAAGGGGGCAGAACCCTTTTAACCCCTCAGTCAGTGTCTAGGTCATAAAGAAAAGCTGAACTCCCTGTTTTCAGGAAGCTAAGGTGCTAGGTTATCTCTTCAGTTGCCGTTGCAGCCAGGGCTCCTTCCGCCCAGCAGGACGGCTGCATGCCCCGGAAGAGCCCCAGGGGCACGCAGAGAGCCCAGGCCCTATGCAGCCACTGCTCCCAGCACACACTCACTCTGGCGGCCAGAAGCAGCCACCTCAGTAACGGGGTAGCCCATCGGCGGCAGAATTTATAAGGGAGGACCATACCACTCCACCATGGCGGGGGGGATAGGGGGGAACGCCTTTCTGAATGCGATCCAGAGAGGGGGGAGCACCTTTCTGAATCTGCGCTGTGTCTGTGCTCACTCCTTAGCTTCACGTCGCCCCGGTGCAGGCCGCTTAGCTCCTGTACTGCGCCTAATCACGTCCCCTCCCGTCATCCTCCCCCCCGAGTTGGTGGACAGGGCGCTGCGCTGCGCCGCGCCGCGCCGCGCCCCTACCCCAGCCTCAGACGCTTCCAGAAAGCTCTAGCCGGGGCGTCTCATAGATCCCATCCGCGAAATATGTCTCAGGGCAGCTCTCTGCGCAGGCGTGGGGTCAGCAGCGTGCGAGCGCGTTTACGTCACTGGGCGGCGGGCGCGGCGGGATCCGGTGTGTGCTGGGCCGGGCGGTGGGAGAAGCTGCAGCCATGTCGGCCATGGGGACCCTGGCGTTCGATGAGTATGGGCGGCCCTTCCTCATCCTCAAGGACCAGGAGCGCAAGACGCGCCTCATGGGGCTCGAGGCTCTCAAGGTGAGCCCGGAGCTGCCCGCGGGGCCTCGCTGTGCGCCGCGCCATGCCATGCCGCCCGGGGGGGCGGGAGCCGTTGGGCCGGGTGGCTGCGGCCCGAGGGGAGGTGGCGGCGGGAGGGGGGGTCCTGGCGCAGCGCAGTCCCCTCGGTGTTCCCCAGGGGGGTGGCTGTGAGGGGGAGACGCGGGGGATTGTAGCATTATACCGATCTGCATCCGTTGCTGTGCTTTCAGCCACACGTGGCTGTCTGCAGTTGCAGTGTTTGAGTTGGCCTCTGTGTTCTTCTTAGCTTAGCGGTATGGCTTAGGGGTGCACCGTGGCTGATTTCTCTCTCCGTTGTTTTACAGTCTCACATAATGGCAGCAAAGGCCGTGGCGAATACTCTGAGAACATCCCTTGGGCCCAATGGTAATGAAATAACGTTAATCCTTTTTCCTTAGTAATTGCTTTTCATGGGTTTCTAGCTTTTCTCTCATGTTCTGAGTGCGTTCTTTTCAGGCTTGGATAAAATGATGGTGGACAAAGATGGTGAGGTGACAGTGACAAACGATGGAGCCACCATCCTGAACATGATGGACGTGGATCACCAGATAGCCAAGCTCATGGTGGAGCTGGCCAAATCCCAAGATGATGAGATTGGGGATGGAACCACTGGAGTCGTTGGTAAGAGCAGATCTTGCATCTAACTTGGCCTTGCCAGATTTAAAATCGTATTTCCAAACGTATTTTAAGGAAGTACTTGCAGAGTAAAAGTAGCTTTTCTGTAGCACATTTTAAAGTATTTATTGCTTCAGTATTCTTGTTGGCTCCTTTTAGGAGCTTTTAATCAGAAAGATGCTTTTGTGTCTTTCTTCTTTTAGCGTGGCTACCTTTGAAGTTCGCATTGAGAGTCCTCTTCTTTGTCTGTACTTGTTTTTTTTTGACGATGGCATCTTATCCCACCTGGGCTCTTGTGCTTCTTTAGTCTGAATAATGCGGCTTTCTTAGTACGTTGGGGGTTGGTGGTGTCATAATTGTTATTACTACCTAGTAAACCTCAAATTGTTATGAAAGCATGCTTTTTAAGCTCTAGGCAATGTATGAAATAGGATGCTCCCATCTGTGGGAGAGTGAACATTTATTTTTAAATTTTGTTCTGCAGTTCTGGCCGGTGCGCTGTTGGAACAGGCCGAGCAACTCCTAGACCGTGGTATTCACCCCATCAGGATAGCTGATGGCTATGAGCAGGCAGCCCGCATTGCTGTTGAGCATCTAGACAAAATCAGTGACAGCTTTCCCGTCGATCCACAGAACATCGAACCTCTGATCCAGACAGCAAAGACAACGCTTGGCTCTAAAGTGTAAGTTCACAAATTCTTCATGAGAATGTGTAGATTTCCCATACCTACATACTTGCAGTTGAACGAACAAATGTTTTGATGAATTATTAAATTGTTACTGGAGAAGATGCGGAAGGCTTTTTTATATTTGTTTGGTTTGGGCTAATTTCTCCATGTACTCATACTTCAGGATAGGAAATTGTGAAACCCTTATTCTCCAAAGGAGTAATTCTATGAAGTCAAACTCTGTGTATTTAATTCTATGTATTCTGCCCTGTATTTTTACATCTTCACAAGTGCAAACTTTCTTAAAATTAACCAACTGTTAGATTTTAAGGTCTTTTTATGAAAAGACTCGTAGAATAGTTACTGGATCCACAAGTGCAGTCTTCATTACTGGTTCTGTGTTTCATTCTGGTTAAATCCAGACCTCAGGGATGAAGTTCTTCTTTCTGTTTAGTTTTATAGCTTTTTTTTTCTTTGCTATATAGTACAGAGTAAATAAGCATCAGTCTCATTTCTCAGTTCTATTTCTTTGAGCAATTTTTGTCTGTTACTTTTTGGAGACTGGCTTTTTAAGTTTCCATTGTGGGGTTTGTATATAAAATTATAGGAAAGACTTGGGAGAATATTAAAAACAGAAAAATACAGAGAGGGATGTCTCCTGTTTTTAATTATTGTGAGACAAAAGTTTTTATGAAGTGCAATTTATGATTCTAGCATCTCATGACACATTGTAAGACCTTCTTTTGCAGACCTGTCTTAACAGTGGTTTCTGTGACTTGAGCGTTTTGAGTAGTAGTTAATTCTCCTTACTTGTTTCCTATCTTTGTCTTAAGACTATGTTCACAAAGAGTATGTAGACAAACTGTGTTGTTCTGTTTTTTGTCATATTTAGCATATTCATGTCCCTATGAACCAGCGAGCAGGATGCCTTCTCTTCATGCAGCAAACAAGATGTTAACTATAGTAATATCAGGTGGCTTTTTTTTTTTTCTGAACTGTGCAACTTCATTGTACTTTCTTTAAATTTAGAGTTAACCGTTGTCACAGACAAATGGCAGAAATTGCTGTGAATGCTGTACTGACAGTAGCTGATATGGAGCGTAAAGATGTTGATTTTGAGCTGATCAAAGTACAAGGCAAAGTGGGAGGAAGGCTGGAAGATACACAGCTGGTGAAAGGCGTGATCGTGGATAAAGATTTCAGTCATCCACAGATGCCTAAGGTGAGCGCATCTCATGCAAACGTGTGCGTCTCTCACCTGTAACACTTCAAGTCACATTTAACAAATAACATTTGTGTTATGCTGTTTATCCTGTAAAAAGGAAGACTGGTGGAAAACATCAGTTGCTGTGGCTGTGAAAGTGTGTGGGTAATATTTTCAGTGGCCAGTGTGGATATGAAGCTTTTCTCCTTTTCAAACATCTAATATTTAAAATAATTTACTGGTAAAGACTGTTCAGCGTTTAAACACTTGTGTCTTGAAGCCGTGGAATTTCTTTTAAATGAAATTTTTCATGAAACTGTTTTGAGTTGTAGCTAGTTGCACTTCAGAGTCAGTCAAATGATCTTCGAGGTTCCTTCTGTATGTACTTTTTCAAAGATAATGTCTGTGCATGGTGCAAATACAAGAAAGAGGTGTGACTGTGGTCAAAATGCAGATTTTTAAATTTTTTTTTTTATACAGGAGCTTAAAGATGCTAAAATTGCAATCCTTACTTGTCCGTTTGAACCACCTAAGCCTAAAACCAAGCATAAGCTTGATGTCACTTCTGTAGAAGATTACAAGGCCCTGCAGAAGTACGAAAAGGAGAAGTTTGAAGAGATGGTGAAACAGGTAGAGTCTTCAAAATTATTTTTGTTTTGTAATTTTTAATAGCCTGTACACAGAGCAGCATAGTGCATTGACTTATTTCTGTGAATGAGCTAATAACCCAGGTAAGAGGGAACATACAAGCATTTGTAAGTGTATGAATGAAAGTGAAGTTCAAGTGATAGATAACGCTCGTGTTTGAAATGTACTTCCATTTCCGTGTATGCCTTTCATATACAGATACATGCCTTCTTGAGAGACTTCTGTTTTGAAAAAGTAGGCGAATGAAACCACAAAGAAATTCATTCATGAAATTATTCATTTTTGTGTTAGTGCTGATGATTGTCATTGTGCCCTGCTTTCAGATAAAAGACACTGGTGCAAACCTTGCTATTTGCCAGTGGGGTTTCGATGATGAGGCAAATCACCTGCTGCTCCAGAATGAGCTGCCTGCCGTCCGTTGGGTTGGTGGACCTGAAATAGAAGTGAGTAAAGTTTTCTAAAACTGGGATTTTTACCAGTTCTCAAACCCATGTTGAGTAATTTGCTGTACTAAGTAAAAATCTGGGCTTTCTGGATAGAACTCTATGATCACATTTAGTGTAGTGTTGGTAAATATTGGAGCAAAGCCACTGGGGATCTGTCTGTGGGAAGAACCTCGAATGCATGGAATTGTGGTCTGTACTGGAGTCCATGCATATTGCCTGTTACAGGTTTTATATGGCTAGGAGTGTTTTTGCTTTTAGTCTCATTATTTTAGAAAGAAGGCGTTGCTTGAAATCTCCCCTTGAGCTGAAAGGATGGGAAGGTAACCTTCTGTAGGCATTTGACAGGTTCACTTCCACTAGTTTTACTTTATTAAAATAATTACGGAAAAATATTCTCAAATAACAGATTGTTTAATTTTAGTTAATTGCCATTGCAACTGGCGGACGCATTGTCCCTCGTTTCTGTGAGCTCACGCCAGAGAAACTGGGTTTTGCTGGTGTTGTCCGGGAGATCTCCTTTGGAACAACGAAGGACAGAATGCTTGTCATTGAGCAGTGTCAGAATTCTAGAGCTGTAACCATTTTCATCAGAGGAGGAAATAAAATGGTAAGATGCTCTCTTTGTGTCCTGATTTCGTATGCTCTCTTTGTGTCCTGATTTGGGCTGGGATAATTGATTTTCTTTCTAGTAGCTGGTATGATGATGATTTTTGGATGTAGGGGGAGAATAATGTTGATAGCGCACCGGTGTTTTAGTTGTTGCTAAGGAGTGCTGCACAGAGCCATGGACTTTTCTGCTGCTCACACTGCCCTGCCAGTGAGGGGGCTGGGGCTGGGCACAAGGAGGTGGGAGGGGGAGCACCAGGACAGCTGACCCAAACTGGCCGCAGGGACGTCCCGTACCATACAGCATCATGCAGAACTATGTGACTGGGGAGGTGGCTGGAGGGGGCTGCTGCTGCTCAGGGACTGGCTGGGCATCAGCCAGCAGGTGGGGAGCTTTGTGCTCCACTTTTGTTTAATAAGAGAAAGAACACTGCTTTTTGATTTGGTATATTTTTCTTTTTTTATTTTTTCTTATTAAACTGTCATCCACAGCCATTTTGCTCACTGAAGAACAAATAATTTTGTGGATGCCCTTTGTTGTTGTTGTTTTTTTTTTCCTTGTGAGAGGGTGACTTAGGAGTGAATATTTATTAGTATTTTTGCACAATATGTATGTTTCTTCTTCTGATTCAAAGTAGTTTTTTAATAAAAGACAAAACTCAGACCATTTTAAATGCTTCTCTGCTTAAGCTAGTTACTGACTGAATTGTTAATGTGAAATGATGCTTAGTACAGGTCAAGTCCTACTTCGAGTGAAAACCTTATATTATGAAGCAATATAAGGTAGCATGGCTAAAAGCCTGGAAGAGGATCTATAGTTCATTTGCATTTTTTTCTGTGTTAGGAAATTCATCTTCGCATCCTTCAGTTGTGTGTATTACAAAGTATGTGCTATTTTATAATTCCAGATTATTGAAGAAGCAAAGCGTTCTCTCCATGATGCGTTGTGTGTGATCCGCAATCTTGTGCGCGATAACCGCATTGTGTACGGCGGTGGCGCAGCTGAGATTTCTTGTGCCTTGGCAGTCAGTGAGGCGGCAGATAAGGTGAGGAAGGAACATTTACAACTTTAGTTTCCCTCGAGGAAAAGAAAGATTAAGTCCATTTGAAGAGCTTCTAAAAAACTTCAAAGAGCTTCCAGAAAATGTGAATTACAAAACTTCCTGACGTTTAGTGATAAGCAGTGTTGAAGTTTTACTTCACTTTTTTGTAAAGCTGTTACAAGTACCTTTTCATTTTTTGATAAGGGCAGTATAAAATGTTTTTTATTTGCAAATATTTGTCATGCAAAGAAGCTTTGTCAGTTATTGAGATGAATATTCCCAAGAAAATATGCATATTGTGTGTGTATTTTATACTTTTTGTGTGAAAGTGTGCTTTTACTAACATTGGAAATGAAAGCTCTATCATTTTTATTTTTTATTTCCTAGTGCCCGTCTTTGGAACAGTATGCTATGAGAGCATTTGCAGATGCCCTGGAGGTAATTCCCATGGCTCTTTCAGAGAACAGTGGAATGAATCCAATTCAGAACATGACTGAAGTACGGGCTAGACAAGTGAAAGAAAATAATCCTGCTCTCGGCATTGATTGTTTGCAGAAAGGAACACATGGTAAGAAGTGTAATGTGGAGGAGGAGGAACATAACAGGATTTTCTTCCTGAAAAATCAGAAAGCTTGCTATTTCACCTCTCAGCCTTTTCTTCATGTCTGCCGCAATTAAGAATTTGCCTTTATCTTAGTAAGTGGGAGTAAGGATGGAGAGATACATGATGTACAGGTACACAGGTACATGTTTTCTTCCTACTGGACATGTACCTGAAAACATGTGCGAGAACCCGAAGTGGCAAGATCAATTGTTGATGTTGCTAACTTGTGGCACGGGAATCAAAACTACTCACTGTGAGGCAAAAATGAGGTGTGTTCTAACTGCTGTAGTTTTAGTGGTCCAGTTTACAGTGTAGTCCTACAAACAGTTGTTTCAAGAAACCATCTGTAAAGAAGAAAACAAAAGGTTGGAAATGTCTTCAGGAATGTAGACCTGATATAAGATACAGCATGTGAAGACTTAAATCAATGTATGAAAATTTATTTTCACCTCAACTTCCACTATTCAAATTCTTATTCTGATGTTTATTTCGAGGGATAAAAGGTAGTAAATTTTGGAATACAGCATAAGGCATTGTGCATAACTCTTCCTTGATGAGACATTTTTGGCACTTGAACTGTCAGTGATTGCTCTGCACTTAGAATGCTTCTGATACCTGTATACAGAAATGCAGGAAGGTGAAGTAACAAGTGAGGAAGACTTAGTTGGGAAGAGAGAGTTTGATCTTAATGTTCCAACATCTTTGGAAAGAACCTTGTCTTAAAACTATAGTTTGTACAAATTAATTATGGTTGCCAAGAGTAACAATTGTATTATGTTCTTTAAAATTACATAGTAAGTAACTATCTCAGGTAAACGTTACGCTTAGGTTTGAGGAAGGTATCTAATTCTTTCACATCTTTTTTACAGATATGAAACAGCAACATGTTATAGAAACCTTGATTGGTAAGAAACAACAGATTTCTCTGGCCACTCAGGTCGTTAGAATGATTCTGAAGATTGATGATATCCGTAGGCCTGGAGAGTCTGAGGAGTAAAGGTTGAAAAGCAAGAAACATTAAGGGGGCCACAGCAGTAGCGAAGACGGTAGTATTCTGATGCTTCATCTTCAGCTATTTATTTTGGACATTGTTTGAGATACTGTAATGGCTAATTATGGGAAATAAACACAATTTAGCACTGATGGTTTCAAGACTTGTTTCAGAACTATCCTTGTGTCTTTTCTTAAACAGGTGTGAAAAGAAACAGATGTGTTAGGAAAAGCTTTGTGAGTGCATGGCAGGGGGAAAGGCATGGATAATGCATTATACCCTTCTGAAAGGATTTAGGGAAAAAACATTCTTACTTGTATCCTTGCAGAATCTTCAAACAGCTCATCTGAATACTTTAATCTCCATTTGGCTTATTAATACTCAATAAAAGCTGAGCTTAATTTTTTCCTTGTAGTGTATTGCTGAGTTAAATGCAGGGAGGATTCTTTTATTCAGAGGGCTGCACACTCATCCAAGTTTGGGATTTTTATTGGTGTCTGTTTTGTTTTGTTTTTCCAGAAGTTAACCTGTACTACCATGAGAGAGTGTAGTTATTTCAAAAGTCCCAAGAATGTTGTTAGAATGACAAAGTAAAATTTACCAATACAGTGCTTTGCCTGTACAGAAGACCAGAACTGACAGGCTTTTTTTGTTTGTTTTTTTTTCTTCCTTCAAATTTTTAGATCTCAGAAGAGAGGGAAGTATTGAAAATATCAACATTAGACACACTGCGTTTCACATGCATAGTATTAAAGTTAAGAGCAAAGATAATACAGAGAAAACTATTACTACTATTAGCCAGCAGGTTTTGTTTCCATGTGTTAAAATTATGCATCCCTTAAGTGAAACAAAGTCCTGTAATGAGTCCCAGTAGAGAAAAGTTAGAGAAGTTTGATTTTTTGTGGTGTTGAAGTTCCACCTTAAAATGTGGATAAAGCGTATTTCCAGAACTATTTAAGGAAGAATCCTGCAAAGGTTAATTTTAATTGTTAGAAACTGAGTGTGGTGACTTGTTTCATTGTTGTTCTTTTGCCTTCTTCAAAACTAGCTTTATTTACACTCAGCTCAATGGACAAAACAGTGAATCAGTTTTACTGCTGCTGAAGTCTGGCGTTCTGAATCTGTTCATGGTTGCAGTTGTGTCTCTAACATCCCATTTGCCTATTGGCCCATACAGAGCCATCTATTACTTTGCTCAGTAACATAAAAAGAAAATGACTGTAGCTAAAATTTCCAAGGGAGTAGTTTAATTGTATTGGTGTATCTCTTCCACCTGATGTTGAAGTCATATGTGTGATGGAAAGGAAGCGAGAAAATGCTTTGCTGTTCTTATTTCATTCGTTCTTTTCTAGAAGTGTTCACTGTCCTGTCTGAAACTCTGAATTCCTTTGCCAAATTGTTTGAAAGCTTCACTTATTAACTGTTTCACTTAGATTGTTTTTCAGCATGGTTTAGAAGACATTATTTGTTTTAAATGTGGGATGCTCAGAAGAAAGAGGAAAGCAAGGCACCACTGCTACTGATCTGCATTTGGTTGTCCTGACCGCTTGTCAGATGTGAAGGCGGGAGGGCTCTGGGCAGCAGCGCTGCCTCTAGAGTGGAGAAAGCTGTGACTGTGCCCAGTGGGTGGTGTGTATTGCGTTGGGTCACAGCAACTTGGAGCCTACAGGCAGTAACATAGACCAGGTCATTCCCAGTCCCAAGCAGATCTGTAGCATGGCGTGCTGGTAGTTTCTAAGGATGTGAAAGTTGAAACCTGGTCAGCTTTTGTGATATTTTTTTTCTTCTTTTTATTCCCGAAGCGTGTTTTTACTACACTAAGCTGCCTGGTTCAGAAGCCTCTGGAACCAGGGAAAAGATGGTTCGTGTTCTCATTAGTCTGACATAAGGGAATAAAAGTCTTTGTGATCTGTACGTAAATATTACAGAATCTTAAAGTAAGCCTTATCATGGAAAGTTTGAAGCTCAAGGGGTGGAATGCTGATAAAATTCTAGAAATGAAGACTTTTTTGAGGCTTTTACTCCTCGTCTTCAGAATAGCGTAGTGTTACCAGGTACGTTAGTCGATATTTAAGCCTTGCATAGACAATTGAAGGACAAGCAATGTGCAACAGAAAGCGTTAAACCAAATTAATGAAACCAGTGCAGCTCAAGCTGGTACGCTTTCAAGGCAGGAGTAATTGTCACCCCGCTGTTTTGTTTAGCCACAAATCCAATATTGTGACTTTGTGCTGCTGTTTGTCCCAGTCAAACAAAGGGGAGGAAACGTCTGAATTGTGGGAGATAAACACTGATGTTTAAATGAAGTGTTTTGCGTTTATAAATAATAGTGCTATCTGGCAATAAAAGCTTTGCCTAGCCGTGTATTTGAGGCTGAGGCCCAGCACGGGCCTTCAAGTACTGCTTCCTTATCCTAGGGAAAACGCAGGGCTTACCACTGGGGGGCAATGTAAGTATATGGCTGTCATAGGGGACTGCAGCTGCGCTGAAAAGGAAGCTCAAGTCCTGCAGCTTTTTCCCAGGATTGCTGACTTGGCACAAGTCTGTCACCAGTGAGATCTGAATCTTTTCAAGGGCTTGAGTGCTCAAACTGATTTAGTAACTGTCCCCATGTGCTCTCTTAAATCCAGTGTTTTATATTGTCCTGGGACCCTTCTTCTGATCCTCTCACTCTGCAGCTAAACCCATAGTTCTACTGCCGAAGGGCTTTCCCCAGTCCCATTTCTAAGCCTCTCCCGCTGTGTTCAGGGGCCTGGCTTTTTCCTCCTCCTATCTCTCATCTCCATGCTGACACAACGCTTACATTTGCAGGTGCATAGAGGAGGTTGTCAGAGCTCTGTGTGCAGGTTCCTCTCCATCCCTCAGTCACACTCGACCCGTGGCAGCCAGCGGCTGCTGGGTGCCATTCATCTAAGGCTGGGCTTCTGGTGCACCATGGTGACTCGGCTGCATTGGGTCTGGATGGGTTTTTCCAGGAACAAGATTATGCAGAGCTGTGAAGCAACATTCTTGTTTCTCTACAAATTGACGCTTTCTTCTACAAATGTATTTTTATTTTTCCTACACTTAGGAAAAGACTGCTCTCTTTTGGATTGATCTTTTCTGACTGTGTTCTGCAGAGAGAAGATGTATCATAGTGTGAGCAGCTCCAGTCTGAGCGATCCAATCTGACAAATGCAGAGGTAGCCGCAGCCAGGGGCTCCAACGGAGCCGGTCAAGCAGCCTTGCTGATACCCAGGCTTGCTAGTGTTCTCCCTGTTTCCGAGACACTTGGATTCAGGTTTACACAAGGTAAGCTCACTGGTTCCAGAGTAGGTCCAGGCAGTATTTCTTTATGCTAAAGCTGTGCAGAAAAGAGAGGACTATGGGATCTGAAGTCTTCTGTGGTAGAAAGCTCATTTGCTCCCTTTTCATGTATGCCACGTGCTGCACAGGTCACATACAGACAGGGAGCTGCCTCGCTTTATCCATTTTAGCATACAGAACAAGTTGGGAAAACTTCCTTCTTTCATCAGCACTGTTAAAAGTTGCTGTTACATTGGCTGTGAGTATTACAGCCGCCAAAGTCCTACCATCATCTCAGGAGAGACAATTCAGTTGGGAGGAACTAGCCCCATTTGTCCTCTGCGTAGAAGCACCTCTCCATTTCACAGCTTGGAGGGGTTCCCGGAAGCTCTCTGCCAGGGAACATTTCTCACCGTGTTAAAGAGCCAATTAAATGGACTGACATCGTTTGCTTTGTAAACAAGTCCTCTCTGTGATACAAGAGAGAGAGTTTCCTAAACGCAAATGATCAGAGGGTAAAGCTTCAGTGTGTTCTCTGTGAGACACTGAGCCCGTTGTGCATGTGCTAAAATCTGCATCTTCATGATATTTCTCCCTAGGCTATTCAGGACCAGTCTCTATGCTACAGTGCGGCTCCTGGTGTGCAGTGCTGAGCAGCAGGAGCACAGGCACTGAAGGGAATAGGTCTCTGCCAGCTGCCTGCTGTCTGCTTGCTCCCTGCGTGTGAGACACCAGGGCCCTGACAGCACTCTCCTTGCCTCCCCTCCCAGAGGTCCGGCTACTTGTGCTCACCTTGAGCCAGACTGGTGGAGAAGATGCAGGGGGTGAGGAAGAGTTGGGAGAAGCCCTGGGAGATGCTCCCCCGTCTCTCTCAGGAGCTGCATTTAAGTCCAGGCCCAGTCCCTTGCTTCTCGCCTGAGTTTTATCTACACCTGTGGCTTGACCCTAATGCTGCTTCCACTTACTGCTTTGTCTTGCCTGGTCATGATGGGCTTGCATGGTGATCTGTGCTCTTGGCAGACCCTGGTCACCATTGCTAGGCCTGCCCTGCTCTACTTGCTTGTCCCCCTCGCCTATGAGGCTGTCCCTGCCTGCTCCGCTGTCACCCTTGGCACACCTCAAGGAGCAGGCTGCTCCTGCTTCCTGACAACGGCCCCACATCCAGCCCATGAGGAACACTCACTCTGCCTGGTGTCTCTTGCAAGGCAATGGAGCTTTAATGCCAAACACGAGGTTTGGAGTGACAGGGGTTGAAAGAGATGGAGGGCCTCAAACGACTCTGGGAAAGGCACTGGGGCAGACAGGCGCTTGTGTGCTCTCTGTCTTGAGGTGGGTAGCTGAGAAGACCAAATAGAGAAACTAGAGGAGACAACAGAGAAAACCAAAGCAGATGGAGGTGATGTTATTAACCCATTAGTATGGGTTAATAATAAAGCCAAACAATAAACACAAACTAAGTATCCAAATGTTTGGTTTGCATTTAAAGGTTTCATGATTTTTGATGGAGCACAGTGCCTTTTTACACCAAGCAAGGAGAACTGTTGGTTTCTGTACAATCCATATGCAACTAAGCTGAATCCTCAAAAACAACCTTCCTTCCAGAGCAGGAGAGAGCAGTCTCCCTGCTGGCACACACAGGGCTCATGGACGTGGGGGATATTTAGTGTCACCTCAGCTGCTCTGAGCCGAGGGCATCAGGGCCGCAGACTGTCTCAGTTTCAAGAAGCTGCCTTGATTTATGTGCCTTATGTCACCTAGTTCTCAGTGTATCATAAAAAACCCATCCAACATTAAAATTGCTGAGTTCCCACTCTAACTGGACCGTCTCGTGGCAAACCTCTCTGCCAGCTGCTCGTATTCGTCACTCACTGGCCATTCCCGTCACCCAGCCCACAAGTGCAAAGCCCTCTGCAATCTCCTGACCTTTCTCCCACGCATACACCGCTGACTTCTCTGCCACCCACTACCAACTCTATCTCCCAAATCTGTGGCAGGAGCTGACGGTCCTCACACTCAACTGGGTTTTGCAGAACCTAACGCTCCTCCAAGGACCCTTCAGCTCGCAAACTAAGCTGCCATTAGCTGGTTTCTTATTTTTCACATCCAGCTACTGTGCTGGCTGACATTTTGCTAGTGCCTTGGCTGGGTGATTAGGTACGAGGTCTTCTCATTAACACGTCTCCAGTAACTGGAAAAAGGCCAGAGGCCAGGAAAGGCAGATTTCCAGCGCTGCCTTTGAATTAAGGGCAGTGCCAAAAGTTAAGTGATTGTGAGAGGTAGTGAGTGGCAAGGTGGCTCAGAGGGATGGAAGGTGATGTGTGGAGAGGACGGGGGAAGCAGGAGTGTCCAAAATGACTGAAAACCTGCTGAGGAAGGATACTCTGCTATGTAACTTTGGCACAGGCTTGCAGTGGAACATCATCTTAATGCTGGTTGTGCTGCCTTGCTTTTCAGCTATGTTGACTCAGCCTCTAAGAAAAGCTACTGCTACAGATCTCACAGGAGCTCCATTTCTGACTCCCCAGGATCTCTGACAGGCTCTTTCTTGTGTTCCCTTCACTTTGGGACCATGCAAGTGTACAGGAGAGGGACAGAATAGAGCTGCCTTGTCCTCTCTTCCTTGACAATGGAAATTTCATAGAATCATAGAATCATTAAGGTTGGAAAAGACCTTTAAGATCATCTAGTCCAACTACCCACCTATCACCAATATGCCCCACTAAACTATGTCCCTTAGTACCACATCCAGACACTTCTCGAACACCTCCAGGGACAGTGACTCCATCACCTCCCTGGGCAGCAATGCAAAAAGCATGTAACTATCTAGCTCCTGGTTGCTTAGGAAGGACAGAGAACCTAAATAGAGACATACATATTTCTAAACAACACTGACAATTATTTTTGAGTGAAAGCCAGAAGCTAACAGGGCTAGCACCATTCAGTGGATGCTTAGCTGTGTTAGGTACATTTGAGGTGTTAGTTTCAATTCCCAGCTGAAACAAAGCATGGCAGGAGCTGGAAGTCAGTTCTAGAGGGAGCAGCCTACAGCCAGAGGAAAGCAGGTCGTGTTACTAAGTCCTAAGCAAATCTGGGTTCCTGAGGCAGGAGCTACTGGGTATGAGTGTCTGAATCCTCGGCTCACTCCCAGCACTGGAGGCTCAGCTACTGAAACACAGCAGTGAGCATCCAAGGGGCTGAGAAGTGGTTATGAGAATTCCTGCAGTGAAACACTCCCTGGAGGTATTGCAAAAAACAAGGTACCACATAGAAGCTAAGTGGGGAGGAGCATTCTGAGCATTCATCCTGAGCATTCATCCCGACCTGCTGCTCTCCCTCACACAGTTCTAACATGTGGATGCTCCTGCAACAGCCGTCTTCTGGCAGCAAGCTGAAAAGAGTCTAAAGAGCCACCAAAGAGAAACAAAACCTGTATCAAAGCTTGGCAAAATGAGTAACCATGCCAAAAACTTGGAACATAGGAAACAGGACCAGAGTCCAGGCAAAGCATTGTTGCTCTTGATTTCCTCAGCATTATTGGGAATTCACAGCCTATATGGCTTGCAGTGAGGTATGTGCTTAACACCGCTGATATAAGATCCAAACAGTGTCACTATAGACAGCTCTATTTTAAACGAGACAAATTAAATCAGTCATTAAGTGACCTGGAAAGGAGCTACCAGAGCTGCTCAGAGGAAATTGGTTTGACTAAGCAGAGAGATATTGCTTTCAGAGCCTTTCATCAGGACACAACTCCAGCAACAGAAATACCCCAAACATTTTTCTTCTGTAGGAATTGTGTGGGGTTGTGCAGATAGACCTCTGTGCCAGACTTCATGAATTATCAGCCAATCAGCCACTCATTCTTCAGCTATAGCAAAATGATCTTGTTTTTACATTAGATCTGTCAGATTTTCATGTCATTCTTTCTGAAGTTATTTGGCATGTGGCAAGAGCTGTGTAATTTAAGTTACAAGTGTCAAACTCAGGTTTGTCCAATAGTTAAACCTGTTGTGTAGCTGGGTGGCAGGGCTCTGCCTCTATCCACACTTAGCGCACACAAACCATTAGTTCCCTTGGTGGTCCAGGAACTCCTAGGCTGTTCATCTGCATAGATGAGGCAATGGACTGATCTGAGACAGTGAGCTGACTTGAGATCAGCTCAGGAGCCAGCAGTGTGCCCTGGTGGCCAAGAAGGCCAATGTTTTTTTGGGGCGCATTAAAAGGAGCGTGGCCAGCAGGTGGAGGGAGGTCATCCTCCCCCTCTACTCTGCCCTGCTGAAGCCTCGCCTGGAGTACTGTGTCCAGTTCCGGGCTCCTCAGTTGGAGAAAGACAGGGAACATCTAGAGGGAGTCCAGCAGAGGGCCACAACGATGATGAGGGGCCTGGAGCACCTCCTTTATGACGAAAGGCTGAGAGAGCTAGGGCTGTTCAGCCTGGAAAAGAGAAGACGGGGGGGATCTTATTCAAACAAGTTCCGATCCATGTCATCAAGTAAAATTTACTTTCTTTTCTTGTTTCCTTCAGAAAGGCTTCAAGACCTTAAATAATTCTCACAGTTCTTTTCTAAATATACTTCCACATGCGTCTGTGGGCACATCTGGAAACATCCCTATTGGAGAGCACATTCCTGTCACTAATCTGTTTAATCCCAATCCTAGGCATTTGTACCGCCCTGGCCCAGCTCAATCTTATGCCATTTATGTGCCAAAGTCTCATTGCAAAGAATACAATCTCAAGCTGAAGTCCAGGGGATGAGTGTTAATGACAAGGGAGCAACCATTGGAAGGGAAAAGGTGGAAAGGAAAATTGGAACTCAGGGACAGGACTTCTGATTCTTTGCGTAACTCTGGGAATGCGGTCATATGTCTGCCAGTTAAGGAGCTCTAAAGTCAGGATTACTGGATATTGTTCCGTGGTCCAGACTTCTGGGTGACCTAAGTTACAGCTCAGGACTTTGCTGTGTCCAAATTTCTCATCAGTGAGATTTCCACCCACTGAACCAAACCATGTTTTGGTGGTGGGTGGCCAGTCACACAATTGCTGAAAATGTGGACAATGACATCCAACGTGGCAGGTGACATGAGAAAAAGTAAACTACCCCATTCCAGCAACAATACCTTCCTGTCTTGATGTCCCATCATTCCTACGGCCACCTGGCAGCTCCCACACACCACGTGCCATATGCCCAGTGACAGAAGGAAAGGACAGGGGCATCCTGTTACAGCCCGGTTTCTGCCAGCCCTATCCAATTCCTGACATGCTGTTGTGCAGCCAGGGACCAGTGGGAGGGTTTCAGGCTGCTCAAGGGCTGGTCAGAATTGCTGCCTATCATGGCTCGCCTTAATCCCAGATTTTCATTATGGAGCAGTCCAGAAGATGCCAACCAGTTCAGCAGTTCCTGAGGGTAGCCCAGCAACAGTAAACTCAAACAGAGATTGGCACTGGCTACCTTTAAAGCCATGCAGAGAGTCACCAGGAGGCCCAGCATCCCCTTGCCCTAACCTCCTCCAGCACTGGGAATAGAAGCCACCCATCCTACCCGACTAGCAGCTGCTCCTCAGGCAAGCGTGCTCATATGTTTCTAGCTGAGTGATGAGCAGCCCTGGTGGGATAAAGGTGCTGCAGTCTTCTCTGAACTGCTATGAGCAGTATGAGTATGAGGGAGGGCAAGCCTGAGGACATAAGTTCCCCTTGCCCTGAAACTGAGCTACACGAGCAGATGGTGAACTTCCATGCCTTTGGACAAGTCAGTTTGGACTGGACACAGGAGTTCTACACTGTACAGCTGATGTACGTGATAGATCTGACCACAGACAGACACAAGACTGTCCCAGCCCAGGGTTCACAGCAGTATTGCATAGAGCCAGATGGATCATGGAGGCATGGCAGTTATGGTCAAGCTGTGCTCAGGGGACCAGCTGGGTGGTGAGAGCAGCTCCATGTCTGTGGGGCCCAGGTAACATTGCAGTGCTCATGCTGCTATGGACTAACATCCCTCACGCTGAAGAAAGGTACTTAGCAGGGACTTCTTCCATCCTTCAGGTCCTGAGGAGCTTTCAGAGATCTTCCTCGTGTGCTGCTGTTTCTTGTCTTCCCCTTTCTTGCTCTTTTTTCTGTCTTTCTCTCTTCTTCAGCCCTGTCTGCACCTCTTGTCCACAGTCTGAGCCTCAGGGAGTTGGCCTGTAGCTGACACAGGGCTCAGCACATCATAAAGGTGCAAGCCATTAAATGTATTCTGGATCTTACCGAAATGGCTCAGCAGCCACAAGTTATTCAGCAGCTTCTGAGAGGAGGGCATGGTAAAGCAGAGAGGATCTGCAGAAGGAATTGTCAGGAGTTAAGCCTGTCCAGGATTCTCCTGGGGAAGCTGATTATGTTAGCCCTGTTTTCAGCAATCTCTGAAAAATCTACTACCCTGAAGATGAAATATTTACTCAAGGGAGAGTGTCAACAGCAACAACTGTCAGTAGCAGGACAAGGGAATGTGAAAGCTGTCACTGTTTCCTACTTGTCTTTGGAGAGAGCAGATTCAGCAGAGGCCAGGCAACGTCAGCACGTGGCTGTCCTTGCTGTGCTTCCATCCCCCACTCCATCACTGGAAGGAAAGATAATTGCCTGAGGCAGGCATAGAGCAGGGCTGGGGACAAGTAGACGGGGATGAGAGCTGCCTGTGCAAGGGATTGTTTGCAGCCTCTAGCCACTGTGACGGCCTGCTTTTCCTGGAGCCGACCACACATTGCTGCATGTCAGGAACAGACTGAAAAACAGGCTGTTTTAATCACTTAAGGTGAATTTTATCAGCAAAGCTCTGAGGGAAGTTGAACTCAGCCAGACCTAGCACCCAAAAGGCAGTACCAGGGCCCCCTGTGAGGGCAGGAGCCATGTGCTACTCCACCCCGAGGCACAGGGGTCATCCAGAGACACAAATCCTTGGTGGGGGGCAGTTTGTAAACAGCAAAGAGGGGTTAGAAGTGCAATTAGTCTGTGTGACAACTGTGACCACCTTCTGTCACCACCCTGGGCCCAGCCAAACCCCCCTTCCTCCCTCTCCTGTACAAAGCTGAGCCAAGGCACAGGGCTTACAAACATGCCCACCTGCCTGTCAGCCCCAGGGAAAAACACAAACACAGCCACAGCCACAGCAACGGGCAGGCCTGTGTTTGGGCAGGGCTGTATATGGGCAGGCCCAGGCTATTGGCCGGCAGAGCTTGGCTGGGCTGCGAGCAGGGAAATCTAGGACACTAGAGAACAGTTATAGGATTTAGTAGTGGTCAGTTCTCATCCTGTGGTCAACACTGATATTCCAATAGAGCACAAGGAGACAAAGTTATAGTAGGGGCAGTAAGGTACTCTGCAACTCAAGCTATGGGGTGTGGAAAATACTGTATCAGTTCATATGATCTCTCTCCCTAAGCCTTTTTTCTCTTGTTCACATATCTCCATTCATGGATACAAGATACAGAAAAGAAAAATAATAAAAATGACTGATGAGAGAAACTCCACAAGCCTTCTCATATTTTCCAGTCAGGGACCACCTCTGGAAACTCTAGAAGAAAGCAGCTGGGCTGCAGTTGTGGCCAGCCTGCCCCCATGTCAGTAAAGATGAAAGGTAACAAATCCTCACCATCTGTGTTCTCCAGCTATTGTCCCTTTCCATTCCTGTGCTCAGAAGGACACTTGTTCAGAACAGAGTCTTATTCTGCATTTTGTTTGTTTGTTTTTGATGAAGTTCTGGCCTGCTCTGTCTTTGAGGTGGAAGTCAAAACTCAAGAAAAAGCAATGTGGGAGGAGGCAGCAATAGGCACTATGTAGTCTTGCATCTGCCCTGTTATATTCCCTGTCCCGAGTTGCTTTTCCACACTCATTTTTGGGACCTGGTGGAGACGTGCTTCTAGAAATGAGTCCAGAAGTTTAACTGGAGAGGTCCTGAAGGCTGGACCTGTGTTCTGCCTTTTGTCACAGGGTCAGCCAGTCTAATAGCGTTACTTTCCTCAGTCTTCCTGTAGAAGGGAGAGATGGCACTGAACCCAACAGCCAGCCATGCAGACCATATGTCCTACCAAGAGCCATGGCATGCATGCACCAGGGCACTGGGGCCTGTGTTCACACTTCTTGTCCTGCAGTCGCCACAGCCACAACTCATACACTGCAGTGAGCTCTGTAATTGCCCAATTTATCTCTTTGTTCCATCCCAGAGAGGATTGAAGTCCGAGGTCTTTCCCTCCCCTTTGCAGTCACCTGATGCCTTTTTGGGGATGACACCAGATCTGCCCCATACCTTGTGCCTACATTAGCTGAAATGTTGCCCTTTACTGTGCCGGGCACTTGGCCAGCCTTGCTTGCAGCAAGCAGCGGATCATGCAAAGGGCCAGTATGTTTGCACGCAGCCCCACTCCATTCAGCCTCTCCTAGCAGCTGCTGCGGGGGTGATGGGGACAAGAAGATCTTTTTTCAGACCCCCTGTGGATAGGCTTCACCAGGTCTATTTCATTCATTCATTCATTTCATTCATTGATTTAAGAAATCCAGTGAAATTATGGGTAAGCCATTGAGAAAGGGAGACCAGGCTGGGCACTTGGCTCCAGGAATGTCTTAGACCACTGTGCTGGCTGCTGTTCTTGCTTCATTGTAAACCTGTCTGCACCACCATCAAAAGCTTGGTGCAGATGCAGTGCTGATTTCATCACTAAGTGGTATACTCTACAACTTTCTGGCAGCAAAAAGCCCTGCCATCAAATTTGCAAGACTGTAATAAAGGAGCCAGGCAAACAATCCTGCTCATTGCCACTGGTCACTTCCTACAGCATCTGTCACATTGTCTTTGTCAGGCAGCATTGAGACCCTGATCCTCATCAACATAAGGGGCTCTTGCAAAAAAAACATCCTTGGTCCTGATGGAACTGGACAGCTTGACCTGTTGCCCAAATACATCAATGTTTCACTAGTTTAGGTTTGCTTTAATATGCAATAGACTTTAAAACTGTGCCCAATAAGCTCCTAAATTTTGCTCATCCTTTCTCATCAAGCCAGATTTTCAACTTGTGCCCGGCTCTGCTGAGACCACTGGCTGCAATGCTGAGCAGATCCAAAGCGGTGACACTGGGAGCCCCACATATCTCCAGATGCAACAGTGAATGTCCTTGAAATGAATGATTGACACTGGACAGGATCTCTGGACATTGCCTAATCCATCCTCCTGCTCAAAATAGGACCAGCTAGAGTAGGTTGACCAGGACCTTGTCCAATCAGTTTTTGAATGTCTCCAGTGATGGATACATTCTCTATTCCAGCTTGACCACCCTCACTATAAAGACATTTTTTCTTATGCTTGAATGGATTTTCCCATATTTGAAATTATGTGCATTGCCTTTTGTCTTGTCACTCACTACTACCAAGAAGACTCTGACAATGTCTCCTCTACACCCTCCCATTGGATATTTATACATATTGATAAAATCCATCCTGGATCTTCTCCAAGCTCAACAGTCCCAGTTCTCTCAATGTGTCCTCATATGGCAGTTTCTTCCAATAGGTAAGAATACCCACTACTACACTGTTGTTGTTTGAATGTGCTCAGCCCCAGCCTCTCATGGTTGTTCATGGACTTTTCTCAAACTAAAATAGCTCACTAATAGCAAGATATTTTCTTCCCAATATTCTGTATCATAATCAAATCACCCTTCAGTCTTCCAGTTTTTGATAGTTTTCTTCAAGAAGCCCTTCTTGCAGCTTTAAACAATGGCCCCACTGTGGTTCTTTTCTAAATTGTCTCCAGCTTTTCAGCTTGCATACAAACAGTGCCATCCCCAGAACTGCCCTGCAAGGCATCAAACAGTGATCGCTTGCTCCTGCTTCCCACACTCCTGTTTAGGCCAGCAGGAGTCTTACTGGCTGTCTTTGCTGGAGATTTGGCCACCTTGTGTGTCTGCACCCCTTCAGCCCTGCAAGGGATCCATCAGCCTTTTTTGGCAGAATACCACAATGAGAACTCACATGATCTTGTGTATCCTCTACGTCTTGCAAAGTTTTTTGTGTGTTTTTCAGGAGTCCTATAAGAATGGTTTTTGTTCCTGTGTGCTCCTACCTTAATATATTTTGTCCATTTGCAAGATAACACATTTTGTTTGAATACACACATCTCACTGAGTTATCCAGATCTCTTTGAGTGGCCTGCTACTGTCACTGTTTATCAGTCTATTCATGTTTGTGTCACCTGCAGGTTTTCATTTCCAGTGGTTCTGTATATATCTTCAAATCATTGATGGAAATACTGATCAGTTTTGATTCTACTATTGATCCCTGCAGAAACCAACCAAAATAATCAAAGACCATTCCCAATTATTTCTTCTCTCCATTGCAAGTTCTCAATTCACCTGATATACACTTTATTGACTTTGCATAGTGCATCTTCTTAACCAATGCAATGTACTATAATTTTATTTATATCAATAAAACATTCCTCACGAAAATTGTGTACCGTAAGGCTATCAGGTAGAACACTGAGGGTCGCATTCCACTAAGTGACATTCCTGATCTTTAATTCTCTATTAATAAGCACCTGTATCAGATTTTGCACTTTTTTCACTGGCTAGGCATCAGCTACCTGGCCTATAGATCCATTGGTCTTAGTGCACCTGCAATTTAAATACTGGAAATCCATTGGTACTTTTACAATGTTCTGTTATTCCTACAGTAATCAAAGTGCAATTAACAACAAATCTCAGTGGCCCAGAGTTGAGTAGCATTTATTGTGTTCTGGAGTAAAGAGAGATGACAGAAGGAAATTGTATCTTGAACAGAGTGAGTATGGTGCTGTTTGATAAAGTAGGGCTGGGAGCTGGAAGGAAGACACTAGGAATGAGTAATTGTAAGGAAAAGGACAAAATAGGATGGTGGTGATATTGCTGAGAGAGGAATGAGAGTTTCTCAGGTGTTTATCAGGTGATGAGTGGGAGAAAGGGAATGTTAGATGGGGGGGATCTAAATAAGAATAAAGTGTCAGTAGGTAAGAATCTGGAAAAAGAGAGGTGGAGGTTGGGAACTATAGAGGAGTGTGTGGAGAAACGGAACTGAAGTGGAAGAAAAGATGGGTTGCTATGAAATATAGTGCTCAAATAGTGCCTATTTAGAAGTTATTTCGTCCCTGGAAATAGAAACTGAGCTGGAGACATTTCCAGCAATGGAAATGTCCAGCATTGTGCTTTGAGTTGGAACGGGTTTACCAACAGCAATTGTCTGAGGACTGGAAAGAGGTAGGAAGGTAAGAAGAGCTTCTAACTCCTAATTCTCCCTTTGCTATCTTTTTCCAGGATTAAAAGGACTTTTGGACTTCAGGAGAGGGGTGTTGCTGTGGACAGGGGGTGGTTAACGTGGTGATGGGAGAAGGAAGGTCTTCTAGAGGGATAAGCAGGCAACTAAAAGAGCATAGAGGATGATGTCTTAGGACCTGAAAGTAGAACAAGGGAGGTATTCTTGGACTGGCACTGGAAATTGTTCCTTGGGTCTGAAGGATTCATAACAGGAGAAGGGAAGAAGTGGTAGTGGATGATGGTATGGAGAAGGTCTGGCTCTGTGAGGAGGGAGCGGTCAGACTGAAGAAAGCTTGAAAGCAAGGCAGCAGTGTAGGACTGCTGTGAGGTATCACCAGGAGAATATAGCTGGGGTTATTCTCATGGATAAATTAATGTGGCCTGTGGCTACAGCTCCTGTTATCCTTTCCCAGTGACACCCAGACCTGTCATCCTCATAGCACTACTGTCTCCTCAGCTGAATCGTAAGTCTAGATGTAAATGGCAGTGAGCTCCCCTATCCAATTGCACTTAGGCCACGCAAGGAGGGAGAGGGGTGAACTGTGCTTCATCAAGGGTGACAATGTTTGCAAAAGGCCATTTTCCTGAATGAAAGGAGCTGGAGGAGGAGACTCGTGAACTGAAACTGAGACTCCCTTTTAACTATCCACTGTCACCTGGTCCTCAACACAAGGAAATGGGAAGAAATACATGACCTCTGGTTCCTTGCAGCTCTCTCCCTTTGATAAGGGAGGCCTTTCAGAAGGAAACTCCTACTGAGAAGCTTACGTGGTTGGTGTTAAGAATGCTTTCATGAAGAAAAGAATGTAGACAAAAAAAAGTCCAAGCAAATGCAGTCACTGTAGAATTAACAGGACTAATGTCTTTAGAGACAGTGAGGGGAGTGGGCAGCAAAGAAACACTTACATTAGAGTTAAACCATATGTCCAACTCTGCTGACTGGAAAATCCTCATATGGTTAGTGCAAGAACCCATGGTAGTTATCTGTATGTTCATAGATGTGCAGAGGGGCTGTGAGTGGCAAAGAAGCCAAAGCAGAGCTAAATATGCTTTAGAGAAAGGTGCAGATATGTAATGCCACAGTTCTCACCCACACCTTGCTTCTATCCACTGTTTTCCTCTGCTCATTTCCATACAGCACCTTGTGAACATCTTGCCATGTCCGCTTGCTGCCAGCAGTCCCTCAGCCAGTCCTGCAAGACCCCACCTCAGTGGCCCCCATCGTCTCCTCAGCATCATCATCAGTCCCCAGATAACATCCACAGTGATATGCTGGGAACTCCCCGCAACCTCCACCTCACCTACCTGAAGCCATCCCTCAAGGGCCCTGGTGGAGGCCCAGGCAGCATGGGGCGGCCCTTGCCTCTAGCAGGTTGTCCTGAGATAGCCACAGGCTTTGTCACGCCTACACTCCCACAGCAAACAGGCCCCCTGCAGGCATTTTATTACGAGAGAAGAGCCACAAAACCCAAAGGTAGAGATCTGCTCTATTTCAAGAGTAAGACAGGTGCTGCAGTCCCTAGAAACAACCCCAGAGTGGACAATGGCCAGGAAGCAAGTGGGTGCTTCACAAAAGAACTGTCATCTGTAAAAGAAAGGAGATATTTTCAAGTCCCAAGGAAGCACAAGGAGGTGGCACTGGGCAGTGCTGAGCGTAGAGTGAGGATTGTCATGTGGACGAGAAGCTTGGTTCCATGATGGTGGGGACAGTGCTGTGGAGAAGCTGCTGTCTGGGTTACCCTGGTCTCTCCCAGCTGCACTGCTGGAGGCCCACCACAATGCCCTCAGCCCCAAAGCTGCTTGCAGACCTGACTTCCCTCCCTTGTGGGGAGCAGGCTCTAGAGCTTCACAGCAGCCTTCTCGCTGTGCCCATCCTCTTGCCGCCAGGGGCAATCAACGTAGCGCAGAGCCCCACCAACGGGGCTGCGCTTGGCAGGATCAAGTGCCAGCAGGCTCCGCAACATGAGAGCAGCCTCAGCTGTCAGGCGCTTCCAGTGTCGAGGCAGGTTCTCTTCCAGGCCTGTCTCCTGCCACAGCATGAAGTCCTCAAAGAAAGGATCATCAGGCAGGCTTTGCTCCCAAGGGAAATAGCCAGTCAGCAGGCAGAACAGCAGCACACCAAAAGCCCAAGCATCCAAGCTGGCATCAATGGGCACCCCCTGGGCATCAGTGGTGTTGCTCAGCTCAGGGGCAGTGTAGGGAATTACCCCAGCCACCAGTTTGAGCTTGGTGCCCTTGGGCCGTGTAAGCCCGAAGTCAGTCAGTTTGATGCGCCGGCACTCAGGATCAAACAGCAGCACGTTCTCAGGCTTGACATCACGGTATACGAGCCCCCGGCTGTGGATGAACTCCAGAGCACTCACGAGCTGCTTGGCACACTGCTTAGCAGCTGGTTCAGGGATCCCATCCTGCAGAGGGAGAGAGACAGGCAATGTTGCACCTGTATGGCATCTCATCAGTCCTACCAAGGTGGTGGGCTCTCATCTTTGCTCTGCATTAGGGAATGTCTTTGAGTTTCTGGTCTTGCAAGCTTGAATCTTGTTCAAAACTGTAGATCTCAGAATTGGGAGACCCATATCTCATTGACTTTCTCTCTTTCCCTCTGACCTATCCAGTCTGTACAAGTGCCAAATGCTACAGTCCCAATCCCCACGCCTTTGTAGCAGCACTCACCCGGGGTTTGATGATGGATATGAGGTCTTTGTGCAGTGCTGGTTCATAGAGGAAGCCATAGTATTGGCTGGATTCGATTGCAATTCCAAACATGCCAATGATAGCAGGGTGGGTGGCAAGGGAGAGTGCTATACAGTACTCATACAGGAAGGTGTGCAGCTTGGTACTGGCTTTGGGCAGCAGCTTGAGAGCCATAGGAGTCCCTGGAAAAGGGAAGAATGAATTAGACCTCCATGAAAGTCACTCACACCAAAACCAGACAGACAGAGCACTGGGTAGCCATGAGTCTGGAAACTAACAGCCACAGAGGTCTCAGGCCCAATGTTTTGTATGGAGGTATGTCATACTGGTACAAAAACAGACACTGCTGCTCATGTGAGTTTTGAGCTAGTCAGTGCATGCCATGGGAAGACTGGGTAGAGGAAGGGAAATTCAGGCTACGCAAGCTCATCAGTCTGACCTGAGCCTGCTGGAGGGCAGTTACAGGCCTTAATGGCCTTGGCCAGCCCCACCTGGGACCTCCACCCCCACCCTCTGCTCATGGGCCCAGACACCCCATTTAAGCTCAAGCCCAGGGCTTCGCTGCCTGACTACATTGTGTTGTAGGAGTGCTGGTGTCCAGCTGTGCGATATCCATGTCTGTTCTTGGCCATGAGCCCTGTTGATCCTGACTGGTGGACTGACCTCCCAGCTTGACCTTGGACCTACCTCATCACTGCAATCTTGCCTGTTGCTCTGGGCTGTCCCCTCATCGTGACCTACTGCCTTGCTGGGGACAACAGGAAGGTCTGTGGCTGGAATTCCCCTGCCCTGCTGGTTCCCCTGTGAACCCTCTGACACTCCTGGCACCCAGCCCCAAGGAGCCATCAGCCCACACAAGTGAGCATGTGGAGAGGAGACCAGACACAACAGCTCACAAAGCGCAGTTGGTTCCTTACCTCTCTGCCTGTGGGTCACTAGCACCACATGGCCATACTTGCCCCTGCCCAGCTCCCGAATAACCTCATAGTGCTCAGCCACCTCAGTGCGCACCAGGCTCTGAGCTGTGATCTCCAGGAGCTCATCTAGCATGGTTGGTGCCGCTGTTGTTGCCGCTGTCGCAGCTGAGCTCTGAGCCATTGCTGAGCACTGCAGAAACACCAAAGCCTGAGTCAGGAACAGAACAACATGCACAGAGCAAAAACAGACCAGACAGACCACAAACTATGCCATGATGGGGAATTTTTCTGCCATGTAGAACCCAAGCACCCTCCTAGCTCTGCTGGGATTGAGTTAGTGTTTTTATACAGGGCATTTCTAGGCAAGGGCCCTCATCATATGTAAGGTCCCTGTACTGAAGGAACCTCTAAAAAGGCTCTGGATGCATCTTTTTTATACCCTCTCACGAAGCAAGATGACCTCTTCAAAGTTAAACCATCCCAGCTCTCTGGGTGTCTCTTCAAATGAGAGATGCTTCTGTTCCTTAATCACGTCTTCGGCCCTTCGACAGACTTTCTCCAATACATCCATGTCACTTTTTTGATGGGGAGATCAGAACTGGACCTAACACTGCTGATATGGCTTCACCGGTGCTGTGCAGAGGGGAAGGATCACCCCTCTTCAGCTGCTGGCAACACTGCCTTAAGCAGCCCAGGGTGCAACCCAAGAGCCTGAGGGCTGCAACATTCTTGGACCTCTTACTGTGCAGTGAGACAGAGCAGCAGTGTAAAACACTTGCTCACTTCAACATCCACAAACTCAGAATCTCTTCCCATATAACTTTCTGATTGACATGAAACATTTAAGAAGGGAGTAGGACCTCAAGTTGATATAAAGGCAGATGGCATCCTAAGAATATGAGTGGGAGATGAAAGAATGAAACATTTTCCCTTAGTTTTACATTGCTCTACCTGTGACCAGAGCTTGTTGCAGTTCGTTCAACTTCCCACCCCCAATGCTGCTAAATCTGGTCATCTGCAGACTCCAGTAACGTAGCAACAGAAACACTTAAATTAAGGAGAAAAGGCTGCATTTTTACAGGAGCATAGGACTACTTGTGGGAGAGCTCCCCTTCTTTTCCCTTCATAAGTACTGAGTAATTAGCCTTACATTTCTGAAAAGACTTTGGCTTGGTGAGAGAGCCAACAGCAGCCAAAGTTAGCACAGTCCATAGGGAATTCAACATTGAACAAGTGTGTGCATGAGAGGGGACAAATGGAGGGCAGCGAGACACTCACTGTGAAAGTCAGTCTGGAAAATATTTCAGAGATTTTGCTTTGATGTCCTCCTGTTTGCTGTTCAATCACCACAGCCTGCAAAACTGCGTACATCAGACGCATCACAGAACCTGCATGCAGATCCACTACAACACTGACACTTGCAAACTGCTGTTGTCATATTTAGGCATTAAAAGGAGTAGCTGGGAAAGCCTTTTAAAGAGTACTATCTAGAAATAGAGAAAAAAATTTCAAATGTAATAGACCTTTAAAGCACGTAGACCTCCCTGCAATGTTAGATAGGCCTATGTCACACTAACTAGGGAATGGAACAACAGGAAAGATGTCAGCTTGTCTTCTGCAAAACATGTTAGATTTATATTTCTGATAAAATATTTCTCCTATATCAAATTCACGGTCTTATACAACTTCTTGTCAGCAAATGGTTCACGATCTTCTCAGAGAATTTCTCAAACTTGACTTAGATAAAATTTCTTCCCTTGTAGGCTGGCCACCTGTTAGCTCTATCTAATCCAAAGGCTGGAATGTTATCATTGCATTCACGTAATGAATCGTTCAATACTGATAATTTTCAAGTGTCTATATATTAATTAATCAGTTTTTATTAGTATTGAATTATTTCATATATGATTAATCTATTATATTTATTATATGATTCATTAATTGTCTCCTATTTACTGTGTGAAAACTTGTGTTTGTGAGTGGGAGGATATGCTTCTCTGTATATTCTCGGTTCTCACTCCAGCTCTGGGAGTCAACACATTTCAGTCCATAAAATGTCCACATGCAGTATAGAGAATCAGTGAAATAGTCAGCTTGGAAAAGCAGATCAGCCACAGAATATGGCTCTGAGACTTCTCTCCTCTGAGATGAAGTCTCAGCTTTCTCAGTCTCTCCTCATATCAAAGATATTCCATTAAACATATCCCTGAGCATATGACACGTTGGGACCATTTTCTAGTCTGACCTTCTACAAAGCATTAACCCAAACCAAATAACCAGCAGCATTTGGGGCACCTCTTACAACAAATTGTGCATGTTTGATCAAAAGGCAACTTGTGGTTGGGTGTGTTATGTGTTCATAGGGCATTCTAATTTGAACTTAGCTGCCTGCTGCTGCTTCAGCTATAGAAAAGTTTTCTAGTGCCCTTTCTTCTGACTGTTGCAGGGTTTATAGACATTGTGGTCAAAAGTATGGCTACAGCCCATGAGGACATATCTAATCTACATAGATGGAGTAAAACTAGCAGGGTACAGCCTGAAATTCAGCCTTTGTATTTAACCAACACTTCACTTGGACTTTCCAAACCATCTGGCACACTGTGCTTCTGTAGCGTCCACAACAGTTAGTCTAAAAACAGGTAGGATGTTTCCCAAAGTTGTAGTCACATTTTGAATATTGAATAAGCATCTTCACGATCTCGGATCAAGACACCTTTAAGTCTTCTTATTGGCTAAACATCTCCCAAGAATCTTCTATCCAATTCTCAAATCAAGACCTTCCAAATTAATTTTATGGCACTTCTCTGAAACTTCACCAGATTTTCTGCCCCCCATGTTAAAACGCACACTGCTTCTGTGGGAATGCTTCCTGTGAGACATTGAGCCAAAATTATCCTCTGCCTCTCTCTGTGACCCCAAGACATCTTTAAGCAGGAGCATCACACTGACAGTTGCACTGCCTTATACATCCATTATGACTTTAGAGCCTTTCCAAATTACTCTCTTGCAGGGCAAAAGCTCTGCTTCCTCTTCACATCCAGGGTACTGCCTCCTTCGTTTCTACCAGAATACTTTCCCACTGCCCTTAATGGAGCACATTTTTCTTGAACGGACTTAGTTATCGAGTAATTCAGATAACTCGGTGTCTCTCTTATCAAACCACCACGTCCATTTCTGTTTCAGTGTTGTCTAAGGACCTGATCTGCAGGGATTTTTCCATTAACCACTAAATCATTAGTAGATGCTCTGAAACATTTTCAGTCTAGCATTTTTTTTTGTACAGCATCTGCTAGAAACACCCCACCCAGTGAATGTCCTCTGAAAAATATCTGTGCAAATTCATCCTGGCATTGATCAAAATCAATAAGCCACACAGTTTTCAATGGATTTAAGAACAGGTAAACTTGCAAGACTCAGAATAGTGGAAATTACCATGTTTTATTGGTGTCCTCATGCTACACATTTCATTAAATCCTGACTCTGTGATATTACTTTTACCTTTGACAATGATCTAGAAGAAAGCACTTAAATCATCAGAAAATGCTTCCTAAAGACAGAAAATTGGAGCCAGATAAATCATGCAGTGCTTGCTAAAACCAATGCATACACACACATAAAAAGCGTTACAAATTACTGGAGAAGACAGAAGCTCAGCCTGGTGTTGAGGGACAGAAAAAAGTTAAATATCATCAAAATCAGATTAATCTAAGTTCTTCATGCTGCTTTGTAAATAAAATGGGTACTGTGTAAACTCAGAAACATACATTTGGTACGCCCTCACTTCCTTTGTAGGCCTTAAAGTGTTGGAAGATATAGAATTGCGTTGACAATAGATCACAGTGATGCAGATACGCACCTTCATGATACAGGGACAAGCACAAGAAAATAATGTATGAGAGTTACTGATGTTGCAGAGTCAATCTTTGCATTCTGCTGAAGAGAATGTCCAGAAAGGATCAGATGCATGAAATGCTGGCAATGAGAGAGAAACTAGAATTTTCCAGATGCTAAATTAAAAAATAAGCTTCATTCTAAACAAACGGACAAAAAAAAAAAAAAAGAAAAAAACTATCCAAAAAAAAAACCAGAAAAAAATATCTAACCACAAGCATAGTCATTTGGACTAACTTGTATTAGTTATAATAAAAGAAGATGGCTGTTTTGAGATAATATGCCTCTTGCACTGAAATCTATCTTATGCAGAGGTTCCTACATGCATATGCCTTGAGACCGTCTGAAATTTAATCTCTGAAACTCAGCTGAGTTAGGAAAGCTGTATTTCTAAAGAGCTGGCCACCTGCTAGTGACTTCTGCACTGAAATCGAGAATATTGTGCATCGCTGGACTTGTGTTTTCATTAGCAATGCATTCCTTCCGTTTGCTCTGCTTTGCATTATTATTTATCTACTTTTTATAGTGCTTTTTGAAATGTTAAAAATCTACTGATGTGAAAGCCTGGTTTCTCTAGGGTAAACTTCTTGAACAATTTTGGAGGCCGGCTGATGTCTGAAAGCCAACAGAATTAGCTATTGGATGTTTGCTATATTTTTAATGCGACTGATGAGACCAGAGTTCAGCACACTAATACTGTTGACCACAGTTTGACTGAAAAAGGGTCAGAGAAGAACCATGAGGAGAACCATGAGAATGCTAAAAGGACTGACATTTGCAGGGAAAATTTCCAGGGCAGTTGTTTGTTTAGCTTATTAAATAGACAGTGGAATAGTGACTTTATCATCTGTACGTACCTTGATAGCTACTAGAAATTCACTAGAGAGTCTCTCCCACCAAGACAAAGCATTATAATGAAAAACAATAGCTAAAGCTGAAATGACGTGATTGTAGACCTCAAGTGTGGTGCACATTTTGTGAAGAAGGCTGTTTACTCCTAAAAACCTCATCAAACGTTATGGAAGAATATCTCTATATCATCATGACTTTCAACCCAAGGATGTTTTGTTTTTTTTTTCCCTAAAAGGTACCCTCTAGTGCAGACCATGTTTAATAGAGGTGAGATACCAGAACATATTATTGCAGTGGTTGTTTCTGGCCTTTTTACTGATAGATTTACGAGCTGCTTTCTAAAACAGGTCAGCAAGCTGGTGTTTAATCTCACTGAGGAGAACTGCCTATCTGTCTCCTCAGCACTGTGCAATGCTCTTCTCAGGCACAAACACCCGCCACCCTCCCCACGGACAGCCCCGGGAAGCCGTGAACAACAACCTCCATGCCACAGCCACATCGGACAGAAATCAGCAGCGATCTTGCTGGAACCAAGCCGCATCACGCTTTCCTCCCAAACAACACGTCGGTACCGCAGCACTGTCCCACCAGACACAACCACTGAGCCATCCCTCCCTATGTAGAGAAACATTTTGGGGCAGAGCCACCTAAGGAGTTTGTCACCAACCAGCTCATAATGGGCACCAAACATCGGGAATGGGTGCACTTCATGTTATGCCAGCACGTGAAGCCAGAGCCTGGTTTGTGAAGGGTGCTCAGCTGTGCCCCTTTACCTGCCTGTCCAGTCTCCTTCATCCTGCCATGACCACAGCCTCTCTTCTCACATACCCTCCCCGTCCGTCGCAAGCCTCTCACCTTCTCCAGCAGTGCAGGGCAGACAGCCGTGAACAGCCTCGCCTCCCCCTCTGCTGCCTCTGGGCTGGGTCCAGGCTGTGCTGAGCAGCCAGAGGGGCTGCCAGGCATTACGGGGCTGAGCGTGACGCTCCGCCCCTTCCCCAGCCTCTGGTCCAGGGGCACACTGCCCTGGGCTGAAGGTGACCTCTCGGCAGGAGGAGAAGAGGCACGCTGGGGAGGAAGGGGGCTGTCCATCCGCCTCATTCATGGACAGGGAGGTGTCACAGAAATCAAGGTGGAGCTGTTGTTTCTGCTCAAGTTGGACCATCACAAGCCCCAGGGATCCTTCAGCAGATCCACCCTTCCCAGACCTTCCCTCCAGCTGGGGCTGTCCCTACAGATGGGGGAACAAAGCTGCTCTGGGACTGTGTCAAGTCAGAGTACAACCCTGATGGCGGGGCTGAGGACCCTTGGGGGCTGCCAGCACTTTCTTTTGACTACCAGAAGACATTTCGGTCACAGTTGCCTGGGTCAGTGAGCATAAGAGACTAGGCACAAACTGTGACTGACTCAAGGTCCTGCCATGGGACTTGTGAATGAGGCTCCTCACACAAACCAGTATTACAGAGAGTTACAGAGAAGATGAAATTATTAACAGTAACTACAATGGCTTGTAGGAGTCTCATGTATTCCCAGTTCCTCCACCTAGCCTGTATTCCTGGGCCAAAGTCCTCTTTCTTCCACTCGAGCAAGGACATGAAATAGACTCCTGTGGACATGGACACCATGCAGGTCCTAGATGCTGGCTGTGAAGCACAGGGTTTTATTCTCAAGGATTTCAATCAGTTTGTACATCTGCAGCAGTGATGAATGCAGCTGTGGCACAGGAGTGTCACAGCACTGGCCTACCTATTCCATTGAGCTGGGGCCATGTAGGGGTCCTGCAAAGCTTAAGGTGCCCCGATGAACCCCCACATCCATTGTGGGGACACAGTGCAGTGAGGAAGACAGAGAGAGGGTAGAGGTAAAAGACAAATGTTAATAGAGGAGAGCAGTGCAGTCCTTGTAACCATCACCATAGACCCCTTGGGTCACCAGCACAGGGCTGACCCTTACTGTCTGCTCTCTGAAGGGAGGCAAGTTACACCAAGGACTTGTCACTCAGGGCTCTGGCCAACAGAAAAGCAGTGAGGTGAGATGCGCTGGGCTGGCATCACAGACTGGTAAAAAGCCAGGCTGCTGTCACCTGGCTCTGATGGTGCAAGAAGTCCAAGGGTAAGAGAAGTAGCATAGCCCGAGTGTTCCCATGCTTCTGGGTAAGAAGCAGGGAATGATGTGTGATGTTGATGGCCGAAAGGTCTTGCACCATTCAAGGCTTGGAGGATGCTCCAGTGATTGGGAAAGGCCTTCCATATGCAAAGTTCCTACAGACAAGGAGATTACAGTTGGGCTGGTGTGAGTGTATGAGAGAAAATTATCCAATATCCAAGGATTCAGCTCTGGAATGAATGTTATAGTGTAACCACAGCTCCCAAGGAACATGGTATCTAGCCATATGAGGGACAGAATAGGTGAGACCATTGCCACCAATTGAGAAACAAATCCCAAGTCAAAAGTGTTCTTGAGGACTTGGTTGAAGTCACAGTTACAAGGCAACACTGGAAAAGGAACTCATATGCACATTCTTCTGGCAAACTGCAACCACCCTTTGGAGATAAATGGGAGAGGAAAAGTGGAAGAGGGAAAGAATTACAAGTGGATATTAATGGCTCTTCTGTTCAGATGGTTTGATATTTTCTACTGCAAAAAACTACTGTGCTTTGTAACACACAGTATTGTGATTGACCGATGTTGTCTGACAGCATTACAAAAAATGCCTCCTTTTTCACCTCTGAATTGTTGTTGGGTTTATCAGCATGGTAAGTATTCTTTCTCTTGTATGCCTGGCTCAGAAGGGGTAGCATACAGAAAAATAGTGGAATATGAACATTCCCAAAGGCCAAATGTGGCAGCTAGTGTCACAAAGTCATAGTAGTGACATAGATTGCATGAGGAACACCTCTTTTGACTTTTATTTTTTTCCTTGTTCCTCTTCTATGGCATGTAGACCACAGCCCATTTCACTCTCATCAGAACAGCAGCAGAACTTCAAGTACACACTGTACACAACTTAAAGCCTCAGGGCTGAATTCCTGTTAATGAGTGCTCAGACCCACTGCTCCTTCACTGAGAACTCCATCAGGCTTCAGAAGGTACCAAAAGAGCTACTGAGGGGACTGACTGCTCCAACGCAGTGCTAGCAGAATACTCAGTTTCTCAGGTGTTGCCCTTAGTGTGAACCATCCCTTTGCATTAGCAGAAGATTTGGTGCCCATTTGAACCCAAGACGGCATTCCTTGGCAGGTATGGAGGCTTATCATTAGGGTGGCATGTGAGACAAGGATGATAAATGGGAGCATCTAGGTTTTTTTACCAAGGCTTATAACAGCCTTGCTCTTTTCATGTTGCAGTTTATGGCAATACTCAGATTGTTTGTACACAATCAAACTGATCGTAAGCCTTTTCACAGGACATCACTGATGGCAGTTTTCAGTGCAACCATGATCTTTTCACTTCTGGTATGCAGTTTTGCTCAGACCTTTTCAGAATCAGCTTAGTGCCTGATGCTGGAGTGGGAATAGCTCTTTCATTTTCCACAATGCCTTCCTACATCTTCTTCTATTAATAAACCTGTGAGCTGCCAACTCTTCCCTCCCCTCCAGCCCCAACAGGCAAGCAGGCAAGCCCATCTGCCAGGTGCTACAAGGTGGGAGGCTGCCTCCTGGGCAGAGAGCTGGGGCCCTGAGCTCTCCTCAGCACAATCAGGGTGCTCAGAGTAGTCCACCAGCTGCACAGACCATTTGTGCTATGAGGTCATTCAGTGCTACTCCATCACTGAGGAATCTGCTGGCCACCTTCCTGACAGCCCAGCACAATGTCCCACCTCGTCTGCCAGCCAGCACAACAGGCTCACACTAAGCCCAGACCCCACTCCCCAGGAGCGCTTCCCAACCATGCTCCCCAGCTTCAGCAAAGCCCCTCACACCCAAGGCCTCTGGTTACCCACTGAGCACCATGTCTGCCTCACAGCACCCTGCCCTGTTCCATTCCAGCCTCCTCTTTTCGTACTGTCACTTTTGCTAGTAGCGACCAGCACCATTCTCACTCGGGCTGCCCAAACTCTGCCTTCACTCAGAAAGAAGGGAAGAAAGACCACTGGCAAAGACATTCCTCTCAGAGACAGCACTAAGTGCTTTTAAGAACGTGACTGCACTGTTGGGTGCATTGGATGCAGAGTGTTTGCAAGAGGCAGCGCTATACCCTTTGGTGATCACTGACCCCAGTGCCTCAGCACAATGTTGGGGCAAAGCAACGCTGTGGTGGTGCTCTTCCACCTCACCACAGGGATAAGGACTTACAAAAGGTATATTTTAAACCTCTTACCTTATGATGTCCCCCTGTTGCTCCTTCAGGGCTAAAAACAACCTGCAATATCTAATATCCAGTATCCAAGATGCACATCAACATTCTTCTAGAGGCTCAACGATGTACTTGAAACCACAGGTACAGGTCTAGGGACTGTCTAGGTGGCAGCTCAGCTTGCAGCACCCACCCTAGCCTGCTAAAGGTGCCATCACTGCAGGATGAGTTGGCTGTGTCTGCTTAGAGACATCCTGGAGAGTGAAAGCTTGTGGTGGAGCTTCAGAGAAGAAAAGGCTGGGCTTGTAGATGAAGAGTGGGACTTGAATAGTAGTGCAGAGACACTGTACTTTACTGGGAAAGCTTCCTTCTCTCTGGCCATGGAGAAGGGCCATCTGCTCTCCAAGTGACAGGCAGCCAGGAAGTGAGAGAGGAAACAAGGCTGACAGGAGTGGGGCTCATCAGCCAGGGACTGTCCCACCACAGTGCTCCTGCAAGGTGAGTGAGGCAGGCTCAATGATGGGAGCCAGGTTCAGCAGCGAGTCCAGGTGATCAGACAAGTCTGTGGTGACAAGCAGGTCCAAGGTCCAGGTGAGAAGTTGATCTGTAGGCCAGAGTCAGCCTCTGTGCTGGTAACCAGTGTTAGATACAGTCCAGTGACTGCAAGGAAGGCCTGAGGTCCATCCAGGAAGGCATTTCATGTGTCAGGAGGGAGGGAGATGGTCTCCATGGGGTGTCAGCAGCAAGCACTTGCTTTCTGACAGATGTGGGTGGCTGAGGGGCTAGGAGCACTCATGGCCACACAGATGGGGCAACACAACTAGGTATAATAAAACCTTGAGTAGAGTAAATGAGATGAAAAGAAATTGCTGCTCACAGTCTCTAAAGATACAAGAACCAAAGGCAGGTGCAAAACAAGTACAAGGCTTCCTCACAAAGCATGACTTCATCTGTGGATACCTAGCCTCAGGAGAGCATGGGTGATAAACATTTATGTGATTTCATAAAATAAGTGGACGGAGAAGCTGCAGAGGAAAAGCACAATTAAATACAGAGATTCTGCATCTGTCTCAGGCTGCTGGAGGCTAGGAGAATATTTGGAGGGACTGACTACATACTTCCATGCTCTTATGTCTTCCACAAGGAATTTGCCACTGGATGGTTTCACAGCCAGGGTATGGAGTTAAATGGTCTTTTATTCTGATCTGGCTCAGCTGTTCTCATTCATTCTACTAATGAAATTCTGCGGTGACATTAATATGCTACAACACCCCTTGGGCAAAACTAGCAAGACAACAAGTTCCATGGCCCCACTCTGCCACTGTTTCTCTCAGAACAGCCCCACACCTGCTATTTGAATGACTGGTGAGTGATTCTTTGTCCTGGGCTGGGTTTTCATCTTTGCAATCAATCCCTGCCAGGGTGACAGCTTTCAGAAGGGTCAAGGAAATAGGAGGGAGTTTGCCTGGCAGGTAGATCAGAGGCCTTACAGGACAGAAGATTTCCAGAGCTGGAATGGAGACCAGCCCTAAACTGTAGCATCTTGGATTATTTTTCCTTTCTCTTAAAGGGCTACCTGTGAATGCTTTGTCTTCAGGATGCTACTAGAGCAGTGAGCAGCAAGACAATTTTTTAGAAAATAAGTATTTTGTAACTGAGGGAAGCTCAGGAATTTCTCCAACTTTTCTCAACCTGTTGGAGGAGAGAGATTACTCCTCAGACAGTAGCAGTCTGGTTCACCTTCCTGTCTCAGAAGGAAATTATCTCTCAAGAGCTGTAGCCACAGTGAATTGACCTTGAACATCCCAGGTCTGAGAGTAATTAAGAACATAAGAAATGTGTTATTAGACCAATGGCCCATTTAACCCGATGTTTTCCCTCCAACAACAGCTCATCCTCACTGCTCGTTCTTCTCCATCCTGAAAAGTGCCCAGTGAGGCCTACCCTTTACTTACTATCCTTTGCTCATCTTTCATTTCACAACATGACCTTTCCTCCAACCCTGTAGTAACTTCGTTCCTTTAATTGTTGTTGGTGAGGAAGCTTGTCAAGGGGTCTTTGGAAGTCTGAATGTATTGTTTTGCTTGGCTTGCCTTTAACCACGTACTTGTTAACATCCTTCCAGAATCCCACCCTTCCAGAACCCAGCATGGCCGTAATGCAGAATTTCCCTTTACAGAAGCCATATTAACTCCTTCTCTACAGACTGTTTTTCACATACTCACCAATCTTACTGTCTTGCCACAGATGGAATTCAGACTCCCTAGTTATTTTTTACAGTGGGACTTGCACAGGCAATCCACCAGAGTTCTGGCACTGGGACATTAATGACGGGTTATACAGCCTGGCCATCAGCTCACAATTTCACATTTGAATTCCTTCACGACTTTCAGGAAAATGTCATCCAGTCACGATGACTTATAAATATTCAAAGTATCTGTCTGGTCTTATTTCAAGAATAACTGAACCAATCTGCTGCAAACATGGCATCAGGAGTAGAAATCTCCCCAGCAAATAGGGTACTTCCTGCTCATTGGTGGAAGAAGGAACTGTAACACTGGACTTCTCACCCAGACATACATAAAAGAAAGGAGCCTGAGAGCTTCATAAACTTCCTGGGAGAAACAGTTGAGCTCTGATGTCTAGGCAGATCCACCTCTTAAAAGCAGACTTCTCTGGTCTCTTTCCTAGAAGCATAACCACTAGCATGGCTGCTGCTGCATCTTCAAGGTTGAGGTGGAGACGAGAAACCAAGACTAGCCAGGAAAAATGCAACATGTGGAAATTGGACCCACGTGACACTAGGGGGTGATATTAAACTAAGTAAAAGTATATTAACTGTATAGATTCACTTAGCTGCTTTGAAATTCAGTGCCACAAAAGTGATTTGTTTCATCTAAACCCTTCAAGCATTCATCTCTCTGAACTGGTGACCTTCCGGGACCCTGATTTCAGCTTTGCTAGTCACTGTGGTCCAGTGATCCATCTCTGGTATGGGATGACACAAATACCTGCATACATGGATGGCTGAAGACCTGCAACAAAAGTGAATAGAGGGGAGATGCACAAATAGGCAAGCAGAATGAAAACAGGAAGAAAAAATTCCTTTTCCTGGTGAGACATTGTTGGATGGGTGTGTATGAGGGAGTGGGGAATTCAGCTTCAACAACCTTGCTACCACAATTCTTCTGTCTCCTCAGAAAAATAAGGCAAAACAGTCTTGGCTGCCTTAATCAGCCCCTGGTTCCTGCTAGCCTGGGTTTGCCTTCAAGTAGGAGCTGTGGTCCTTGTATTGTGGTCCTTGGAGATGTATCAGTTTGCACTGTGCATCCAGGGAACTGCCCTCTGAGGGATGATCTGCAGGCATGACACAAGTTATAGGGCACCTGGTGGTGCTCCGTCCCTAGGGGAACTCAGATGCAATTTGATTCATTCAGAGAGATTTCATCAGCCTCTGACCACATGAAAACTGAAGCTTCACTCTTGGGAGGCTCAGAGTCCTCTCTTGTTTGCAGCTGGAGCAAACTGCTGCTGTGGAGATGTCATCAGGACTGTTCCAGAGATTAAAGGAACTGATCATCAGGTATAACCCTGATCCATCTCCCATTTATACACTGTCACAATTGCTGCCAGCAAGCCACAGTGCCTGCTAAAAGTAAAGGCAGAAAATAGCACTCAGAACTTTTCTCTTTCAGGCTCTGGTTGTTTCTAGTTGGGTCTCAAAATTGTTCTTATACATACAGGTCTGAACACCAGAGATGTCATATAACATATTATTATTTCTGACATACGAAAGTGCAAACAGAAAGCCTTGAATAAATGTACTTAATGGGTCTGGAAAACTCCTGAGTAGGCTTGACTAGTGGGAGTGGACATACTAAGATGCTAAACCATGATTCATTATCCAAACCGTACAAAAAATGGAAAAGAAAAAGACTTTTTGGCCTCGTTTCACATCTTTTTCTTTTGTACTTCTATAATTCCAATGTAACTCCACCAGCTACAACAGAACCTCTTCATTTTGCAGCACATTTTGGCTGTCATTAAGTCATTGCTAGCAGCATTAGTTTTTTGCTCAGATGAAGTTCCAGGTGCTTTTCTCGGCAGCCAATGATTTAGACTGGTCAACATGGCCAGCAGCCAGTGAAAAAACCAGGACAGTAAGTAGATATTTTCTTCCATTAGGATAGATGCACATCAATACTTCTTTCATACTAGACATACAAACTCTTTAAAAAGCGTCAGTCTCTTGGGATCTCTGCACTGTACTTCACTATTTCTTCAGAGGAAGAAATAACAAGGGTATTTGTGATGATCTGGCTGGAGCACAAATCAGGTGCCTCTGTGTAATGTTGCCCAGTGGCTTTCTGCCACAGCTTGGAAAGCTGAAAGCCCTCTAGCTAATGCATTATTTTCTTTCAGTGATCTCATGTTTAAAGCATCATTTCCTTAGCCTGAGGCTCTCCCGTGGGGTCAGTAAATTCCACGTTCAAAGAACATTTTAATTCCTTGGTGAGTGACAAGCTGGAATGGTGATGTGAGTCCTAATCCCTCTTTCAAGTGGCAAAAGGAGCTTCTCATCATTAGTGCATCAGACATGCTACCAAATGTATCACGAGCCTCTCCTCATTAGTACATCAGGCATGCTATTAAAGATATCATGGGAATAGCAATCACCAGTTTGCAGCAAACCAGCTGGGCAACAAGATATGGAGAGTCTCCTTCCTACCCCACCAGCCTGCGGGGGCCTCTGCTGGGCCCTCCCTCCTCCCCTCCTACTGGTGTCGCATGAGAGTGCATGCAGCTTCGTTTTCCTTTCTCTCCCATGTGTTCTCCCTCCTTCAAACTTGCTATTCCTCAATTTGCTTGGGAGAGAGAAATTAATATTTAAAATGTGTTCCACTTCATTCATTCCTATTCTATTTCCCTCTACTTTGAATTATTTTCCAGCTCCTTGTCTTTCTACTGGAACATCCTAACATGTTCCTTTTCTGCCTCCTGTGCTCCTACCACTTGGTACAAGGACAGTAAAACAGATACATTAAGAGGTAAGAAGGGAAGGGAGTGGGGGAAACCGCAGAAAATCAGGAGAGATGCCCATTTTCCCCCACATTTCTTTTGTCTCACTGAGGATTAATTTCCGTTATCCCACCAAGCTTGCTGTCTACTTCCCTGCCATTTTCCTGGGTTCAGCATTTCCTGGGAATTCAACTTCACGGTTTGGCATAAGATGTAAAAATGACCTAGCAATAGCCGTGAAGCAACACGACAAGGCCATTTTCCTCTTGCAGTGCTCACTGTGCGATGGAGGAAGGCTTGCTACAGGGAGGAGTGTTTGTCTCCACACATCCCTAGGATGGAAAAGGCCCATTAAGTCAGGGATGCCCATGGCTTAGAGGAAGAACCATCATTGCCTGTGACTTTTCTACCCTGACAACCCAGTTCTGCTTGTCCTGCAATACCATCTGCCCCCTACACCTTTCACTCACCTTTCTGTTGTGTTTCTATCCCTCTGTGCTCTCACACAGACATTCAACAGATTCTTGGCAGGCAAACAGTCTCTGCACAGGTAAGAGACACTTGGACTAGTGAAAGCCTCTGTAGCACAAGCCCAGTCCTACCTGGAAGCCCCTCGGCTATGAATAATTTGGAGCTGACATAACCGGATAAGACTGTTTAGCAAAGCACCGTGATAACAAGGCTACACAGCTTTATCCTGGCTCAGGCGACACGGGGAACAAGTTCATGGCTTCTTGCAACAGCTTTAACAGAGCCAAACACAACAGTGTTGCTCTCTGCCTTGGTGTTACACGGCAAAGCGATAGCAGCAGGCGTGGGCTGGGAATGAGAAGCAAGAAATAACATTGCTGCAGGGCATCATTAATTTCGGTCTTCTGGATTTGATTGATCTTAATGATGTGAATTTATAGCTGCATTAGCCAAGAGGGTTCCCTTGACATATATTTTATTTTTATTCTACTATTTATTATATTTCACTGTACAGCCATTTATCATATCTGAAAATATACGAGGTAGCAATGAAATCATCCCATTTTCCCATAGTTAACTTCAACATAATCTTTAGCTCCTAAACAGGTGGCATGATGAGACCTCCAAGTGCTTTTTTTTTTTATGATGGAGGGAAAAGCCAGCAACAGGCAGAGAGAAAAGACCATTTATTGAGCCACACAGCAGAGCATTCACACAACCGAAAATGGGACCAGACGGTCCACCCAGCACTGGTCCTTACACCGAGCCTTGCTGGCAGCCCCAGTAACGGTTATTTTCTCCTTGATAACCTTTCACTTATTGCAGGAAAATATTTATTGACTTCTTCTAAGTACCCTCAGATGCCCTTGTTCCTTTTAGCATTCCAAATTTCTGTGTCACTGACACGAGAAGATACATCCTATCAAGTACAGGAACCTCTGTAGAAAAGCACCCCTCTCATCTCCCAGGTGCTGAATTCCCCCCACGATTTGTAGACTCACAAAGCAAAAACCTGGACCAAAGCCCTCGCTCAAAGCACCACTGACCTCACTGCTTCCTCAGGGCCTGTTCAAGGTGAGCTTCGGACGTCTCCACCACCTCCCTGGGCACCTGCTCCAGAGCTGGCCACTCTCACAGGGAGAATTACTTCCTTTATAACTTCTGAATTTCCCTTGCTGCAGTTTGTGTTCGCTGCCCCTCAGCCTTTCTCCTCTGCGGCCTGCCCCTGCAGACTGCTGGAGGCGGCAGCAGCCAGGGGCAGCTGCTGAGCCGCCATCTCAGGGCTGAAGCCTCCTGAAGGCCCCGAGCCCTCATGGCAGTGGTTCCTGCATTTGCTCACCACAAGGCTGCAAAACCAGCCCTGGGTTCTTCAAGTGTCCTGACACAGAGAAGCTGTTTGGACAGGAGTGCACCTGGGTGATAAGGGAGCTCTACCCAACCTTGTCCTGCAGAGCCAGAAGGTGATTTCTGCTGTAGTGTGCAGCAGAAGTGTACACTACAGTCTCTTCTGACCCAGGTTATCTGTGTCTCTCAGAAAGAAAAAAACTTGAGTGAAGGCAGAGCTTACAGCTGGGTGAGCAAAACAGAGACAACCTGGGACAACAGCAATTGCTCATTCTGTTGAAACCACCTGACGGGCACTGCCAATCCCCCCGGGCTGCTGGGTGCTGCACAGCCACCCTGAGGGGCAGCAGCAGCACCGGCGCCAGGGACATCTGTGACCACTCACTGCTCCCTACAGCGACATCCTGAGCACTACCAGGTACAGTGCTTGCAAACATAAGCAACATCATATAAACTACCCACTTCCCCTGTCTCTCTTCTCTCCTACAAGCACTGATGCCTAAAAGTTATCTTTAGCCTTTTGCTCAAAGGAGTCAGAGGAAGCCATAATGCAACTGTTTTATTAACTTGTGGTTATTAGACCGCACATCTGAGGCATTCTGGCAATTTTCTTAATTTTCTAAAGGGTCCTGAAAAAGGAATGAACCTTAAAGAAATATTTAACAATTTGTAAGCCCAGCACCTGGTAGAACTGAAGAAGAGTTTAATAGTGCAGATGGAATAATTTCCAATCCCCTTAGCAAATCACATTATCATAACTTTGCTGAAGTTCATGGCAAACTACCAGCCCAGATGCAAAATTTCCTCTGCAGCCCTCAGTATGGCTGTGGCGGGAAGGAAAGGAAATGTATTGCCACAGGTGTCACCATCTGCTCCACGGCCTGAAAGAGGAACTTTGTTCTGGAGCTTTACTAGCTCCCTGATTTCTGAAGTTATGTGTTTGATATACTTCAGTGTATCAAGAGAAAAATAAAAAAAAGCAAAATGTGCTGAGGGAGATTTCTAAGGGCATAAAGAGGTGACAGGCACCAAACTCCCATCACTCTTTTCAGGGAGCCCTGCAACAAAGTACTCTATGTAGGGTTACCTTTATTCTTCCTTCCCTTAAATGAAATTGAGCTAAGTGGCTTTGTGTCCCTGTGACAAGCATGCTTCCCTGAAAAATGGTCCCCTCACTACAGATTTCTAGAGGCTAAGCTACTGCTCACTGCCTCCAGTGAAACACAATGAAATGTCAATAATTAAAGGAACAAAGTCCAGTTTTACTGAAACCTCTGCTAGGTAGGCAACTATGGTCCTAAAGAACAAGCTTGTATGCTTGTGGATGTGAGCAAAATGAATTACAAGAAGGTCCTCAGATGGGTTGAAGCTATATCTACCAATGTGGTCACCTCTGCCCTTCTTCCATCAATTCTCCTTGTTCCACCACATTCAAATTCTGGCCACCCATCTTAGCCCAGAAGCCTCTCTAATCCAGCACAGTAATCATTCATCTTCCTCCCTAGGGCCTACTCAAAGTCAAACTCCCTCCCCCCAAGAGCCAGAGCCAGATGTTGCTGCTGAGTAATGCAGATTCAGCCTGGGAAGGAGAGCTGCTCCTCTCACCTGTACAGGTGGCACTGTGCAAATGGCATATTGCTAAAGCAAGTGCACAGTCTTCTATAATCTACCATAAAGCACAGGTACCATCCTGCCTACAGACCAGAAGATATTATATATATTTTTATACTAATCACACATTAATTTATGGGAATTTTGTCACCATTGTGTCTGAGATAGTGCTTGTCTTTGTCCTATCTGACTACAAGCTGCACACTGAAAGACCATACTTGTTTGGAACCTGGAAGCCAAAAAAGCAGAGAAAAGTCGTTAAAATAAAACACTGATTATCCATTTTAGACACCTTGGTAAAAAGAAACAGAAAAGGCTAGCTTAACAGAGAGGAATGCAAAAACAGAGCAGAGCCAAAGATTCATCAAGCTGACTAAAAATTGTTGCCATAAAGATTGCACTGAAAACTCATGAGAGAGTTCCCAATCAGTATGCAAAAGCAGAAGTAAATGAAGAACTTACAATGAAGTATGTGTACCATGAAACTGATTATAAATATCAGATGCTATCAAAATAATTGTGTCAGAGAATACAAATGAGGACCCAGAATTCAACTTCCAAGAAGGCAGAGGATCAAGTAATTCAGATTCAAGTTATGTTTCAGTATTTTCTTTAACATAAAGGACCTCAATCTTCTTGAGAACAGGAGATCAGCAGTAGACAGGATGCTTCCTCTTGTTCTTCAGGACACTGATCTTCACCATGTTATTTTCCTAACTTTTCACTGTGGTTTTCCTCCAGAAGATCTCTTTCACTTCAGTCCATTTGATTTCCTTCTCCAGTACAACACTTTAAAGCTGGGAGTAAGGTGCTTCTAGGTTCTCTCTTCCTGTAATGCGAAGGTAAAAAAATAAAAAAATAAAGCTATAGGTATAGAGTTATGCAAGTTTTTCTATAATATTGTTTATTCAAAGCTGTTAACAAAGAAATTACTTACAGAAAGCAAAAAACTTCTGATATTCCTGTGTTACCCTCTTCCAAGAGAAGAGGAAGAAGGACAGCACCAGCCGGCAGCATTGCTCTTCAAATTTCTTGCCATATGCTGCAGGCATAGAAGGTAGAAATGCATATGAGGGGTTTTACTGAAAAAATTTGCCAACAGGGTATCTCTCCCAGAATGATTAAATTGGAAATGCAGACTGTTTGAATTGGACAGACGCGCAAAAATACCGTGCTGGCAGGACTTCTGTAATGTCGTAACTTATCTGCCTGTGTGTCAGTGCTTTCTAGACACAAAGAACTGGCAATCTCAAACGCCAGTTTTGTGAATGTGTGAGTTTTTCAGTATAGTAAATGTTAATGCTGCCAAAATTCTGCATTTTCCACCTCAAATCCTGTATTTCTACAGCCCCAGTGATGGCAAATATGAATACATGATGAAATGCAACACCTGTCCTAGAGCAAGCCACTCTGCATTCTCCAAGGATGATTAATTTTGACAAAATGCTTCTCACAATACTGCTCACAGTTTCACTATTACCCTGTCTCAGAAGAAATTCAGAATCCCATGTCCCAATTCCCAGGGACATCTGTTCATATTAAAAAAAAGCCTCCAATCTGGAATGGTTTGCCAGCCAAGATATAACCAATTGTCTTCTGTGAAACGTATTGCTAGGTCATTAATGAAGGAAATTGAGACCTTTTTATTTAAACTCTGTGTTGGGCAAGGGGTGTAGGGTGTTTGATTTCATCATCTTTGTCGGTTCTCATAGCAACCCCGACAAATTGGGCAGGAATCCCCAGCTGGGAACTCAGTTCACACTTTATATGCTTTATGGGCCACATACCCAAGCTGCCTTCTTCTGGGAAGGTTTGCATACCATTATCCTCACCAAATGAATACACTGACAGGGAAAAGGGGAAGAAAAGAGGAGCTGGAATACTGCTCCTCTCACAGCCAGTCTGTTACTAGGGCTGGGTTGTGGGATGTGTGTTTCCCATCTGATACCTGGTTCAGTCACAGCAGAGAAACCTGATGGTACTGAAGGATTTGTGGAGGTGAGGAGGTGACGCTGAGGTCCAGGTTGGGTTAGACTAAGCTCTGAATGAGGGAGAAGGAGGGCAACTGCCTGAGATCATGAGAAGTGACAGAGGATTTGCATCAAGAAATTATGCAATGCACTTTCCTGGGGAAAAAAAAAAAAAAGATCAGCATCAGAAACTCAGCTGGCACTGGGGATTTCTATGAAGATAATGCAAGGGAGGAAGCAGTGGAGGACACTGGTGCTGGTGCTGGTGCTTTGTGAAAGAGACGTTATTAAATGTCACGCAATCCTGATGTGGAGGACAGACAGACAGTGTAGCAAGAGATCATTGCAGCTGCATCCATATGTCTGCAAGTGTTTCAGAATCAAGAAGAGGGCCCACAGAGGGGGAGATAGGAGCATGCATCTGGGACAAGAGAACAGCATGCCTCATAGAAAGGCTGAGGCATCAGGGTAGTTTACTGCTATCAAGTGACGCAGAACTAGTAATGAAAGTATCTGAATGCACTAAAAATGAGAGAAGGGTAAAGGGAAAGTCAGCACTTCCAGCACCGCCAGCTGGAAGGAGAACTAATCCCACAAAATCTGGTAAAGACTGAAGTATCCAGAATCTTGTTTAGTTCAATATTCACAAAATAAATCAATTTTAACCATATTCTGGAAGAAATTAATTTTGTTGAGGAAGGAGTGCAGATGTAAGAAGGTGAAAGATAAAATAGAACAGTTAGATGTGGGCAGGCTTGCAGCTCACCTTGGGGTGCTGCGGTAGCTCTCCAAAACATTGGCCATTATGTCTCTGAAAGTCAATGTCCATGGGGAATGAAGTAGGACAAGAGGGGCCAGCCTTTCCACAGAAGAAAGAAAGGCCCTTGTGAATTCAAAATCTATTCAGACTAGCTGTAATACCTAAAACTTGTTAAAATAGATAATCCAGAAGGCAGTTGATAGGCATGGAGTAGATAATAAGATGCTAAAGGAAACAACAAGATGGAAACCAAGAAGAAGTCCCTGCCCTCTTGAGCCATACTCCCAGTAGATCACTGTCTGGAAATGGAGGAAGAAGAAGAAGGATTCGAAGTCTTTACTCATTTGGTTTTTTTTTTTTTTTTTTCCTATGTTCTGTGTATAGCTGATGATAGTCTCCTTTCTTTTCTCAGTTTTCCATCCTTTCACAGTCTCTTTGTGTCCTACACTCTTCAGCTACTTCTCCTCTGGTTCTGTATTTCCGCTAGCCTCCTCACGTTTGTCTAATGCTTCAGTCGTATTTCCCAACAATCTGTAGCCCCCTTTCAGTCTGCAGACACTTATTTCCCTTTTCCTGCTCCCCTCCTCTCTTTCTAGCACTGTCTCAGGCTCTGTTTTTATGAGTTCTGAATATTTTTTCCAACAGAATGTCCCAGCTTTCAAAGTCCTTTCTTCACAATAGATATAACCTCCTATCCTGATCTTAGTTCACCCTTTCCTTCAGGGCAGTTCTTCCAGAAAGAAAAAATGAGTTAGCGTTCCCATTTCCAACAACAGCAAAAATGAGGCAGCCCTCTGTGGATCGTGTGGCTATTTAAACTTCAATAGATCATTTCTGCTGATGGAGCTAACCCTCCATGATGCTTTTACAGGCAGAATTAATGCGTCTTTGTCAGCCTTCATATTGCAAGACTAACCAAGCTCTCTTTCTTTGCTCTTAGAGACTAGCTTTTCCCAAGTCATACACAAGAGCTCCTGTGCTGGAAGGGGCTGCAGGAACTTCTGCTGCGATATTCTGAAGATTCTTAGTGGAAGGGTCTGACAATGGGGGAACACGAAGCCGCCCTTCCCTTCTCCTTGAGGAAGAGTTTGTATCAGAATCATCTCTATTTGTTAACCACGAAGAGACTCCCTTCAAAGAATTCATCCAATTCCATTTTAACACCATTCACACTCCTGGCCTGAACAACACGCCGTGGCAGCAAGTTCCAGGGGGAGGTATACCCATTCCCATTTCAGTTTTTCTTTCTTGAACATGGTTGGCTGTAACTCCACAAAGCAACACAGATCAGACGCTATTTATCAAGTCACAGACAGCGTTCATTTTCCTGGTGTACACGCCATCTAAGGAACAGCCAAGCACAACTATATTTACCTCAAAACTGAAAATCTCACAGCCCAACAACTCTAAACCCAGCATTTATGAGAGCAGTATTTGAGTGGAGACAGATTTTCAAGCATCTTTTATTATATTGGCAGGAATATAAAAAAAAGGAATCTTTCAGACTCTAGAAGACACCTCACATTAGATTCTTATCATTTTAATACGCATGAGGTCAAATTTAAAAATCTTTTTTACAGTTATGGCTTTCAGCATTTGAAAAATATTTATACAACTCCTTAGAAAATAAGTGCATATAATTAGTGTTACTCTGAAAGGTTTTTACAAAATATTTTGGTGGTTTTAAGAACATCTTAATCAATATAATCTTTCTCATTTTCTGATTTCACAAACCATTGGTTTATTTTATGGGCACTTTATTTCCGCTATATGTACTTATTCAGCCAGTTGATCATATCCTTTCTTCCTTTCTCAATATATGGCTTATCCTGTGGATTGATATCTTCTCTTTTTCGGTGTATGAAACCGTGTGTCTGTCCAGGGTAAATTTTAATTTCATAATCAACTTTTGAGTTTTGTTTAAGCTTCTGCTCCAGCAGGGTGACCTGTAACACAGAACACACCGTTGATCAGCATGTTATGTATTTACAGCCTTCTTTTTTTTTACTGTTTTAATTTTACTTTCCTGAGAGAGACAGTGTGTCCAATCATGTTCCCTTTTAACAACCTTAAACTCAAATGCATTTCTATTACTACATTTTCCCTTTTTAACTAGGATTTTTTTCTCCAGTAAAATAAAAGCACACAATTGTACAGAACTGCAAAAAAAAAAAAAAAAAAAAAGTGTATAAGTTATTCTAATAATTCCTGTAAAGACAAAAGCACTTACTGCTCATTGTCATGAGAAGGATAGCTGTATAAGTTACTGTTGATGGTCTCTAAGAAATAAAAATGTGGCAAAGTTTTGAAATTGAGTGAGGAGAGACACAGATGCAGATCTAGCAGACGAAAGTTACTGAGATTTTTGGCAGGAAAACAACACTCAAAGAGAACAAGTCCTCCCTTTTCATCCCCTTGGTAGACCATCTTTTTTCTCCAGCCATTCTTCACCCTTGCTCCCCAGGAAGGCTGCTGACAAGTGTACCAGAAAGCAGGAGCTCTGCAGGACTCGCAATTCCCACATATATAACATGCATATTTTGCAACAGAAACAGAAAACGTTTTTAGTGTCACCGTAAAACTTTTTGGGTTGAGGATAAACCACATAAATTTGTGTAGAACAACAGCAAAAAGTAAGAACAGTGCAGATTCATATTCCAGTTACTCTTAAGTAAATACCAAATTAAAAAACAAGCATGAAGAGCATGAAGAGACAAATATCTCCAATGGGAAACTCACTTGCTCCAGTGGGATGACTTCATCTTTTTCCGCAAAAATGAAAAAGGTGGGGTGAAGCAAATTGGATCTGTCATCAAAGAACCTGATTACTCCTAGGGGAAAAGGAAAGGCATATGAAATGGCTCACGCTAGTTAAAGTGGTTAAACCGCTACTAAAGCTATCCAGTCAAAATAAAAGACGTTACGATCAGCTAGAGCTGATCAGCTTATATATATTATATATATATATATATATATAAGCTAATTGCTTATAATGCAATTAAACACTCTTTGTTTAAAAGCTCCTTTTGTTTCAAGAACTTCCTGTGTTTTGGAATGCCATCAAAGATAGAAAGACCAGCTCTGTCCAAAAAATTCAGGGAGGAATCACAACCTGTTTGCCACATCTTCAATTTAAGTGGGCAGATTACTTAATGATTTTTTTGTAATCACATCACCTTCTTCTGAGTGACCTGGGTCTGTTCAGCCTGGAGAAGAGAAGACTGAGAGGGGCTCTTATCAATGTCTATAAATGTTTAAAGTGTGGGAGGCAAAGGGATGAGGCCAGACTCTTTTCAGTGGTGTGCGGTGACAAGACAAGGGGCAATGGCAAAAAACGAACACAGGAAGTTCCACACAAATATGCGTAAGAACTTCTTCACGGTGTGGGTGACGGAGCACTGGAACAGGCTGCCCAGGGAGGTTGTGAAGTCTCCTTCCCTGGAGATATTCAAGACCCGCCTGGATGCCTACCTGTGCAACCTGCTGTAGGGAACCTGCTTTGGCAGGGGGGTTGGACTTGATGATCTCTTGAGGTCCCTTCCAACCCCTGCAATTCTGTGATTCTTCTTTCATAAGATGTCACACTGAGTTTTGTTACAGGAATGCTCCTACAGAATGGCTTCCTGCTCTGATCATCTCCTCCTACAACATAACCGCCACCTGACACTCACCATAGGCGGACACTCCTGTCTTCAGATGAGGATTTTTCAGCATCAGATGTTGTACTGCTGCCCCACCCCAGCAGAACCCAATAACACCAATCCTCTTTGCTCCACAATGCTCCTTTAGATACTTCAGGACAACATCAACTTCTCTAGGAAACATGCATGAAAGAGAATTAAGATTTGAGCTCTGCACTTCTGGCTTCCAGGGCAGCTGCTGCTCAAAGGCTGCTGGGCACCCACCTGCCCTACTTGTGCTTTTTATCCTTCCTTCACTTATTAAACTGCCTCTCTCTCAACCCATGAGCCTTCTCACTTTTGTTCCTCCTATTCTCCCCCTTGTCCTCCTTGGTGGGAGGGAGCAAGCGGCTGTGTGGGTGCTTGGCTGCTGGCTGAGCTCCCACAAAACTACGAGTACTCATTTCTGAATTATAGGACAAACTGTAGGTGAGAAAACAATGGAGGAAACATGTGAATTCACTTTTGCCAGGTCACTGTAGTTAGAACCTGAGGGGATTTTATAAACAACAACACAATTAATTTCACAAGTGGCAATATTGGTCCTGTACATTGGCATAAATAAAAGTTTAAAAGAGACACAGCCAGTTGAGAGCCTCCCATCATCACAAAAGTGACTAGAGGCAAACTGTTCACGAGGGACACAAACACTTGATGAAATTGTGGCAGAAAATTTTAAATTGTTGTTTTAAAATCAGCAGGAATATTAAATAGCTAAGCCACATCAGATAAAAATGTTAAAAATATAGCTAGAAAAATGGCAAAGCATTATGCTTTGAAGCAGCTGGGATCTGATAAGGAGCAGGACCTAATAATTTTCTCTAATTGAATTGCATTTGGTGACTACACCTTTACTGAAGCCATGGAAGTTGTGCTTGCGTGTAGGAACTGAACCAAATTGAAGTGGAAGGAGCCTGCTGTATCCCCCAGTCTACTGTCAGTACTTGTCTTTTGAGTCATTAATCTCCCTTCTATGTTCTGTACAATAGTGGTCACTTTTATTCTTGTTCACAGATCTACTTTCCTACAAAAAGTACCCCTCGCATAACCATAAGCTTGACACTTGAACTGCACTGACTTTTTTTCTCTGGACATCCAGCTGTATTTGACCCACGAATAATTTAGGACCTAATCCTGCATCTTTACAGAGGCAAAAATTCCTACTAAAGGAGCACGTCCACAAGCTGAACAAAGAACAACTGTTGTACTTGTCTATTTTGCTGGCATCTCGAGTTTTCAGCCAAGCATCGAAAGTAGCCCAATCGTCTGAAGGTTTCCATGCTTCTTGTCCCACAAAAAAATCCGGGCAGATGGCTCTGCAGGAAAAATAAAAACATTTTATGCCCATGACACAACACTGAGTAAGGATTAAAGGGAACTCTGCACGTACTACAACAAATTCATTTTGTTGAACACACATAGAATTTAATTTCCATCAAAACATTACACAAGCAACCCTCATTATTTTTTTAAGCCTAATAAACAGCAACTTGCAGATACATTTCACCCTGTTGAAATCCACTAATTAATTTGTCAAATTTTTAATTGCAATTGAAAATCTTCAGTGGTTTCCTACCGTATTAGGTGAAAAAAAGAGAGAAAACCTACAATTTACATGGTCCATACGTCAGGGCTCAAAGGAATGATAACCCAGTAATACAGGGAAGAGGATATCCAACACACTTGTCTGAGACCTTGTTTGTTTGTCTGGTGCAAACTCGCACACTTCATTTCCACAGAGTCACTTTCAGCTTCCCTGGAATTTTTGCCAAAGCAACAAACTTGCAAACATGCTATGTAATGGAGGAAGCGTCCTCTTTCAGGCTCACAGAGGCATTTCAGTAACCCAATTAAAGATGCAAAATAAGACTTTTGTCAGTTTTTCCTCTTTTCTTCTGTACTTGCATACCATCTCCTTATGGTGGAACTGCTCAACAACATTCTTACACTGCTTCAACAAACAGGAAACTTTAAAAAAAATGGTAAGTGAAGCCTATGAAATTGTTCATGTTTGTATGTCTTATTTGAAAAAGGAAATGGAAACACAATTTGACTACTTTCTTACTAAAAAACATTTTTAAAAGTGTAGGATTTCTTACACATATCCATTGGCTGTTAGCATATCAGCTATGTATCTCGTGTTTGGGAGCTGCCATCCAAAGATGTCATGAATCACGATCACAGCTTTGTCTGTGCTGGCGGAGGGTTTGGAGACGTATGCCTTGATGTGCTCAACTTGCACTTCCTGCCCACGGCCGCCATAGTCAAACCTGTCTCCAATATCGCACGGGCAGGGCCTCGACTCGTTTGCCATGTGGAGTGGTGCCCTGGAAAGAACAGAAAAAACTCAGGGGTGAATATCAGCATAGCATACTGAAATAGATTAAATACAGCGGTGTCACAGACTGGTGAATTTTTGAGCCACTCCACTAATATTGTGAGCATACTGATTACTGTTAGAGCAAAAATGTGTTAGTCAACAAGAAAATTGGGTCATTTTTTCATAAATAATAATCTCACTAGAGTTGCTTACGTTATCAATACTTCCATGGGCACCTGGTGCACAACTAGGACTTGCGTGCCCTACAATAATACGGTAAAAATAGAGAGCAACCAGCCAGGCAACCATCACAAATTATTCAAATGGTGATGAAGCCAGTTCTTCTACCCTTCAGCACATGTATGCCCTCGCCAGGAACGCATAGTGTTCCTCATCACAGACTGTAAAGGCTTAGTACAGCACTTAGCATTTTGAAAACAAAACAAAACAAACTTCTGTGATGAAAGACATAATTACACTTGGATTAAATCTGATATTTTCCTCTAGAGAACTCATTTTTCCATAGCAGACCTTTTCAGCGTCAAGAAATCCTTTCTCTAAACTAGCTTTAGCCTCAGATGTTACAGATTTTAAAGGAGGATGCCAATAAAAATATACTGATCAGTGGAAGTCAGTGTAAAATCATATTTATTTAGTATTAAAAAAGGAATTCTCCAAGATGAGGGGGAAAAAAGCTGAATGTAAGAAAAAATTCCAGAAGTTGAGCCACATGTTTTACAAAGAGGGTAGAGTATGGTTAAATTTTTACAAACCATTGCTTAGATGAAAATAAACAAGCAATTTACAAAGGTCAAAAAGCACCGGCAGAAATTAACACAGCTTTGTGTAGCTCCTTATTGCCTCAAGTTAATGATTTTATGCCATTGACCTCAGATTAAGCAACAGAGTGAACTGAGTTCATATTCTTGCAAAATGACTCAAATAAGTTACTTGAATACACACCGAGTGTTTCCATATTGTGGAAGAATGAGGAGAGAATTTAGATAAAGCTTTACCTAAACTCTGTCTAGACAAAGGCCTGTGAGTGAGCGCTGTCTAAGAAAACTTTGCTTGGTACAGAAACCAGGATGTTCAATCTTGACTGTGCCAAATATGCTCACAGAGAGAAATGGGAAAAAGCAGGTTACTGACCTCTCCCTGAACTAGCGTGACTGAAATAGTTGTGGCAAGAAAGGGACAGCTGCAGGCAAGCCAACAAACAAGCAACCTTACAGCCAGATCCGCACAGATTTCCAGGGACCAAGATGTTCCAGATACATGCCTTAAACTTCAGAATATTCAAAGAAGAGTTAGCAAGGCTAGGTTTGAACATCTCATGAGATTTCATTTTTACAGCTGAAAATTTCAAGACAAGCTGTATCCTATTTGAAAGCTGTGTTAACCTTAGGCACACACAGATACCGTTCTAAGCCACTCCCACACATAGGTGTGTTTTTTTCACATGCTGTATTCTCATACATAGGAATTCTAATTTAAAATCAGTCTACCAGGACAAATGAATTAAGAGACAGGCTTGTAAGTCGAAATGCAGTTTAAACATAGAATAGAAAAGAGTTGACAAGTATTTTTCTTTCCACAAACTGTTTCCTTTTTGATTAGACTAAAATCAGAAAATACAAGATAAATTGAATATTAAAGAAACACATTTTAGAACTTCAGAAACACAAATGCTATGCCTTACATAGCCTTAGTCTTAAATTGCATACATTTTGTACGAAGTTGACTGATAGAATTTAATGCAAAACATGAAATATTAAATTTTTAAAGGTGCAGATACAGCAGTTCAGTAAAAGAGCTCCAAGCACAAGCCTGTGTCTGGTTGTAGGGGCTCATATGGTGCATCAGCCACGTAGACCTGCAAGCTTTGTAGCGTAATCCAAATGGATTGGTGTTTCTACACTTGCTGCAGTAGGCACTATATGCAAGTAAGATCTTGACCCATTTCTAAGATGCTACTGAAACATTTCTTAAAAACGAATCCCCCTCCCTTATACCCGACAGATGCTGTTTGGGAGGAGCTGTGAGCCCACTGCCATCACCGCGCTCTTCCTGTTCCACCATCACCACTTCCAAGCACTGGAGCACTTGAAAGCCAAACAGCAAATTCAGTTTTCAGCAACTTGAACCTACAACTAGAAAAATACAAAGATAGTACTGTGCGGCTCTTCTTCTTTCAAGAGGCTCTCTCAGTCTCCTTCTGAACGGTCTTTACCACTTTGTGAAGGAAACCAATGTCCTTCTGAATCACCATTTGGAACAGTCAGGAAGCATCCTGGTGGCATTTCAGTGAGTGCAAACTCTCCAAAAAGGCAGGTGGATAACATGCCAGTTCCCCAGACATGCTAGGTCTGACCTCAGCATGCACTGGCTTTACATTTCTCATGAGGAAAAGCTGTGAAAGTTTAAAAAAAACAACCATGCATACCTGTAGCACAGCCAACGTGTGAGGCAGCAGAGCCAAGCCACAGAGCGCAGCAGGGACGCGGGCACTGGATGGGATCACGAGGAAAGTGCTAACTCAGAGTGGAAGGGGTGAGAGCAAGGATCAGGTTTCTTCAGACAGGCGTTACATCAGTGCCTGCCTTTATCTACGCGTATCACAGAGTCACAACGCCGAAAGTTCACTTTTTTTTAAAGCCTTTAGTTTTATTGTAAGGACACGCAGGATGTGCTGCTGTGACAAGTCATGCGATGTCTGAATACGAAATGTTCCTCATAGCTTATACAACACGGCATTAAGAATGGGAGATCTTCCTAAATTAGGAAACATATTTACTCAGCTGAGCAATTCATTTAGACAATTTTTTTTAAAGGGTGTTCCTTTGTTTTTAAAGATTGGGACAGTATCTCTTTCAAATATCATGCTGGCACTCTTGTTCCCTTAGATTATTTATGCATTCGTAATAGAGAAATGTAAGTCATCAGTGGGGTGACACAGTGAAATAGAGAAATTGTTTCAAAGACAACACAGCACAGGGAAAATAGTTTCTCATTAAGCATGAGAACAAATAAAATGTAAAAAGGTAACAGTTTTGTAGATTGCTCTACATGTCTTTATAATAAATATAATAAATCAGCATTTTATGTTGAAACATTCTTATCATATCACTGGACAAGTTATACTTTTTTTTCCCCTTTTGAATTAAAGTGACCTCTGATCCTTCTATCTGTTTCACCTGCTGATTATTTTTTTTTATTGGATAATTGAGTTTATTCTCTGAAGAGCTTTTTCTTATAATGCTAATGAAAAAAATACACTCTTCCCTCAGAGGTACACCTAAAAAAAGGCACTAACTGCACTTTTGTCTTGGATCTTGGAAAAGTGACCAGCCTTACAATATAGTCCTCATGTATAAGCTGTCTGCCCATATCCTAAATAATTTTATCACTGTTATTTGTTTACTATTCTTAAAATGAAGTCAAACAAATGGGGAAAAAAAGCCTATCAAAGAATTCTAGAGTGAAGTCATAAAGCTCAAAAGCCTTTGACAAGTCAAAAGTCTTCGGGAAGTCTTTTTTGGAGGGAAGTTCCCACATGGTGTTATACAGCACACAGAGTCAGATTCTCCAAAGCAACTTCAAAGAACAGTAGTAAAATAAATGTGAGGGAAGTGGGTGGTTGAAATCGTTCCTAGAAGAGCCATTGCAGCAACGCTTACAGAACCTTCTCTCCACTGGAGCTGCTTAGCCCCACGGTCAATTCCCTGAGTCATAGCACTGTGCCTGTGGAAACTCTGCTTTATACATAAGAATATTCTTCATTACCTTAATACCAACATTAAACCTTAGAATTTAAATGGGTTTTATTTTGATTTCTTTTGATTCCGAGTTCCTTGCTGGACAACACATTCCATATTTTTGTCACAAATTTTACTTAGAAATCATAACTTAATTCAAGATACTCATGATCTCAGTGCAGTTGGTTGCATGTCTGGATCTTGAAATTCCAGTGAGCTATAGATTTATCACAGAGATTTGGTTGTACTTGTAGTAACTCGTATTTACCCTCTCAACTTCAGCAAATGCTGTCTCAGGGTTTCTTTTCTCCATTACTTAGTCACAGTATTAGTTTTACTTAACGCATCAAATTTTATGACTGAGTTCTCTAAATATATGACCTGATCATCCTCTTGCACAACAGATAATCTTCTAATGCTAATGGAACCGCCACTGAATTTGGGGTTACCCACATTTCACACTGGGGTAATTAAGACACAATAAACTTCCAGAGCTCCACATTCTTCTCCTGGAGGAAAAAAAAAAAATCTGTTAATGAGAGCTCTATCACCCAGGCAACAGCTAGATGAATATATTACATATAGACGTCATCTTAGCAAATGCAACACTTAAGCAGCAGTCACAGGCACCAATCAGAGCTCTCCTTCTCTCCTTGAAGACCCAAGGCCAACTCCACAGTTCTCCCTGTGGGAAAGATGGAGGGCCACTGTCAGCAAGTAAAGGAGGAAAATGGGAAAAAGCAAAAGAAATTAAAAGCCCATTAAGGGATGGTTAGTTAATATTGTCTAATTATTTTTTGAGACACACTACAATGTATATTTCTCTGATGGTATGTTTAATGTAAGAGATTGACATTACAAAAAATAAAGCTTTCCTAAATTACATTCTCCTCCCACTAAATCACACAGCAGTTTTCATCAGTAGCACTGAGAAGATGAAAAGGGGCAGCACCCAGTGAAGATATTACACAGCTTGTTTCAAACTAATGAACACATGCCTCTCTTCCCACAAGGCATAATTAAACTGTGGATGTCCCCGCCATGGGATGCACTAAAGGTCAACATTATAAATTATGAAGGTCAGCAGATTTAAAAAAGAACTGGCAAATTCACAGGGTAGGTCCATCCATGGCTGTTCAACACAATGCCCCAGTGGCAAAATTCAGCTCAGGAAGCCCCTACACTGCTGCCTCCCAGAACATGGAGCAAGAGGGAAAATTCCCTGAGCAGCCACCACTGGAGGCTGAGTGCTATGGTAGATGCAATCTTGAGCTGATGCAACACAGGGATTTTTGTTGTATCAAAGGAGAATTACGTACCAAGATGCATTATGCAAAAGCATTTAATATTTCTTCTTCAAGTAGCAATCAGGGTTTGTAAGACACACAATAATGCACTGTCTGATGTTTCTATTGTACTTTTTAATTCCTAAATTGACCAAGAAATTGTCTGTTGAGTTTCACAGGACAAAAGGTAATGTGATAAAGTTGTACCTCATCTGAATAACCTTAGCCCCCACATTTTGAAACAAAATATGCACTCTTACGTCACCCAATACATACATACCTGCCAACAGGGTACCAGTCAGAGAAGCCCACTGTCTCAAAATAAGCTCCACCAAACACTCAATTTCTGTCCATACATTTTGGGCAAGTGATTTAAACAGGACTTGAACTTTGCTACCTGGGTTACTGCCAATACTTTGACAAAGAAAAGAAGCATAAGAAAAGAAATCTGGTTTTCATTCTTATCCTAGATTGCATTTGTCCTTCTATGTTTGTGTCCATCTTTCTGCTTCTTTCTGCTCCTTTTTTTTTTCTTTTTTTTCGATATTTAAGTGCTACCATGAAGTTGAGCATTGACTCATAATTCAGGAGGAAAATTTAAACACAAATGAAAGATGACAGAAGTTATAAGCATACTTGATGAAGGGGAATGAAGTCATCTTTTTCAGCAAAAATGAATAATGTAGGGCTCAGCAGATTGGATACATCATCAGAATCCTTGATTAGTCCTAGAAAATATTAAAAAAAAAAAAAGCCTCTTCAATTGATTCTTAAGGTGAAATTCAGATTCAAATACAGCACTCTGTTTATGCAATGAAAAGTTCACACCTCACGCAATGTGTAGCCACAAGTGTCAGCTTTTTGTCAAGCTACTGTAAATATGGCTTCTAGAAGTACACACCCCAGGATTAAAACTTTATTTAAGTCAGTTTCTTAAGCTATCAGCTGAATTTCTGAATGTTGGGTTATTTTCAGTTGATGGGGAAAGTCAATTCTCTAATGAGCCGTCCAAAATTACATTCTGAGAACGTTAGCAGAGAGAAGCTTAGCTATCTCAGCTTCTTGAGCAGCGCATAAAAGGAAAGCTGATGTTAAAGTAACCACAATGCAGCTTTACAGAGTAGCAAAATAAAAAATAACACTGTCTGGATGTGGATGAAGTCCTACCTCTGCAGCATGCAGTTGCAAAGCAGTAGTAAACAGGAAAAGGGAGCTGAGTTGGGAAGGTGACCCGATGACACGTATTTGTGTCCAAATCCGAAATAAAGACACAACACCTATGACTCATTCTGAAACTAAGAACAAATTTCCTCACCACCATCTTCTTTGCATAATACCCTTCCTACTTTACTGGAAATATCTCTCATCATCAACTGAAAATCTAATTTGAAGAAATAATGCTAGATCAAATACTTAAGCCACACAATACATGTACGTATGTGTGCCTGCTTGTATTAATTACATCCTTGCATTTACCGACCGTAGAGAGACACGCCAGCCTTTAATTCAGAGTATGTCATCATCATGTGACATACAGCAACACCACCCCAGCAAAAACCTCTATTCTCTTTGCACCACACTGTTCCTTTAGATATTTCAGGACGACGTCAGCATCTCTGGAACGTATAAACAAAGGTAAATTAATCACCCATAGTAAATCCAGCACTGGAAAACATGAAAAGAAAATATAAAGATGCATATGTGTCCCCACATCATGCTGCTACTATATTTTCTTTCATGCACTTTAAATAAATCATTATTTCAGGCAAATATTGTGGGTTGCTAATCTGACATCATCCAAAAGAGAAAAAATGAATGGAATTAAATAAAAACACAGCATGGATAATATACATTGTAGGAAACCTAAATTGATGGAAATCAGATGCTTGATTAAATACCTACCTAAGAGGTAAATAAGCGCAAATGGATGAATTTTTGCTTTGTAAATGCAGACAGAAAAAGTAATAAAAACCTCTCAAGTGAACACTGTTTATTAGACAGTCAAAATGTTGACAATAGCTGTTAGTTAGCATCTGAGATATTTGCTGCGGGAAAGTCAACATAACAAACATGGAACAAGCTTTGAGAATTCACAGTGCCACCTGAAATACACCTTGCTCAAACACTGCATTCCAAAAGCAGCCGTTTACCCCTGAAGTAGGTGTCACCACGCAGAGGCAGAGAAACTATTGGTGGGACAGAGGTAACAGTTAAGTGCTTTATATCAACTCAAGACTATATTTTAAGGCCCAGTTCCTTGCCCCATGGGGCACGCAATCTGGATACAATCATGATAAATTAGTCTTGCAAGTATCATCTTATCTGCCAACACACACAAATTAAATGCCAAAAAAAAATTCTTCACTGGAGCTGATATTTGAAATGTGAATCGCCTGTAAGAAATGCCAGGCAGAGCCCAACCCTTCCTTCCCATTGCAGCAGAGCGGGGACAGATTCCAAACTAAGAAGTTTCCACAACAACTGACCCCTCTGTGACAGGAACTCTCTGGATATGATTCAATTATGTCTCCCATAACCTTCTCAACAAATACCTAAGCCCAGCAACTTTCAACATAGCTACTCCTAACAGACTAAAAAAAAGACTTGCTTTCCCAGGAAGTCAATTAGTTTGGCCTCTAATTAGTTTGGCCCCTTCAAAGTTTTGTCTTGCCAACAGCTCCCTTCTGTGTTATTAAGGCAGCAGAGCGCCTCTGCTAGAGACAGAAGGTCTTTGATAATAAATGGTTGCACAGAGCTGAACATGCGAGAGGAATAGACACCATCTCTTCAGGGGCAGGACAAAAGCAGAAGACACTTGACACGCTAACACTAACAAGTTAAAATCAAAGAGCAGGTTAAATTCCAAGCTAAGTGGAAGCCAGGGCAGGTAGAGATGACTGCTTATGTGCTGTTCCTCAAGGATTGCTTGAAGTGTTATGCACCAGCTTCTGTTTTGCAGAGGTCCCAGTGAGAACTTCTTCACTGAGAATATGACAGTCATCTACCATAAGAAAGGCCAAATGACTGTGGGGCACTATACCTACACCAGGGTTTAAAGATCCTTGTCCAAGTTGCAGAGCGAAAAACACCTTTGCTTGGCAAAGGACCTCAGCAGTTGGTTTCAACAGACCAATGGCATACCTGGCCTGTAAACAGCAGCAAAACTTTTTTAATGAAGAGCAGCAGCTAGTACTTGCCTATTATTTTAGCTGTTTCAGCTGGACAGAACTGAAACAGAGTGTTTCTTCAGCAGCAGAACCAGGATAACATCTTTAGGAGCTAATGAATATGTCTTTGATCCCACTAACTGCAAGGATAAACAGTCTGCATGTACGTACAAGCTTGTACCTTTCCCTTGGCCAAGAGTTTGACTCTAAGGAGCTAGCAGAGGACTCTTCCTTCTTATTGTTTGAAGTTAGCATGTTTTTTCAAGGCAATCAATACACCATGGACTCAAATTACAGCAAACTTAGCTTTAAAAACTCTTCACAGTGAAAAGAAGACTGCATGTCAAATCTGCGTTCAGGGCCCTGAACTCCCTTTCCTGAGGGGTTTGCTGACAAGGCTGAGGGCTGATCTGGAGGGAATGCAGCTGTGGGCTGCCCCAGCTCCTTCAGTGACCAAGAGGACAGGCTGTTGGACAGCACTTTGTGGCAGCCTCAGCAAGGGCTGACAGCCCCAGTCTGCCATGGGGGCAGCTTTTCAGCTGAGGCTCTGCCACTCAGCCTTGCCTGAGCTACAGCTCTCATTGCACCGCAGCCATGCCTGTGCTGAGCCATGGCTGCTGTGTTGATCCAGGACCAGACCCAGGCCATGAACCCACAGACTGACTTCCCAGCTTAGTCTCAGCCCTGCCACATCACTATGGACCCGCCTGGTGGTCCATAACCTGACTGGTTAACATCTCTGGACCTGCTCCTGCTTCCAGATACACATTCCCAGCTTGACTTCGCACTCACCTCAATCAGTCCTGAGGGGCCTACCCTGCCCCTGTTGCAGGAGCAATGTGGGATGGGGGCCTGGCCCTGCTCCTGGCTGCTGGCACCATCCCCCACGGAATTTTGACTACAGATGACCCAGACGCCTGCTACCTGGAGCCAGGGACACAGTTCAGAGCTGGAATCAACAACTCTTCTTCTTTCCACACAACAACTGAGACGGTTGTCCTTGAACTCTCTTCAAAGTCAAATAAAAGGTCATTAATTCCATCCACTTTTGAGGAATCATTAAAAAGTCTGCCTTCACTGGTAGTTTAATAACTCCAGTGTAGCAGGCAACGAGGCGATGTGATATTCACCTCCTTGACATCTTACTTGTTTATTTTTCTGGCATCTCGAGTTTTCAGCCAATCATCAAACTTGGACCAGTCATCAAAAGGCTTCCAAGGTTCTTTTCCTGCAAAGAAGTCTGGACAGATAGTTCTGCAAATGCAGACACACACAAGCAAAACCAAAATTAAATAAATTCTCCAAATCCTGTGACTTTTTGGCCCTGTACAGAACGAAATGCTTCTACTCGGGCATAATATTATTCGGATTTCTTTTTCCTGAGAAAACCATGTTTTTACATACCATGTTAACTATTCTGCAGAAATGCCTGCATGCTTTAAAAAATATTTCTAAGCACCTATATATGCTTTTTTCAACTTTTCAAAGTGAAATTATCAAACAAGGTCCTGATTACAATTTCTCATTTTGCATAAAACATTATATGTTGTATTATACGCTTTCATATAAATTCATCATTAATGGACTCTATTTAAACAAAGGCAATTACAGAAAACAGTTATTTACTACAGAGCACATCATGAGCCTTACTTATGAGTTAGAAAAAAAAAAACAATGATGGACTGAGTGTTTTACTTCAGACGTCATTTGGTGACTGGAAAATGAGAAGTACAGTAAAAGTGCAGTCAGTGTGCTAAATAGTTCCTGCACCATGAGGGTAGCCAAACTCTGACTCAGGATGACCTCAGCTGTTGTGTTGCATGACCAGCAGCAAAATTGGGAAGGTGCAGTCACTAGTGGATTACACAGTCTCATCATGCAGAAGGAAACAAGCAGGGACTCTGTCATCACTGGGTCATCCTCAGATACTTCTGTGTGTTCTTCCAAGCCCAGCCCACAAGGCAGCAAGGGGATCTTTGAGAAACCACAGTTATCTTTCACTTATTAAACACTTTTGGCTCCCTTCCCTGCTCAGAGACACAGTATGTACCTCAAGGATCATGATGAAAAATGACTGCATCAGCTTTGCCTAAGGCAAACCAAAGTATGTTGAAAGCATGTTCTTTTTTTTTTTTCCCAGCTCCTTTCAGCTCCACAAACAGATCTTAGGATCTTAGTTACATTGAAATTATCCACTGAAATCTGACTTCTGTTATGCCATTCCACATTGCTGGAGAATTTATTACAATCACTTTTTTACTGCACTGCACTTTCAGTGCTCTGCATATTCTGTGCGTGTGGTCATTCCTCCTGTAAACAGCGAAGTTTGAAGGAAGTATGCTGTACTCTGCAACATTTCATAGCCACATTCTTCTGTGTTTTTGTTCTACGAAAATAAGTCACTCAAATTGCCCTGGTAATATTTTCATCCTGTGTACATGAATAACAGTTGTAATGTAAGGCTAGAAAAGATAAAGACTGGGATTTCTTGACAAAAACCACTTTTTACATGTATCCATTAGCTGTGATCACATCGGCCATGCATCTAGTGTTTGGGACTTGCCATCCAAATATCCATCCTGAATCACAATCACAGCTTTGTGCTGGCAAGCAGTTTGCAGACATAAGCCTTGATGTGTTCAACTTGCACTTCTTGCCCACGACTCTCATTGTCAAACTTGTCTCCAATACCACACGGGCAGGGCCTCAATTCATTAGCCATCTAGAAAACCTGCAGGAAAGAAAAGGAATAGCAATATAAATTATTTGCAGCAATAACTAGGACTATTGGTCATAGTTTTCACGCAGTTCCCACAGTTCCCTTCAGACACCTAATAAAAAGCACTTTGTACCACAAGGAGTAAAAGTTCTCAGTGGTTTGTAAAGAGGCCCTGTCATCAGCCTTCTTTGGTTACCATTCATGAATTCTGGGTCAGTCAGCATAACTGAGGAGTGCAACAAGCCCAGAGGAAGGGCTTGCATCAATCCACCTAGCCTTCTGCTTGGAGCAACCCAACGTGTGATAACCACATTTCTGTTTGAGCTCCCAACAAGCCATCCTTCACGGCCACCCCTCTCTTGTGGTCTTCCAGTAGCCTTCTGCTGCTACTACTTGCGAGGCTCCACTGTCAGCAGGCCACTGTTCTGACTACTTTTCCCCTGCAGTTTTCATTGTGCACATTCCCTTTCTCTTCCTTTATGGGGAACCCAAGGCTGCTGCGGCTCACACCTACTTTGCTGGCCCCATTGTGTCCCCTGTTGAGTGCAACCTTTTCCCACGAAACTCACCATTAACTGGCATCTCCAGAAGTTCTCATAAATCAACTCAGAGATGGTGGTTTCCCTGTCAGCAGGGGTTTCTCTGAGAGCTACACACTACGTAATCTGTACTTGAAGGGTAAGAAGAATATGGAGATGGTCACCAGTGTTTATGTAACATATCTTCATATATCACAGATACACAACTTTTCTAGAGGGGTATACGTAAGCTACTTTATTTCTCTGTAAGTGAAGAGAGGTTTCCAAAGAGTTTATAACCTCAGAGCTTTTCTCAGAAGAATCCCACAAGCTCATTTCAATTAGTCATTCCTTTCCACTGGAGATAGGCAACTGTAGGATCTTAGGTTTAAAAAAACCCAAGTAACTTTTTGTACCCTCTACTCCTCCCCTTTCAGCACACAGTAGGTGGTCACACATTGAGCTTTTTCGCTATCCCAGTTTGGGAAGCTATTTCATAGAATCATAGAATCACAGAATCATAGAATGGCTTAGGTTGGAAGGGACCTTAAAGCCTATCCAGATCCATCCCCCTGCCATGGGTAGGGCAGCCACCCACCAGATCAGGCTGCCCAGGGCCCATCCAACCTGGCCTTGAGCACCTCCAGGGATGGGGCACCCACAGCTCTCTGGGCAGCCTGTGCCAGGCTGTTAAACACTCACTGTTTAACCTGATTCTGCGGCCATTCTTAACAAATAGAAATGGCACTGGTTGCTTATTAATAAGAGCTAGTATCTCTTCCCATGTAAATGCATGCACTGAAATAATACGGCTGACTGGTCTCAGTGTTAAAGTGAAATGTAGTGTGCTCGCAATAAAAATTAAATTCACTCTTCAATGCGTAACTGTTTGCTAGAAAAATATCTTAATCATTTATCCCCTCTTAGATTTCTTAATTAATGCAAACAAACGTCAGATAACACCTTTAATATACTCCCTCCCCTCTTCAAATCCTCTGCTACAAATCTATTTAACATGGTAAAGAGTATTAAAAACAAATGAGGAAAACACAGGGAACATCAAAACTAATTACCCCAAATTCTGTTCTTTGAAATGGTTAAGCTCTTTTCACAGGACAAAGTGCTTTGGGGTGATGCATGGAGAGGTGCCCAGAACTGAATCTCCTGACCTTCCAAATCCAATCAGCAAAAAACCTACAAGAGATGCTATACAGGTTAACCTGCCAGCTATGCTACCTGCAGCTTTGCTGACACTACACTGGGCAAAGTACCTTTCCAAACCTCAGGCACAGCAACAGCAAGAGATTTCAAATGCACTCTGTGCAACTCATCAGTCTGAAAACAACTGCCCTACCAAGGGGAACTGCCAAGCAGTTCTTCTGAGCAGTGAGCTGACAAAAATCCATTTCTAGTTAAGCAAAAGTCCTGTTTCATTTAAAATTAACCTCTTTATCATTTCATGTTAAAATACTAGCTGTGTTTAAACAAAAATAATGCCACTTCCAAGGCTTAATAAACAAAAGAAATATGCTGTATCATAAGTGTTGTGGTTTCTTTAACGTAATGACTTGAAGAATGTTTATGAGGTATGTACAGAAAGGAGAGAACCATTTCGTGCTGCTGAGGCTACCACTGGAAACACGTCAAAATGCTTAACATTCCTTTGAATAAAGGCATGCTATAAAATGTTCATTTAACAGACATGGATGTAGATTTAAAAAGTACATAAGAAAAGTTCACAAAAGGGATTAATAGAGATGTTGATTAGACCACAAAAAAAAAGTTTCTTCCACCCCACCCTCAATGTAGAATGTACTGATAAGAAAAATACACTTAAATAAAAATTTAGGAACACAGGATTACTGAAGTTATTTATTAACCGAACTATGATTTTCTGTGTGTAATTCAACCACCACAAAGCTAACAAGAAAGAGGTTGTTGGCTTACAAATCTGACTGCATTTGCAGTTTAGATCAGCTCTTCCTACTTATGGTTGGTCTGATCTTTGTGAAATTGTAAATAAAATAGTTAAAATGTGTCTATGGCCTGGCACACATGAACACTGTTTTACTTGCCAAGCACTCAGACTTGATCTCCACCTCAGAAACCAGCTGCATTGCCATCTCTGACTTTTCTTTCAAAGCTTTATGAGCTATGGGTTTCATCATGACTTTACAACACTGTACACCTCAACTTTATTCAAACAGCTACTCTCTATACAACACCATACAGTCTCACGGCTTTAGAAACTTTGTCACACTTTTATCAAGACCACACACAACATATCAACAGCCCTGACCTGGCATTTCCATGGTCTTGATTTACCCTCCCCAGCCCCAAAAGTTAAGCTATCACATAAGCCAAAATAAAAATACAATCACAATAGTAAGACTATTTTGGTAAGACCCGCTTTCGGCAGACAGTCTGATCTGTGAACTTCTGAGGCCACTGCACAACAGCACCTATGCTGTTTTCCTACCCACAGTGGTGAGCCTGAGGCTACAGTATCAACACAGACTCTTAACAGCTCTAAACATCTCCCTGTGTCACCTTCATCCTTTATTTATTTTCCCCATTGCTCAGAAACACCTCACCAGCCCTTTTCCTGCTTCCTCTACGGCACAGTGTCAAGGTAGCACCTCCCCATCGCCTCACCCAGTGAGCTCTTTCCCCAAGCAGGAAAGTGGGAAAAATGGTCTGCACAAGAGCCAGCTGTGGCAGAGGTCACTCCTACCTTTCAGGGCACTTAGAGATGCTTTCTGGGCAGCAGAGGTTCAGGTTTACTGGTTGCTGTTCTTTGAAAGCCACTTCATCAAATAAATGTATCTGGGTTGCATAAAGTACATCCTCCCTCAACTGGGTTTCAGTTTGCTGAGCCATTTTAACATGATTTTGCAATATTTGACCAAACAATTTAAATAACAGAGAATTACAAGATTAACTTAGCTACTGGAACTAATACCATTTAACACACGGTTAAAATTCCCTTCAGAAGCTCAGAACACTTCTACTTATATTTGTATTAGAAGAAAGATCTCATTCACGATGGGCAAACATAAACAGAACGCCCTTGGGGTATGATTCAAATCATGCTTGTTCCAGCTCATTGGTTTATCAAGTTTTAATGATATACCAAGACAATCTGATTTTGCTGTGTACTGGAGACAAACTCGGGGCCTGGAGCATCTCCTGTTTGAGGAGAGGCTGAGACCTGGGTCTGTTCAGCCTGGAGAAGAGAAGACTGAGAGGAGATCCCATCTCTGTTTAGAAATATCTAAAGTGTGGGAGTCAAATGGATGGAACCAGGCTGTTTTCAGTGGTGTGCAGCAATAGGATGAGGGGCAATGGGCAAAATACTGGGTCACAGGAAGTTCCACACAAACACAAGGAAGAACTTTACTGTGAGAGTGACAGAGCACTAGAACAGGCTGCCCAGAGAGGTTGTGGAGTCTCCTTCTCTGGAGATATTCAAGATCCATCTGGATGCTTTCCTGTGCAACCTACTGTAGGAAACCTGCTTTAGCAGGGGGGTTGGACTCGGTGATTCTCAGAGGTTCCCTCCAACCACTGTGATTCTGTCATTCTGTCATTCTGTAGTCTTTCAGATAACAAACATTCAGCAGTGCAAAATAAAATACAAGATGTCATGATGTTGTATCACAGCCAGGACTCCCTCTTATAAACTAGAGTCCTAAGGAGGTGAAAATCCACATTTTATCCAAGTCTAGCAGGCTGCAGTGCCTTGATGCATTCAGAGACAGCACTCAGCAGCTCGGCTCATACAGCTACCTGCTTGCTGATAAGCCAGGTTGCCTCTGAGAGCAGCACATCATTACTGCAGTGTTTGACAGGGACCCTCCTGAGTGTTGGTTACTACAGTCTGAGCCAAACCTCCCATAACTCTCCTTGAGGACAACCAAGGAGAGGGGCCCCATCTGGTGGACATTTCCCAGAGTAAGCACGGCTGTGACAGCTGCCATGCTTTCAATGCAGTGCTGAAAAGCCAGCTCTGGTAGCGTCTCATCTTGCCTGAACTAGCGATTTAGGTACAGGCCGAGCATCGAGAATCTGTGCGCAGAAAGCACCTCCCTTCTCTCGAGATGATTCCTCCCTTTCTGCAGGGGTGAGGAATCCAGTCTAAGTAAAGGTTTTAAAGACCTGGAGAAAAGTTTATGCACGGCCTGCAAGCTCCATCCTTGTGCACTGTGGAAGGGTGGACGAGGGCAGATGGGAATGAGACGAGGGCATGCAGCAGCACGAAGGCCCAGCAAACAAGCCTGGAACACTATGCCACGGGTCCCAAAGCCACGGCGCCCCCCAGCCCCATGCTTTGGGCAGGAGGACAGCCTGGCTCCCTTGCTCGGCTGGAGGTGCCCTGTGCCTGCATTGACAACCCAGGCTCAGCACATGAGAGAACAGCACTGGGAGGCTGTCACATCTCCCCTGCAAGTGCTGTTCACGCAGCCAGCAGCTTGGCCTGAGGCGTACTGCCCCACAGCTACGAATGCCGGCTCACCAGCTCCAGCCAGGGAGGCTCCCCACAGAACGCGCATTTTTAAGAAGCTGTGCAGTATTTGGGAAAACAAACCAGGAGAACACTGCTATGCATGCAGTGCGTGTTTCCAGCCCATTGCAAACAGGTTTTTAACACCAAAAACACAATCGACATTTCTCAGTTTGGGACAAGTGACGGCAGGGGCAGTGCTTTCCCAGCTCCATCACGTTTATATTTTCCTGATTAGCAAAGGAGTTACCACGCGCTCTCCCACTCCACACGCATTTCCTATGGAAATCACGCTAGGTGCAGCACCCACACAACCA
>WBMW01002001.1:154624-214491 GCA_013396635.1 Penelope pileata
GGGCCGCGCCCGGCGCCGGGGCTCCGGGGCGCGGAGGGCGGGCGGCGGAGAGGCCGGGGCGGGCCCGGGGCCGTCGCCTGCGAGCGGGCAGTTTTGTTGCGTCAGGCGGCTGGTGCGGGTCGTGCCATGGGGGGCGGAGGAGGGGTCAGTGCCGCCGGCTTTGCCGGGCAGGGTCGGCCCTGGGCGGTACGGCTCCAGAGAGGGTGAGCCCCTGGGGATTTCAGCGTGCTCCGCGCCAACGGGCCTCTCTCCTCCTGGGCGAGAACGCAGCACTTGCATTTAATTTTTAAACATTTTAAGCAGTTCGTGTTTGATCCTCTCCTGCAGCTGTTGAACGTCCTCCATCACTTCCCACCATCGCTTCCCATCTCTGTGGCAGTACCTCTGCTGATACAGCTGCCCAGGAGGACGTGATGGCCCCGCACAGCAAGGCACGGATGCTGACTGACTGGCAGAGCTACAGGATGCTTATGGCCTCTCTGATTTCACGCCTTTTTGCTCTGAGGCAGTATTTTAACACATTCCTGCTGAGGTATGCAGACAAATGGCACACCATGTAGTTAGACCGAGAGCACAGTGATGTGGAACTGCTAAACCTTCTTGCTGCCAAAGGGAAGGTAACATCTGTGCAGATGGCAGCCTTGATTTATGGCCACCTTGACCATGTGAGAAGCTGGCAGTTGTTGTAGAAAATAAAAAGGGATGAAGGCTCAGAGGGCCTCTGAGCAAGCACACAAAGTACACAGTCATTACCAAGGTAATGAAATCAAAAATGCCAAAAAGAAGGTCCTCAAGTTTGCAAAACTGGAGCCAGTGTGGTAAAAGCTGACTGGGATGTTTATTATTGTTCATAGCTTTTTGTTTGTTCCTTTTACTTGGTAGGGGATGAGGGTGATGAAGATACTGAGGGGAAAAATGGATGTAAGGTAAAGCAAACGATATAATTAAGACTGATTGGGGGTACCTGTTGGTCAGCCCTGTGCCTGATCACTGCAGCTTGGACAGGACAATGAACCTGCTATTTCCATAGTGTTCATGCTTGACTTACTTCCACAGTCAGAAAGGGCTGGTTATGGTTTTCCTTGATGCTGACAAAGCAATACTGGAAATGCTCTTCTGAACGTTGCCAACAGAATACTTGGAGGGTGCCTAACAGCATCCCTGCTTCCTAACTCCTTAACACAGACGGCTGTTCATCTCATGCATGGGAAATGTTGAATCTGAGACAAATGGATTCAAGGTATTACATTGTCTTCATGCAAAATCAGGGTGGTTCCATGCTAATACCTCTGACTACCAATTCTCATATCAAAATGAAATCTGTAACTACTCAGGTAATGTCAGGATGAAAAGTCATCCCCATTAAGACAGAAGTGTGGCAAAACAATTTCCTTACTATTGATGTCATAATGCAGAATAATGAAGCAAATACAAAGCAAGATAAATTAAATTATTTAATGCTTAATGGCCCTTTAGTCCAACTTTGAGTTCACAGTCTTCTGTAAGCCTTGCAAAAAAATAAATAACTGTAAGCTAAAATGTTTCTATTCCTTGTTTCTAACAATTTTCACCTTGACTGATTTCTTCTCTAAAATTTAAGTTGAACCCTGATCTTGAAGCCTAATGTTACTTTATATTTTTGTCAAATAAATGTCTTGATCCAATCAATCATATCCTTTCTAGCTTCTTCAATATAAGGTTTATCATTAGGTTTCATATCTTCTGGTTTCAATTGTGCAAATCCATGAACCTGTCCAGGATAAACTTTAATTTTATATGGAACTTTACAGTACTGTTTCAACTTCTCCTCCAGTAAGGTAATCTGTAAAAGAAGTAATTTTTCTGTTAGGCTGTGGTTTTTTAAGTTTGCCAAACTCGCCATTACTCATATTGCTACATCTTTGCCTTTTCTCCACTGTCACACTTGATTCTTTTGAATAAAACCAACAGAATCAATAGATCAATAGATCTGTTGAATAGGTTCTGTTGAATAGATGAGAAAACCCCTCTTTGAAATGTAAGACTGAAATGGTTTTAAAAAATACAGGTGCATCTAAGTACCCTCGAGTGCTGAGATAGTCTGGTAAAAATCCTGTTGCTGTAAATGAACAGGTACTCTTCTATGCAGAGAATTAATATGGCTTGTAACCTGATTTTAAACTCTCATCTTCAGATAACATATTCCCTAAATCCTAGTGGTTCACAGTCCAAAATATTTTGATAGACTTAGTAATAAAGTTTAAGAAAATGCTGGGGCTTTTTAGTTTACTGTACAACAAAAAGGCACTGCTCTTGAACCATCTTTTGATGTTAAGTATACGCAGAGCACTCATCATATTATGTACCTGTACACACATGTAGACAAATTTTGTGCTTTTTTCCATGAGAAAGTCAGAAAACAGGGAGATGATGACTTCCTGTATTCTGCAAGCTTAATTCTACCCTTGTGCATTTCATCTCATGCAAATTATTTAATGTTTATGTTGTTTCTTTTTTCACAGAATCCTTGATTACATATTGCAGAAAATAATGTCTTTGGGGATGGTTTTTTATTACACTAATAATTATTTCACACAAAAACTGCGTGGATATCTCCGAGCAGGAAATTCTCTGGAGAGAAAGGTATGATTTCAATGTGTGACATATAATGGAAAAAATGTACTTATGAAAATTGTGACCCTGGGAAAAAATACGTTAGCCAGAAAAGGGGGACAGTGGATGAAAAATGTGTGTTCCTGTACAGAGAAGTTTCATATTTCAGGTGTAAGTCAAGTAGAGTTAAAGCTAGTAGTAAATATTGGTTAACTTGTTCATTCACAGAGCATGCTGCCTGTTCCTCCTGAGGCCCTAGTATTACAAAAACAAACTATGCTAGAGGTGGTATGCTAGTATTGTCACTAAAGAGAAAAAAATAATGCTCAGAAGAGGGCCTCAGTGTCCTACGCATGCACTTACCCAACCTCTCAGATGAGGTTATTGTAGGGGTTATGTAAGAATATAGTTGGCAGTCAGGAGTAAAACAGAATCCACAAGCTGTAATCATCTTATTAAAAATTCACAGCCACCTCTTCTGACAGAGTTTATTTTATCTTGTTGTGCCAAAAGCAATTACTCATTGGTCTACATGATCAGAAACTTCCATTACTAAGCTGAAATTATTTTTTTCCATTCAAGGTCCAAATTCAGTGGTTTAAGTACCTGTTCTCTCATCCATGGCAGTAGAATACAAGTTTTTGAGGTGTTTGGCTCATGCCAGTTGGGTCTTCCTGCCCAATTTCCCACTCTGCTTGTCTAGCCACTGAGAGACCAATCACTGGTCTTTATTGCATTTCTCAGCTCAAAAAGAAGCTTTGAGTAACCTAAGCGAGAGGTAGGGGAAATTGAAATAGAAACAAAACAAACCAGTCTGATTTTTCATATCTGAAAATGGTTTCTGACAAGCTAGGGTTTCTGTGAACAGAACAATGGAAAAATAAAAATCATTTCCAGTACAACTTACCTGATCATACGAAATAGTGTGGTCTTTCTCACCAAAAATGAAAAATGTGGGATTTAGTAAACTGTATCTTTCTTCAGAGTCTCTAATTATTCCTATAATGTATTTGAGAAATAGTCTGTTAGTGAGATCAACATTCTTGCAAGGTTAATGAAAACTTCAAAGACAAAATTTCTATTTAGGTTTACTTGTTAAACACATTTTTTACTTCAGGACAGTTTCTATTCTGATGGATGAAAAAGAGCATTTAGAAAATATTTTTCCCACTGTCCAAGCACTAAAAAAAAGATTAGGAAATTTATGTAGAAAGGAAACACCTTTTTTTCCTTTTACACCATTCTTAAATGTTGATAGTAATATAGCGCATTGCTGAAATAATTAAAATCTGCAACTCACCTTTAAGTGGAGTATTTACGGAAAATATTACAAAGCAATAACTAGACTTACAAACTATATATAGTGATGTGAGCCCAAGTAAGTTTTCATGTGTTCTACGCTACCATAGAGGGACACCCCAGCGGATAATTGAGGATTTTTCAGCATCAAGTGATGTACTGCCATTCCACCCCAGGAAAACCCAACGATACCAATCTTCTCTGCATCGCATTGTTCCTTTAGATACTTCAAGACAACATCAGCTTCCCTAAGACATATAAACAAAAGAGAACTAAGGGATCTATAACAGAATCAGTATTTGACAACTCAAGAAGTAAATTAAAAGAGAGACGTGAAATTTTCTGCATCTGCACCTCCAATCATTTAAAACAGAGAATACATTAAAAAAATTTCAGAACAAAGCAATGGCTTCTATTCTTGAATGGGAGTTAACATCTCTGGTCCTAGTTTAGGGAAGTAGCCATGCACAGTTGTAGGTGCTTAAATACTTACCTGAATTGTGACCTGCTCCTTTGTTTTCCAAAGAAGCATTTTTTCATTGAATCACTTTGTTTAGGACAGGACAACTAAAGACAAGACATATCTGCAAGCAGAACAACATCTTGCATTATGGAATGTGGGAATAGATAAGGTTCAATGTGTTATCTCTACTGAGTCCACCTATTTAGATAAAGAATGATCTTGAGCGTGTCATTCCTGTTGCATGAGTTAATAATATCCAACCAAGCCCATATGTAAAAATACTATATTAAATAGTAATTACCCAAAATTAAACTGTCATCAGCTACACTCTAGAAAAACAGGTATTGCATGAAGTATAATGCATAAAATACAAAAATTGGTTTTAGTATAGGTCAGAGCAGGTCACATTTTTAACTAAGTTATTATTGCTAACTTCATGGGTGTCAATGTTTTTCATTATCTACAGAATTTTCAATGAATTTTAAATGCAGACTCCATATACTAATAACTGTATTTTCAAGTATTAGGCATGTTAGTGTGGCCATTCCAGGCCTGGTTAGGCTGACAAAAAAGCAGTATCAAAGTGCCATGATCAGAAGATCGTGTTCTAGGGCTGTATGAGGAGCATATTGTGAATTGGAGTGGTACAAAGTAAGTCATGGGTATGCAGGATTCCTGGTGCTCTGAGAGCAGCAGGTCTGATCTTAAGGGCAGCTACAAGTCAACCCTCAGTAGACAGCACGGGCACGTCCTTCAGGTCTTAACTGGTTAAGACAGTGCTTGCCTATCTGCACATTGTTTAGAGTAGGAATTTTTATAGGTATTAGTCATCTGTCTTTTCCAAAAATCCAGTCTCAGCTTCTGCAACTATATTGTCAAAGGCTTTGCTGAGAGATGTTGGTTAGTCTGTGAGCATGGGAACCTCTTGAAGGGACAAGATAAACAGTTTGTGGCTTACAAGATGATAGGCTTATGGATGACAGCTGAGTAGCAGGGTGTCACTGTCTAACTATCATTCTCTGAAGTTTTACGTTGTGGTAACATGCTGAAGAAACAGTAGTGCCTGCCATAATTCATGATTTTGTTACTGGCACTGCTAGGATCTACAGATAGTGTTCACTCCATATATCGCGATAAACAATTTAGTCGATGAGACATCTCTAAGTTTTTGGGGAAATTCTGCAAATTTTGATCTAGTGCTGCTCAGGAAATTATCAGTTGCACCAACTATCATTTACAAGGGAGAAAGGAAGACAGGCAAGTGACAACTGGCACATAGCATGAGCACTTGTGGAAGAGTTTTCTTCCTTATCCTGAGGAACTGGAGGCAGTATCAGCACTGGTGGGTGAGAGTGCTCCGTGTTTCATAGCCTGTGAGGCATCGGTTATGGGCCTGTGCAGCCACTGTGGCATAGTTAGAAAAGAGTCCATGAAGATGGGCACAATAAGCAGCGCAATAGATGGAGCAAATGATCCCTTCCAAATCCCAGGATATGCCTGGGACCACGGAAGAACCACCCAGAATAAGTGATTGTGTGCATGCAGCCAGCTTGCCCTGCTGTGAGGTGCCACTTCAAACATTTCATTCAGATGCATACAAATTCCCCTTGTTTGCTAAATGCTTTTTAAAATTCAAGCACAAATATGCATCTTACCTGTCTACTTTCATAGGGTCATTTTCTTTCATCCAGTCAGCAAAGTCATGCCAGTGATCAGTAGTTTTCCAGGGGTCCTTCCCCTTAAAGAAGTCAGGGCAGATGGTTCTGTGTGAGACATGGAAACAAGTTAACTTTCATGTCCAGGTGGGGAGAACCTGTGCATGTCTATATGTCTTCTTATGACCTTTCTGCTCTAGAGTGCACACCTACATGGTTATTATCTGAATCATATTCTACTCATCCTGTTCTGGCAACCAGCAGAGCTAACAATATATGTCTTGCTATGGAAAAAAAAACCCACGTACAAATAAACTCTCATTCTTTCCTTTGACATACTTAATACAAAAGTAAATGCAGAAAGCAACCTTCCCAATTCTATATAAACAAATATTTATCTCTTTGCTAGGAAAAGTTAAAGCAACCCTTATTGCTGTTTGAACTAAAAAAGGCTTGATTTGAAAAGATTATACAATATGAAATTAGATACTAACATTGTTTTTGTTTATCTTTTAATCACCCACACTGCCAGATAAGCACAAACACTGTCACTTCATGACCCTCCTTGTAGCTTTTTGCTCAGGTAGCCACTTTTGACTGGTCAGTTTCAGCACCCTTCGTGGCCACAGGGAAACATTTTGTCCCTTTGCATTTCTATTCTCTCAGAGTGAAGTGGTATGGTTGCCCTGTGTGTGTGGAAAACATACACAATGCTTAGCTTCGGGTCTGGTGATTTATCAGTGCATTTCTTAAGAGGAAAATGGTAAAGATGGGTGCTTACATGTATCCATGACCTGCAATCAAATCAACTATATATCTAATGTCTGGGAACATCCATCCAAATATATCATGAATCACAATCACAGCTTTGTCTGTGTAAAAAGATGGCCTACAAACATATGCCTTGATGTGCTCAATTTGTACTTCGTGTCCAAGGCATGCATATCCAGATCTTTCTCCAGTATTATATAGGAAAGGATCAGCCATTTGGAAACCTGGGAGAAAAAAAAAATGAAGGAAAAAAATAAGGGAAAGTCATATTTGTTAGTACAAGATTAAGGCAAATAAGGGCAAATACAATCTGCAGAACGTAGTTTAACAACTATAAATAACATTGACATCCTTGTCTAAAAGGAGAAAGTAGAAAAATACAAGAGCCACATTCCAATTCAGAATGGTTCTCAGTCTACTGTATGTTATTAAGCTGAAAATGAAGAGAGAGACAAAAAGTTTTAAGATGACAAACAACCTGCTCATATAGGTCCTGACTCTCATGTCACTTTTGTTTTGCTCCTATGCAACTCTGACAGCACTGGGGTAAAGCTGTACAGCTTCAGATGTCACTGTCCCCAGACATGTGGGAGAGTGACCAGGTGCAGCACTCATGTGTCTTCATCTAGAATCACAGACTGATTTCACTGAATTATGTGAGGAGTAAGGACCAGGGCACTCAGCTGCTACAAGAAAGTATGGCATTCAGTGCTTCTTGCAGTGGTGGCACCTGCTAGCTAACCTGTGCTTTCAGTAGCAGCTACGGATTGTCATGGCTGCTCTGGTCCCACGTACCGGGCGCAGTTGGCAACAGGCTGCAGTACTGAATTCTAAATTAGGTTGCAAGGCCTTGGGTTCATATTCATGTGCTTTTGAAAGGGATTGCAATAAAGCAAGCAAATGCCAGAAGCAGTTCTCAACTTTGCGTCTGGAGCATGGGATGGACTGTCTGCAAAAAGTAGAACGCTAATCTTGCAATTAAAAGTAGTATTATAATCCATCTATACAAGAAATCCAATTAGGTTTGCAGGGGCAGTGTGAGTAATATAATTTCCTAACCATATACTGACTTTGAAACTTCCCTTGGGGATTCATACACACACCTACGGACACATGATGACGGTCTCAGCTTCATCATTTCTACATCAGCCTATTAACTGCCGTTTGGATTGTAACATATACTTCAGAAAACTGCCCAGTTATCATAGAAAAGTAGCAAATTATAAAAATACATGCTTCCTTCAGCTCACCATTAGCCACAGCAGCAGAGAGCTAGGTTTCCCTGAGTAACAGGAAATTTTGCCTAGGTAATAGACACACACGTGCTATGGGAGCTGTGGTGCCCATGGACTGAAGGGCAGAGTTGAGCTGCAGAGGCTCACCAATTTCTTGTGCCTACACAGCACTTCCCAGCTTGCATGGATAATACAGGCTCAATGACAGCATTCAATTCCTTGTATACATTTAGATGGCCTTGTACTCAATCGACCTCCCCAAAGTATAGTCTAGAGACACTGTTCTGCCACGGATCATCCTTTCCCAACTGTGGGGATGCTGTCATTGGATTAGGCAGGGCCAGCAATGAGTTTGACTAAACATGCTTTATTACAATATTAAGTACTGGCTGTTTGAGTGTGTTGTAGTGATACAGTAACTGGGTGGATATGGTTTCTCTGCTAAAAATGGAGGTGCTTCAGAAACAGCCATGAGATGGATGATCTTACATGGTGAGTTAATTAATTGTGCTGATAACTGAGAGCTGATTACTTTTGTTAATTGTTCTGTCACCCTTTTCAATATCTGAATGTCAAGGTTGGTGCTAGAAAGTATGAATTAGCCCAGTCTTCAAGGCTAAAACCTCAATTGCTTTGGCTTCAAACTTCCATGGCTTTGTAACACACATGGGAGAATATCTCCTAGCTTATGTCCCCCATAACCAGTCTGAAAATGCTTGAATGATGTTTGCTTACACAAAAATACTTCCCACTTTTTTTATTTTTTTTTTAACCTAAGATGAATGAGGGTGCCGAAGCGCAAGAGACTGCATTCAGAATTCACAGGCATTCCCAAAGACAGCTAACGCCACTGGCTTCTGCAAAGGCAGCCACAGCCTTACCCCATTAGCCTCTTGTTCCAAAGGGCACAACCTATGGTATCCCCTTCAAGGAAACATTGTTTAGGAAGCATTAAGCTTTGCAATAATTGTGAAAGAGAATACTGTCTATCTTTTGGTTGCTTCCCAAAAATGATTTCTTTGGCCTATCTTGATTAATTCCCAGCCAGCTGGCTTTTCTCCAGTTACCGGCTGCGAAGAACTTAGTAAATAGCCAGCCACACCTGAACTGCTTAGAAGTCTTTGATGGGATCCTGTTTAGTCAGAAGCTTTATTTGTTCCCACCCGCTTTGCTCCACGCAACACTGTGCATTGAAGCAACGACCCAGGATATTTCCTACCTGTCCTGTCTCACCTCATTCTCTCTTCCCACTAGTTTCATCAATTACACTTTTCCCTTTCCTGCTTTCCCAGTGGCCCAGTTCCAAGCAAGCAGAATCTCACCTTTACAGCACCTTTACAGCCTGCTTCTCATCACCAGGCTCCAGCTGGGAGGAGAGACAGGCACTAACACAAGGCAAGGAGCAGGACAAACTGCTGCTAACAGGAGAAAAACAGTGACATCTTTGATTCTCAGGTCATCTTTCTGCTGCTTAAGAGAAAGCCTTCTTAGAGCTTCTCCATCTCCCCAGTGGGTCTGTTCTTCCTTGCTTCCCTGGGTTCCTCAATATCAATCAGTTTTTGTGCAAGTAAGAAAAAAACTGAGCATTATTCAGTACTATAAGAAGGCAAAGGTGGGCTCCCTTGGATGCGAAGACAGACCCAAACCACTTCATTTGTAGGGAGCAGCAAATAGCATGATTAAAACCTGCAAAATCTTAGTTTTCAATTGAAAAAAAAAAATCATACTCTAGAAGTGGGGCTAAAAATCTTTCAAAAACAGTCAGGTAAAACCAAGGAAAAGATAGTAAAAAAGATAGTCCCCACTTTGCAGAAAATGAGTATGGGTATGTGATCTCAAAGTGCTTTGGTTTTTGCCGAGACCTTGGACTGATGATGCCAAGATGTGATGTCTGCCTTTTTCCTGCATCCAATGGTAACATTTCAAACTCCAACGATAATTTATTTCAATGCTAAATGCTCCCGTGTACCAAACAAGGAAAGTAATAGGGATTCATTACCACGAGGGCAGAATTAATTATTATGGCCCTCTGACATGATCTTGCTACTACTGGACATAAAATGGTAACCAGTAATTCCTACTGTAAGCCCCCCACACCGGCTGACGTAGGATGTCTCCCACAAAGACAGGCAGTCTGGAGTTAAAAGCATCAAGTGAACATACTACCTCCCTTCCTTATTTGTGCCAATGCATGATGACACTTAGAGGTAAAAATGTGTTCACAGTATCCTCAGAAATACTGCTGTGCTGCAGCAACAGGCACTTAAAATCCATTTTCCCAGAGTTGAAACCCTCTATCTGCACCTTGTCTGCTCCCTAACACTCGTCTTTGTGCAGCTTTTTTTTTTTTACTGAAGCCAAAATAAAAGTCTTTCTTGCAATGAGTGGCTTTTGCTGAGTATTTTGTGCATTGTCAAAGATGTTTAGCATCTCTGTTTCTCATTGCTTAGCAATTCTGGATTTCTCCCATTCAACGCAGTTAAAAGTAGTTAGCCTTTCCCTGCTGCCAGCTCAGTCTCTGCGGGCCAGTTTGCCATCACGTACCTGGAGTACAGGATCCTGGGTTAGCCCAGCTCGCTTCTTCAGTGAGACACCAGCTAGACTTCTCTAAGCACAAAAAGAATAAAACGAGTTCTGCTGGTAGTTTTGCTCCTGCTGCTGCTGCTGCCCATTCAGTCTCCAGGTGCTCTTCAACTCTGCTGCAGATTTTAGGATTGGGAGTTGAGGAGGAGACTCTTGGTACAGGAGTCACCTGGACCGGAAGGGGTGGAGACAGATCATGCAGAGAGGCAGGGTTCAGTACATTCAGTAGGCTCCAAAGCAAATGTCTTTTACTCCACCTTTTATTTATTTATTATTTAAGGAGTTTAGAAAGCAAAATGCACAGTGATGCTGAACTGCACTTGTTTTTCCATCTCTCTAAAAATATGTAATTCCTAACAAAATAGTACGGAGAAGTTGAAATGAGAACTGTTGAGTCTTCTTATCCACAGACTTCATTTTTCTGGTAAAATTTCCTTTCCAGACCTGTACAGAGCAAATGATTCATGTGATGCAGCCTTTTGAAACTACAGAAGCTTCAGACCTCAGCATTTGTAGCTGACACATGTAGCATCTAGCACCTAATTCAGAGATGTGTTTTCTTATAGTTTGTGCATGCACTTTCGTTGTTTTTAATGGAATTTGTGCCGCATTAAGATGAATCCATCCTGGCAAATTTACAGCATGAAAAAATTATGGAAGTCTCCCCAGCACGCAGCTGAAGTGTATTACAGCCACACCCACATGTATTCTCAACAAGTCTAAAAGTGTTTCAAGTTATTTCTGATTAGACTTGCTTTCAACAAGTTAGAAACATCTGAGTCTGAGCTGGTTGTTATTGATGGTGACTCGTTGAAATTTTCCATTCCCATTTCCATAATGGCTTTGTATGCATTAACTCAGCCCCCAGGCTGATGTCTACTACAGGTTTAATTTTCTCTGTGTGTACATGTGGTTTGTGTGTGTATGTGTGTTGGCAGGGAAAAATGAAAGAGACGAAAGAGCTCAATGAAAATGACCATGTAAAAGGTCAACAAATAAATTTTGATCCCAGCTGTGAGACAAACAAGTTCCACAATCACTCCGAAGATCCTGGGCTGTACTCTCTGTATAGCGACCACCACTTTGTAATCTGAGAACTATGTAAAACAGACTGGATTCAGTTCACCCAAACTTCAGACACTTACAAAGAGGATGTCTGTATGTCAGCAAGGTGTCTACAGCCCACACTGATCATTGAGATGTAAGGTATGATTCACACTCCATGGATGCCTTCTTTACGATGAACTGGATAGTTCCCTTCCAACCGTGGGATCTGATTATCTCCAAGTTTAATGGCAGCCTACCCACCAGTACAGGTGTACATTGCTGTGCTGTGAGCATCAGCCATCAGGCAAGACAAGTCCCACATCTGTGTGCTACAAGCAACTCAAAATTAGGGTTTGTCATGACCAGAGAGATAGTGTTCTGTCTGTCCTGTCATGCCTGTTACTAGCTTTGCACATCAAGATTGTTTAAGAAACCATTAAAAAGATTGCTTGTGTTGCAAGGGAGGGAGTGGGACTTCACTGAAAAGATCTGGTTTATACTTTGATACTAATGGCATCTGACTTGAGTTTGTCTAACCCCCAGGATTTGGGTCCCTGCAAGCTGCAGCCCCTTCTGGCAGGAGTAAGCCAGCAGTACCAGACATCTGGTCAAAGACACATTGTGACAATTGTGAATCCTCTTTTTGTGCCCACCATCTCTTTGGAGGTTGCAAGGGTGAAAGGAGAGCAAAGGACAAGCTCTGCTATAATGCAAGCCCTTACCTGCACACTGTCATGTTTGATCTGCAAACCCATCATGGGAGATCATTTAGATCTCCCATAGTCGAAGAGACCAGCTCTTTCTCCACAAGATAGAATCATCTTTGGGTGGGAACAACCATGAGAGATTCACACATTCAGACACATAATGGTCAATTTTCTCTTTCACCTGAAACACGGAGCTGCTTGTTATTGTTGTTTGTACCTTTTTTTTTAATGGTTTGCACCAATATTCCTCCTGGTTTTACAGAAATGAGTGTGGAATAAAGCCCCAAAGTAAAGCCTCACAGCTGTCAGGTGCATTTTTAGCTGCATGTTAACATAAGAAACAAGATCCTAGGACATGCAAGCCTTCTGTCTGGAGGCAGTATAGAAATATACTTTCTCCCAGACAACTATGATACAGAGAATCCCAGAAAGACAAGTACTTTGCTGTATCTAGTCCAGAAGAGTTCTATGGAGAGATCAATGTACAGGCTTAAACATGCTCATTTACCCTCACCTGGTACAGTGTTTGGAGCACTGCTGGTAGCAACAGACTTGTCATAAAGTTGAAATACAAGTGTCATATTTACGATGTGAAAGCCCTGTTCGAAGTGCCTGCGATGAGTGATGTTCTGCTTACAGCCCGCAGCAGCTGCAAGCAAGGGAAGGGAGATGGCGGGCCCTGTGGTGGGGCTGCTGCTGCTGAGGGCACCATGGGGGCTAACAAAGGGAGCTGGTGGAGAGACCTGGAGGAAGAGGAAGTGGAAAGGCATAGCAGGGTCAACAACTGCAACACCAGTGAGGGCTCTGTGCCCAGCCTGAGACCTGAGACTAAAAGGAACCCCTTGGGACATGGGGGGCTGCTGGAGGGGAGCGTGGCCAAGCCCTCTCACACAGTTTCAAAGAGCTAATTAGTAGGCTTGTAATTCAGAACTAGGTTTGTGAGTTTTGTTTGTTAGTCTGAGTCCTCTGCCTCCATCCAGTAAAATCCAGTACCGAAACACATGTACTGAGTCATCACTTGTGAGTGAAGAAATGCAGTACAAGGATGAAGACCTTGGAGGGGCTTGTGATTCTTGATCTTGTACTGGGTTATTCCTTCGAGCTTCCCTCTGAGCATCCCACTTTCCTTTTGGGTAGCCCAGTGTCAGCTCTCAGAGCACACCATTCCTTTTCTCTCTAAAATCAAAACTATAGCATAGACCACTAGGACAGAAGGATGATCTGCAAAAAAAAATAAAAAAATATTTTAAATAGTCATGTTCCTCATTTCCTTGTTGGTGTGTAGAACTGGTGGACCCAGCAGCTTCCAGGTTTCTCGTGTCTGGCTTGGATTAATTTGGATTAAGTGGTGAATATTTACTCTCAAAGTTCCTAGAATCATAGAGGTTGATCATAGAACATCCCAAATAGGAAGGGACCCACAAGGATCATCGATTCCAACTCCTGGCTCCACACAGGAACACCCAAAATTCAAACCCTGTGTCTGAGAGCATTGTCCAAATGCTCCTTGAACTCCAGCAGCTTGGGGCCATGGCCACTGCCCTGGGGAGCCTGTGCCAGGGCCCAGCCATTCTTCGGTGAAGAACCTTGTCCTAATCCCCAAACTGACCCTCCCCTGATGCAGCTCCATGACATTCCCTCGGGTCCTGTCGCTGTCACCAGAGAGCAGAGCTCAGCGCTGCCCCTCCGCTCCCCTCGTGCGGAAGCTGTAGGCCGCCATGAGGCCTCCCCTCAGCCTCCTCTGCTCTGGGCTGAACAGACCAAGGGACCTCAGCTGCTTCTCACACGCTTTGCCCTCCAGGCCCTTCCCCATCTTCATAGCCCTTTGGATGCTCTCTTGACAGTTTCATTTCCTTATATTGTGGTGCCCAAACAGGGCACCACAATACCTCAAACCTTGAGGTGAGGCCACACCAGGCAGAGCAGAGCAGGACAACCCCTCCCCTTGCCCGGCTGGCAGTGCTGGGCCTGATGCACCCCAGGGCATGGTTGGCCCTTTTGGCTGCCAGGGCACACTGCTGGCTCATGTTCAACTTGCTGTCAACCAGAACCCCAGGTGCCTTGCCATGGGGCTGCTCTCCAGCCTCTCGCTCCTCAGTCTGTGCGTATATTCAGGGCTGCCCCATCCCGGGTGAAGAATCTGGCACATCCTCATGTTAAATTTTATATGGTTGGTGATTGTGCAGCCCTCTAATTTGTTAAAATCTGCAAGGCCTCCCTACCCTTAAGGGAGTCAACAGCTCCTCATAATTTAGTGTCATCCACGAACTTAAATTAGTTTCCTCTTTCTGAAAGAGCTTGTGGGAGACTAAAGAGTGTGGTTTGTGAACTTTATAGAAAAAACGTGGAGTGTAAGTTTAATTATGCTGAAGCAATAAAAGGAAAACTATATTAATGTTGCAGATGACATGCACAAAGGCATATTAAAATTACCTAACGCTGTTCTGATTCCAAACATTAATAATAATTAATACTGATAGAAAAACATAGAAAAATATTAAATTTTGGAGCAATTACTGCAAAACAGGTACCCAAGCTCAGAAGCAACAGCATTATTGTGGGAGGCAACAGTGCCCACAGCAGGGAGGTTGGAACCAGATGATCTCTAAGGTCCATTCCAACATAAGGCATTCTATGATTCTGTGATTCTATGATTCTATGATAATTGCACTGAATGCTGTAAACAGAGATATGAACAGGACAACAGAGTTAGGATTACATGGATAATTACATGGATTAAGAGTTTATTTCCCTCTCTAAAAGCCTAAACATCTATTTTTTGCATGACATAAGAATGTCTATTATTTTTTTCTTACCAAACATTTTGTCTTCTCCAAAACTTCTAAAATTTAGAACCCAGAAATGGCTGAAAAGTTATTTTTCTTTCAGTTATTCAGCTTTAGGACTATTACCTTCAAGGATGAATTCATTCCACACAGCTAGTTATTGAAAGCTGAATTTTGTATGCAAAATGATTCCCATAAAATAACTATTTAAAAATACATGTATGTGCTCAGTTTTGATCCAGAGCAAAATATCTTCTTTTTTCTTTTTAAATTTTCTTGGTATGAGTTCTCTCCTTAAGCAAAATTCATCTACTGCTTGTTTTATGTTTCAGGAACTTTCTGGAATTAATCAGCTTGAAGGGGGTCATTTTGTTTGCTTGTTATTGAGGCTGTTTGCACTGAGATATAAACACAATTTTAGTCTTCAACATAAATAAATTGCCTTGGATGACAAGCTGCACCTTGTGCCAGTAGATTTTACCCCACTGTTTGGAAAATGGAACTTTCATGAGTAGAAATCTGGCTTCTCTGTAAACTCCCATTGTCTTCTTGAACAGTTTGGGTGGATTGAGAGAGATTTTCCGGATTTTTTTTAAGCCAATGATTCCCAAAATTTCTGCTTGCATATGAACCCACATAAGCTATACATCTTCTAGAGGAACATTCGTGGTCTTTTTTCCTAACTGGGAAAGGGAGAAAAGTTTGCTGTCATCACTGATTATTGATAAATGCTGGCCAAAAAATGACTATACTAAATCAGTGTTTTAAGCTCCAAAATTAAAACAGACTGAAAGGAAAAAACCCTTCTTCCCACGTCTGCTTGTCTTTAAAAGTCCTGTTTCGCAAACATGTCTACACATTAGTAATCTTGGCTAGAATCCAGATAGCTTTGGACTGTATCCCATGGAGCAATATAGACACCCAAGCGCAACATCAAAGCAACAAGTTAAAGGAAAGCAAATGTGAGACCTTCTAATTACATTACAAGGTGATTACCATACATAGATCAGTTCAGAGCAATCAAGATACTTTAATAAATACATTTTCAGAGGGCACCTGTTCTTACCCTTTTTCTAAAGCAAAATAATGAACTTCGAATAGGCATAAAAAAAATTATATTTCAGTGTAATCCTGTAAATTCTGCTGGGAGTAGACCTATTCTAGTCAGTGACAGTTCAACAAAATTGATTTCTAAAAGCCCCTTAGCATATGCTGAAGTAAACACTTAATGGAAAGTGTCAGGAGAAAGGTCCCAGGCAGTGGAGGAACAAGCCCACCACATGCTTCCTGCCTGTTCCCATGCCTCCCAGGACACCCACACATACCACACACCTGGGCCCAGTGTGTTATGTATGGAAGGGAACACTGGGACCGTGGAGTCCAACAAGACTGAAGTTGCTGCCCACACTGCCTAGTTCAGAGAGGACATTCGCTGCACATGCCATCAAAAATCAGTGTGTGGAAGAAGGTATCACCCCCTGCCTACCTGGACAGCTAAAACTTTTGTAAGGGTTATTTGTGCCAAAGTAGCTGTGACAAAGAAGGGTGAAGTCCCAAGCTCACTCTTCCACAGTTTGTGAACTAATGAGTTTCAAACTGCAGGTTCAGCAAGAAGAAAAGCATGAGCGTAAGCAGGAGACTTCAAGACCTTAATCAGATCTGCTTTTAAAGGGCTGATATGACCGCCTCCAGGCCTGAGAGTGTCCAGCACGCTGCTTCTTAACGAAAAGACCTCAGGTGCCTGACAGACCTATTAAGAGATTTCAGAAAGCTGAGACATCATAGGCTGTGAAGCTTATGGGCTTAGGGCCACCTTATTCAATCCTTTGCAAGGTTCCTGTTGCAGGTCTTTTGATTTTCCCTTTTTTCCCACAGGTAACTATGGCCTGCCTGTACTTGACAGGGCAGCTACAAGACAGGCCTCTTCCAGAGCCCTGTCTTGTGCTGCGGCTCAGACATCAGGCCAAGCTTATCTGCTCATTACAGCCTGTTCTCCTGGTTCAGTAGGAAGACCTATCCCCACCAAACTGGAATCAAATCATCCAGTCACCTGCCTCTCTTCAAAAAGACCAACAGTAAGCATCACAACAGGTTCCCCACACATCTCAGCTTGCTTATAGGTTTGCTTGGGGAGCTGACATACATCTTCTTGAGTAAAATCACAGCTTGCTTCTGCCAAGCCAGACCACAGCAGTTTTCTTCTCCTGCTTGTGCAAAGATTCTCACCAGCCCAGATACAAATAACAAATGAGTCCTCCAGGGTGTGGATGATCTTCAGGCTAGTTAACTAGATAAAGAGGGGGAGGAAAAAAGGGGAAATTAGCCATCTTCTCCCCAGAAGGAATTCATATGGTGTCTCAGACATCATGTACTCTCTTTTATGAGAGAGTAATAGATTCACATTAATGGGATAGCATTTTTCTGAATGTCTATAAGAAGAGACAAAAAAACAAACACACAAACTTGGATATAAAGGCAATAGAAATAACTCTGTGGAAAGAAATCTTGGATGGGAGCATCCTGGAAGAAGAACCCAGGACTTTCTGTCAAAGACATGCAGTCTGACTCTGAAGATTTAACATAAATATGCTGGGTCAGAAATCCATGTTTAAGATACTCTTCTACTACATGCATCCACGTGGGGACCACCATACATGCATGGCTGCTTCTCACCTTCTGTGTTCTCTGGGGGATCTTAGAATCATAGTCACAGAATGGCTTGGGTTGAAAATGATCTTGAAGTCCACCTTGTTCCAACTCCCCTGCCATGGGTAGGGACACCTTCCAGTAGGCCAATGCCGCATCCAAATTGGCCTTGAACACTTCAAGGAATAGGGTGTTCACAGCTTCTCTGGGCAACCTGTTTCAGTGCCTCATCACTCTTTAAGGAATTTTGTCCTTAGATCTAATCTAAATCTACCATATTTCAGTTGAAAGCCATTACCCCTTGACTTATCACTACATGCTCTCGTAAAAAGTCCCTTTCCAGCTTCCTTGTAGGCCCTCTTGAGGTACTGGAAGGCTGCAACGAGGTCTACTCAGAGCCTTCTCTTCTCCAGGCTGAACAACCCCAGCTTGGTCTCACTGGCAAACTTGCTGATGGTGCACTCAATCCCACTGTCCATGTTGCTGACAAAGATGTTAAACATCACCAGTCCCAATATCAACCCCTGAAGAGCACCACTCATCACTGGTCTCCACTTGGACATAGAACTGTTGACTGCAACTCTTTGAATGCTACCATCCATCCAGTTCCTTATATCCTCCAAGTGGTCTACCCTTCAAACCGACATCTCTCCAATTTAGAGACAAGGACATCATGTGGGACACCATCAAATGCTTTGCACAAGTCTAGGTAGACAATGTCAGTTGCTCTTCCCTTATCCATCAACACTGTAACCCCATCATAGAAGACTACCAAATTTGTCAGGCATGATGCCTTTGTATATATATATATATATATATAATTTCATGTGAATGGGAAACAGAAGTCTGGTTCCTCTTGTTCCAGTCAGATGCAGATATACTATTAGCTATTCCTATTAGCTGTTCCAACATTCCCTCTCTGGTTTTAAGCAGAAAGCAGTGCCTTCTACTGATCTCTTCCCTGGAAATTTCTTCAAAAGTGGCACCAAAACTGAATTTTGATCATATGGATTTTTATGTCAACATATATTTATCCTAAAAAAAATGCAGGCAGCTCATTCCTATTCCTCAGCATTAAAAAAAACCAACAACAACAAAAAACCACAGTATAATTTATATAGATTATGCAAAAATCACAGCAATTCTTTCCTCTAAGAAAAGATAAAATTGATAGTATTTTCAAACCTAGAGCTCTGAGACTTAAGAGAATTCCCAGGGACAACTACATACTATGTGAGCTGAGAGCAAACAGTAAGCATGGCATGACACAGAAGAAAAGTGATGAAACTGCACATTCTGTAGTTAACTTGTGAATCATGTGAATAGAAAGTCAGAAATTAAATAGCAGCCTCCTGCCTTGGCATTTGTCATTAAGACTCTTCATTTGCACACAAAATGCTTTTATAATATAGGTTTGTTAAAAGGCCTGGTTTAAGTTTCCTGCTTTGATGGTGTAAAACAGTTTTGTGAAGTCCAGAAAATACCTTGTTTCCCTGAATGCAAACTAGATTCTGCACGTTTCATCTGGCCCAGTTCAGAGCAATTCTTGATGTGTTTATGTTCATCTTTCAGGCAGGTGAACTATTGGCAGTCAATCTGCTTACTCCTGGAAACCTCCCAGAGAACCTGCAAACTTCAAAGGCTGCTAGGAATTCTCCATGTTCTTAAGATAAGGTGTCTTTTTAAGGAACTCTTCTTTCTGTGATCTCCCAACAGCAGATGAAAGCCAACAATTATACCTCCTTGGCACAATCATAACTTTCTTTTCTCTTGCACTCACCATTTTAAAAACGTGATTTTTTTAAACTGAATTCATTTAATTGAAAACAACAATAAAAAAGTTGTGTTTGTTTTTTTTCCCTCAGCTTGTTGTCTCCAGATTACAGCATGGATGAGATGCTGAAGAAAAAGCCATGCTCAAGCCAAGCTCAGAAGAGCCAAGCCAGTTTGGGCCCCAGTCCTACAACACATTCTACTTTCCTGAGACCCAACTCACTTTACAGCTTGGGCCCCACAAGGGAGTTTGATTTGTCCATGAAGCACAACACTGAACACATATAGCAATTCCATACATACACTGGGTTTAGGATGGACATGCAGATGGGTGAAAATTTGCATTTTTCAGCTTCCAATTTTCATTAAAATATGGTCATATTAATTCAGTGAAAATGAGTAGGCAAAGACTCTTATTGAGTCTGTGATTACATGTGATATTAAAGTGCAGAAGATCAGTAAGTACCTTTGATAAATTGACAAAGATTAATATAGTAACTGGAATATAATGCACAGAGGAAGTGTGAAGGAAAAATAGATGGAAAAATCACTGACCGGTAGTTACATTTTAGTAAGTGGCTTGGTTTTCTGCATATTATAAATACGAGTTTTCAAAAACAGAAAGATTTCTTTGAAGTCTTTCTTCTTGTATTCAGTGACAATCTAAATTCAAGCCTTTTTTGGTCATGATAAATGATCTGGAACTGATCCCACATCCAAAATTTACAAGCCAATACAAAGTATACTACAGGTCCAAAAACATTTCTGATCTAATGATGCAAGATATATTAAAATAAATGCTTCAACACATGTAACATGAGCACACATTTTCAAAATCCAGTTTTGGACTACAAAATATAAAGCAGAAAGCCAATTGGAAGCTCACTTTGCTGCACAGACTTCCAATTCAGGCACATTTACAGATCCTCATTGCTCAGACAAACTAGACAGCTCTACGTCCCCTTTCCCTTGACCTACTTGGACTGCCTCCTGTAATTGCAAGGTAAAGGCTGCTAGCGAGGGCACATCAGGTCACACAAGTGTGCTGCTAAGTAGAACTGTGCTGACGTGCTGTCAGACAAGATCCCATCCGTCATGGCCAGATCCACACAATAGGCCGCTGGCATGACAGCATTTGGTGTGTCAGTGCTGGAGTGCTTGCACACGCCTGTCCCTGTCCCTGCCTCCTTCCCTGTGGGCAACACGAGCCTCCTTCCCTCTCGACTTCAGACTGCTCAATGTTGCTAAGAGAATGCTTTACTAGATAGCATATTGCACAGAATCTCCTAGATTTGAGCCAAGAATTGACTGAAAAGTTGAACATCAGGCGCAGGAGGGAGAGTGACCCCTACCTGGGCCCTCATCAAGGTCAGAACCCTTGGGCAACATTAGAAACACTAAGCAGGCTGTCCCCTCATCTCCCTCATCAGGACAAGAGCCAGTCCCTGGGGCAGGCAGAGACCATCAGCCCAGGTGCTCCTCTGGGAAGCCCTAAGTCCTCAGGTCTTTCTGCCGCACATCAGTATGCTCCCCTGCTCCCTACTTGTCTGGCCCACTGAAGCTCCCAGAGATGTTCAGTTTCCTCAGCCAGCTTCTTCTCAAGTCCCTGGGCCACCTCCTGGGACTGGAACAGAGGGGCCCTCTTGTGGCACCCACACAGCACTTTCACCTCACAGGTCCTGCTCCTGGGTGCAGGTCTCAGTTGCTGTGAGGCTTTCACCACACTTTCTCCATGCTGAGATCTAGAGGAGAGTGTATGGCCAAAACATTGTCTTCTCCAGAGCCAGTTGTGCTTTGCAGTGAGCTGGGACCTGCTCATCCCCAAGGAACAGTGCGCACACAAGGCTGATCAGACCATTCCTCCTGGGAGTAATAATCACTATGTTTTGGGCTCTGGAGTCCTGTTAAAAGAAAAAAACTCCACTAACCTCCTAGCCTCCAGCTTACAAAGTCAAGCACTCGCCAAAGATACTCATGTTCCTATACAAGTAGGCTGGATGGAGTCCCCATTTCCTACTGGGCAAGGAATCACTCCACTTTGTGCCTCCTTCTGATGTCTCCTGCAAAGTTCCCCAGGTTTTGCCATTCATCTTGCTCTCCTAGCAGCTAGGTAAGCACTCAGGGTAACTGCTTGATCTTCTGTGCCCAAGAGCTCTGTACAGGAGGCCTGAAACAAAGCAGAATATAGGACTAACTCCCAAGGAAGGGAAGAGTTGTTCTTGGCTCTTCCAAAGTGCTCCAGGAGCTGGCTTTGAAACCCAGACCAGCCAACCCCTCTGAACAGCTCGTCAAAAGTACCTCTGAGACCCTCATATCATCCAGGTTTTTAATAAAGATGTTAAGAAGCATTGGGCTCTGAATCAGTCTCTGAAAGATACCACTAGCAACTGGTTGCCTGCTGAACTCTGTACCACTATCACAACCTTCACAACCCAGCAGTCCAGCCTTTTTTTCCAACCACTTCATAGTCCACTCTTCTATACATCTCTCTCCAATTTGGCGACAAAGATTTTATTGGAGACTATGTTGAAGCCCTTCCTAATGGCGAGGTAAACAACATACACTGCTCTCCTCTCATCCTCAGAGCCAGGTGTCCACTTATCACAGAAGGAAATAAAGGTGGTTAAACTTAATTTGCCCCTAGTAAATCCACACTGGCCCAAACACCTTCTTGTCATTCAAGTACTTGGAAGTGGTTTCCACGGAAACTTGTCCCATAATCTTCGTGTGGACTGAGATTAGGTTGACTGACCTGTGGTTCCCTCAATTCTTGTTCTGGACCTTGAACGTGACTGTGACATTTGCCTTTTCCAGCTATCAAGGACCTCCCCTCCCCCTGAAACCAGTTCTGGGCTTCTTCCAGTCTCTCTCATAGCCCCTCTTCTCCCAGTGCCTTGTACACACACACCTCCCCACCCTCTACACTGATTTTGGCCATGCTATTCAACATAATCCTTTCCATCATGCTTTGCATCTGTACAGCTCTTGGCTGTTCTTCTCACATTCCTGTATTGTAGGACCCTGGCGTGGGAGAAAAAAATCGACTTGCCCAGCTTCAGCTTACCCTCATCTGGGGTGAGACTTAGGGAAAAGGAAAGAGTTGTCCATGAGCTTTTGCTTTCCTTGAAACAACTGTGAGGTTCAGTCCTCCTAGGGAACTCCCTGCCCTTTACTGTATGAATTTTCCCCTGCCTTTCCATACAAGCAGGACTGGGAACAAGGTCGAGGGGATCAGGAGTGTACAAGAGAAGCAGAGATAGTGACTGTTAATAGTCATTAATAGTCAAGAGATTACTAATCATCTGAAGACCCCTGCCTTCCTTCCTGGAAGAGGAGGATAACGGAGGCAGGAAAACAGTCTTGTGGATCCAAAGAAATGAAAGAGAAGGAAAACCCCACTTGCCACCCTAAATATAAGAATCCTGTCCGAAAAATCTGGTACAGGTTTCTGACAGCAATTTGTATGCTCAGGATTCAGCTAACAATGAATCAGAAGGTACAGGCTCAGAAGACTCTTACTTCTAAAGTGGGGATAAACTAGACAATTCTAAAGTAGAGAATTTTCTTTTTTTAAAAAAGGGTAGTTACCAATACGCTAGTTCTCAAGAGCTGAACAGGGGAGCTGAGAGGGGCAGCTCAGACACTTTTCTTACCTTCTGAGGACAAGTCTGTGAGAAAGATACACCATGCACTGCCATTTCTGTGTGCATCAGCATCTTTGTGAGATGACTTTTTCTTTAGCACCTTTAGCCAATAGGCTGAGATCCTGGCAGAGGCTCATCTGACATCATGACTGCATTCAAAAATAGGTAAATCAAAATGTGTCATTGATCCACAGAGAAGAGTCAAGAAAATGTAGGTTTTGAGTAGTAAATCTGTTTGATTTTTCATGTTAGTCATCCAACAGAAAACACACTTCACTGAGCCAAGCACTTTGACATCCTTCTCTTTGGACATCAAAAGCATTAATTAGTTTCTTCACCGTATTTGCCAATCCTACAGCAAAGGCAATGTACACAGTAAATGCATTGTTGCCTTAAGGAAACAAAACAAAGCTGGCTTTTATGTCCACATTCTCGGTGTGCAAGGGAAAGCTTCTACAAAAATCAGATGTCCTCATAAAACAGAGGCCATTGACTGATTAACCCATAATAACTCAGACCTTTGGACTGCAATTCACTTTTCCCTGGCCAAGACAACTGTTTTTTTTCCTGTTGCCCATTTTTTGAAGCCTTCACAGAACAACAGCACTTGTAGAATTGTGAATCCCAGGCACATTAAAAACAGCCATGGGCTCCATGCTAAGCATGACAGTGAGATCCCGATCAAGTTGATAGAGCCCATGTTTTAAATGGAAAATCCACTGTAACCAATATGCGAAAAGACCTCTTCTGCACTTCAGCAATGTCATTTGGTTATGTGCATTCTGCAGATTTTCAGGAGAATCATAAAGTACTGCAAATACCTCTTTAACACATAGAAATGGATATCTGTTAATCATGTGAGTACTATCTAGCTCTCTGAAATCTAGACATAGATCAACAACATTGACTTTCGGTCAGATAGAGACTTATCGTATATTATCATTTTAGGCTAGGTTTTCTACACTCTTGAGAAACCTCATCTCTTACTGAAAACAGAAGCAGGCAGTTTCTTTCTTGGTTATAATTTTAATAATCCATAAAATAAACCCCAGAGCATGGCCAAGTGTCCCCTCAGAAATATTTTCCAAAATAGGCAGATCTGGAGCCTACAACATGGCTGTGTCTGATAGTACTAGGCCTGTATGTCAATTCCTAAATTTATGTTGGGTGCAGTACTGCTGTGCATTTCACAGAATACAGCAGATATGCAAAACATGAATCAAAAGTCACATTTTCATGCAGGAAGTTTGATACCTCAGGAACCTACCACTCACAGCCTGAGCTCAGTATGAAGAAAATGCAGGCTGAAAGGAAGCAGATTGGTCGATACAGAGGCTTCAGAATCAGCATGGAGCATTAATTCAACAGCCTGGGCCATCCTCCGGAGGAAGCAGTAAACGTTATTGCCTGTGCAGTACATCTTAGACTATTTCCCTCCATTTCCGTGTCAGGAATCCTCTGGCACAGAAGCTATCTGCTGATTAGATGCAGATTTATCAGATGTTTTAGCTGAATGGCCAGTCATCAGGGACATGTGTCCTTTGAAAAACTCTGCAGTGCACTGGTAAGAGCCATGGTGGCAATGACTCTCACCAGGTGTCTCTTGTAGTTCATGGAACTTTGTACTCTGATCGTGTCATGCTAGTTTTCTGTAGGACATTTATGCTGTTACCAGAGTGCTTGCCCTACTTTTAACAGCTTCTCTTCTGCCATGGAGACTCTTTCTAGATGGTGGATAAGTTGGAACCAGTTACAGAGTCACCCCAAATACTGCCTGATTTTTTGAGATAAACCAGAGTTTAGTTGGTTTTCCTTAAGATAATCCATTACGTTTTCCATATTTCTGAAACTTGCTGATTATAGTCCACCAAGCAATTTTTGTGGTGAGAATCATGTGGACAGCTGAGGAAAAAAAAAAAAATAGAGCAGCACTGGAAAGTAATCTGCTGCCAAATCAGAGTGACAGCCTTCAGTGACTGGAGCTGAGATTTATTCCAGAAATAGTGGACGTGATTTCAAATATTTTTTGAAAAACTGAAAATGTTCAGCTAAAGACAAACTGAAAAGCATTAGCTTCTGCTGTTTGGCTTTCTCAAAATAACTTTACAGATGTAAGGGAACCATTTCTATGAAGTTATTTTAAAACTGGAGAAAAAATGGAAATGTTATCACGCAAATACTGGGCGGTTTCAATTTTTCTACACTCATTTTGTTTTTTCTTAAGAGAACATCGGAAAATAGACAATATATTTTCTAAGCACTTAAACATTACAAAACCTAAGTGTTTTGTGAAAATAGGACCATGTTCAAAATCATCTTATTTCCACTCTTCCCACCCATTCTAAATATCTCTTTCCTTTTGCCATGATCTTCAGTGATTTGGAATTCCATCTATCACTATCTTAGGTTTCCATGTATACAATTTCCCAGTTTCCTCTCTCATTCATAACTTATTTGGAGCAGAGATCTTTTTTCAGTATGTTTGTTCAGAGCCTGTTGGCAATAATTCTTGACCTTGATGACAATCCAGAAGCAACTAATAATCTCCTAACATCCTCCTCCGTACCAAAAAGTAAAAGCTATATGTCACTTGTATTTTTCAGGTGAAGAACACCCAACATATTACCAGATAGACACAGACTAATATTATGTTCATAAAAAAAAACACAAAGAAGGTCAAGAGAGATTTAATTTAAATTAATTTACAGTATAATACTTGATTTTTTTCCTACTCTGTTTAAATTACAGTGGCCTGTCCTTAACTCATGCTTACCAGCAAGCTGTTGTGTAGCCCGTACTGAAACACTGGGTAAGAACAAATCTGGAGGAATGACTCTTGAGTAGATGGTAAATGTGATGCTTGATAGATGATTTAAATGGTTGGATAGATCGACAGGAATAAAATTATTCACTGACAACATATAGCTGCTCGTTTCAGAAGTTTTCATGAGTTTAAAAAGTGCCATGAAAGACTGAAACTCGGATAACTGCACAATTTAATGATGGAGAATTACGTACATTCATTTTGCCTTGGTCTTGTGAACGTGAATGATAATTTAGGGACTGCTGTACAACATTTCTTTTACAGTTATTGCAACAAAGGTTGCACGCTTGGAAGCCAAAGAGTGGGAGTCACAGTGTTCCTGGAAACCAGACCGCCCTATTTCTTGGTTGGCTTGTCTTCTTTTAATGTTTCTTTGTTGTTTTTTTTCATGGGTGGTTCCTGTTCAGACACATCGAATATACTGCCATTTCTACAGTATCACATTGGCACTTTTTTTAATACGCCGAGCTCATTTGTGAAAGCAGAAATAAACTTACTGTTAAAATAAAGAGATACTTTTGAGCTTGATGTGGGCATCCCCGCACCCCGCCTTTCTGAAGGGGAGGCGCAGAAGAGCTAAGCATGGCACATAACTCACACATGTTTGGTTGCAGCACTTCCTTGTAATCACACAGTTACAGGACAGCCCCACCAAGCTCTTCAGGCCAGGATCCCATCTCCAGGCCAATATCCCATCACCACCTCTGCTGCCCTCCACCTCACCGCCACTGGGCTGCGTCACCCAGCCCCGGAGGCCGGGCGCCGCCACCCGCCCCCGTGCCAGAAGGGGGCGCTGTCGGGATGGGCGGCGCCCTATCCGCGCCGTCTTGGTGGCGCCGTCCCCCCTCGCTCGCCCCGCCNAGCGGCTGTGCGTGGCACGGCCCGGGCGCGCCGGGGCCTCCGGCGGCTGTCGCTGCGGGGCTCGGGAGGGGGCTGCGGGAGGAGCAGGGTCGCAGCGCTTCAGGGGAGCGCAGTGGTTCTCCAGCGGTTGTGCTTAGCAGGGAGGTGCGGAGGGGCTGTGCGGTTCCGGTGGTAAGGCGGAGCTTTCATAACAAGCCAGCATAAGGGAAGGATCTGTGTTGTGCTGTGCCTTGGCAATTTGTGAGCTGTGTTCGTAGCTCTGAGAGCTGTAACTACGTACTGCAGTAGGCAGGCAGGGACAAGGAGATCGTCAGCGCCGTGGCTGTCGTCCCCGAGCCACGTGTGTGTGTTGTTACCCAGTGGCACTTGGCCTTCCAACTGGAGAGGGCAGAAAGAGAGCAGCTGGGAAAACGGTGGGGGAAATGGGGCAGTGTCTCTGTGGAAATGCCCATGGGGTTGTGCTGCTGGCAGCTTAGCGCTCACGGCCACAGGTGGTTTATCACAGGTTTTGTGTGCTTAAAATCCAGCAGACCGCTTGCTGCAGCTCGCCTGTGCCTGTGTGGCCCACAGGTTATGCACAGTGATCGTGTTAACCAGGTGACTGCTGAGCCTTTGGTTCCTTGGCATCCAGTTGTGCAGGACACTTGGATCGCAGCGAACTGTGGAGCAGGTTCTTGGAACTGACCGGTCGAGGTCTCGCCATGCCAAGAGTTGGTAAACTCATCTCAGTGGATTTAATCCAAAAACCACAGCTGATAATTTGTAGCAGGCTGTTAGAAGTGGTAGCCTTTGATCCTGTGTGCTTTCTCAGGGTGTAATCTGGTGATCAGCAAAGGCAGGAGAAGAAAAAAAGGGTGGTTAGGTACCTTGTGGTGCCTCAGTGCTGCACCCTATGCTTGGAGTTTACACTTTGCTGTTGTGTATTTTTTCATTTATATTTACTGTATGCATTTCCTTAGAGCACATACAGCGTCTTACGTGTTGTGTTAGCCTTATCAATGCCACCCTCAAAAAGCTCACAAGTAATAGCCCTGAAAGTGAGCAGGCTGTACGCTCTCAGACCATAAATACTGCTGGAACATGATAACTTCTGCTGCAGCTTCAGACTTCGTTTCCCACTGTTAGAATTTCACAGTACTTGCCAGAACACCACAGAGATTTCCAAAGGTTCAAAAGCTTTAAGTGTCAGCAGCTGAAATGATTGCATTGGTGCCTTAAGGAGGAGGAAGGCCGTGCTCTTCTTGTGTGGCAGAGACAAAACTGCTGCTGTAAATGGGCTTTCATAGCTGTTGGTAACCTGGTAGTGATAGGTGCAGCAGTTGTGTTACTGGGAGGGTTGCTGGTTGGCTGAGTTGATCAGAGAAGCAGAAACAGCAGTTTCCTTCCAGTTAAATCAGTTAATTGCTAAATAATCTGATCAGCAGTTTTGGACGTTCCAGTGGTGAGCATTTTGTTAGAGGTGCGATGGGCAGAGAAACTTTCGGGGGGGGGAACAAAGAACTGTGCTACCCATGATCATTCTTTCCAAAATGTGTGGTTGAACAGGATGCAAAGTGTGTATGCAAGTAGAAAAACAGCATCTGTTGCACACTGGAATTCCCTCTGAACATGACAATGTACGTAAGGTGCATAATTTTGCATGCTGACCATCAGCAGGGTTTGTAGATTGGAAGTTGCATATTGCTGAACACTCCAGATTGCTACTCCTCGTGTGCTTATTTGGGTTTATAAAACAAGGGGGAGTATCTACAAATTGTCACATCCTTTGGAAAACTGAATTTCAGGCTTAACTACTTTTCATAAGCTAACAGAAGGAGGAAATCATTTTCCTAGTAAACAATTCGTCAATTTTTAATAAGGAAAACTGTTCTTCAGTCTGCCATGAAAGCCAGTGAACCATTAAGGAGTAGGTTCAGAGAGCTGTGGGGACCTTTCAGAAAACTGTGTGCTTGTAACTTGCTTTCTTCAGCATCAGAGTATTCGTAAAGCAGACACTTCACATTGGTTTAAGGCAGTGTAGCTCCGGGTTCCCATGTTTCGTCCACCTGTCCCATCCTGTCCCTCGTGCAGGCTCTAGTGCTTGTCTGCCCCTTTGCAAGGCCGCTCCAGCCTTGTGTCAGGTATCTGCCTGCTGTGGGTGAGGTGCTGGAGGGAAGCTGCTGCCGCCGGCGGGTACATCCTGCCTGGAACTTGAGGAGAGCTGCTCTCTGCACTCATCTTGAAATGCTCTCTGTGATAAAAAGAACCCTTTGTTCCTTGAAGTGGTGGTTCTGGTCTTTCGTGTAGGCAGAGAAAGCGGGGGCTCTTGGTGTGTGCAGCAGTGTCACACTGCTGGACGTGACTGCAATGGAAGTATGAAAGTGCTCGCTGTGTTTGCTTGCAGTGTCACTGATGTGGTACTGAATATATGTTTCTAGAGCTAACTTTAGATTTTCGTCCCAGGTGAATGAGTTCAGTCTCTTTCATAAAATATCATATTATTGTGTTTTTTGTGTTTTTTTTTTTTGCAGAATCACTAATTCTTATGCTCTATGTGTAGAAACTATTTTAATACTGTATAAACTATGAATTTGGTCATATTATGACTTCTTTATAGAAAAACTTTAATATTGGAACATTTGGTACCTTCTGGAACTCTTAGTAGAAAAAACACTAATTTCTGGAGATTTCAACCAAGAACAAAGATGTGATTCTGACTTGAAACTGCATATTTTCAGTGCTCTTACATCACTGCTGTAAGTTGCTATTTTCCTTTGACGTGTATCAGTTACTCCTGTACGTTTGCTGAATGGTTATCAATGGAGAATTGATCACCAAAAGAGAAAATCGTAAACTTAAGTCTTCTGAAAGAGTGGACACATTGTGTTTGTCTCCTTAACACAAGTGTGAGTGCAAGGGTATGAAAGAATTTGTAAAGAGAAGGTACCATGCATTTCTAAATAAGCAAACAAAATACTTGATTTGTGTTTAGATGCGCTGGGTAACAAAATGGTATTAGAATACACATCTGATCTTTACAGAGAGGAGGCTACATTCACTTCTTTGCCTGCAAAACATCTTGCAATCTTGAATTGTAAGAAAATGTCAAAAAGAGAGAAGAAAGAAGGTTAGGGACTCCTATGAAATGAGAACTAGAAATGGCTTTCATCTTGTGGCTGGACTGCAGGCTGTTAAATGGATGCTTATTCAGCTTCAGTAGCAAAGTCACTAAATACCTATTCGTATTCGTTATGGTTTGGGTGTTTTGTTTTGTTCTTTCCATTCATTGGGAGCACAAAAGGACATGCATGTTGGATTCCAGAGTAGTGAATGTCTTAAGTAATTGTTAGTCATTGGTAAATCTCTTCTGCTCTGCCTCTCTTATTCACAACTCAAATAGATTTGTTCCATTGCAAAGTTTACAGCTGCTTTCAGGGAGATTATCCTTCAGAAATTTTATGTTGCTTTAGAGATCTTATTATTATTGTACTCTGTGTATGGCTTTAGTGCGTGCATGTACTAGAAATATTAAGTATATAATTTATTTTTTTTATAAGATGATCAGGGAGATGATGTTCTTGTTTTTTTCCTGGTGGTCTCCGAGTCTTCTTGTCTTCCACCATATGAAATCTGTCTTAAAGCTTTTTCCAATTTCAGTTATTTTCGCTTCATTTTGCTACATGGCAAAGTTTCTGTACAGTGTAATTTGTTTTGTAAACAAAAGTGCAATAAACTTTATGTTTTGTTCAGCAGATATATGCAGAGTCTGTCGGTCTGAAGGAACCCCTGAGAAACCCTTGTATCATCCGTGTGTGTGTACGGGCAGTATTAAATTCATTCATCAGGAATGGTGAGTACTGAGAGTTTTGTTCTGGGAGTTTTTGTTTGTTCCTTTTTCTTTAATAAAATGCATTAACATGTTTCTGAAAGCATTACTTCTTAAGTACTAACGTTAGCTAGTAAGAAAGTCAATATTTAGAGGAAACATTAAAGGTGTTTTTTTTTTTTTTAACACGATTGTTCATTACAATTCACAAATAATTTAGCAGTTATGTGTGAAAAGGAAGTACTAATGGTTAAATTTGTTTGAGACTACAGTTCTCTGTCCACACATCTACTTTATGAAAACTAGAAGCAGGAAAATCAGTGAGCGTTCTTTTTTTCTGCCGCCTTACAACCATGAATGAAAAAGAGCACCTGACCTCATACTAAGCATAAAATGAACAAAGACAACAACTAAGATGCTTTTGAAGTGTACGTTCAATCAGGAAAATACTAAAATGAAAACTAATTCTGGTCTATACTGCATGCTCCTTTTGTATTTTAATAGTCAAAACCACAGATACAGTCGTTTTAAATCTGTATTCGTGTGCTGTGTCTTGAAACGTTTTTAAGGATTGATGCTACTAGTCGATGTCCATGTGAGCGTATATGCTTTTGGTTATTGACCTTTTCAGTAACATACGTAATTGATGATGTATGTTCTCTGTGTGAGTGATGTAATTGAAGATCTGTCATTGTTACTCACAGTCGGTTTTTCTTCTTTGCCTTTTGAAACTTTGTGGCCTGACTGGCTTAATAAACACACTAGTTTGTCCTTGATAGTACCGGTATTCTGCTTTATGTTTGAAACAGAATTGGTCTGTTTTTTGTAACGGAGGGAAAGGGGGAGAGATGTAGTACGTATTAATGTGATCACTTTTTGTTGCAGCTTAGTTCAGTGGCTTAAACACAGCAGAAAAGAATACTGTGAATTATGTAAGCACAGATTCGCTTTCACACCAAGTAAGTATTTTGCTGCTCCTGTTTTTTCAGAACTTCATTTCTTTTTCTTGGTAATTTTTCATTCAGCATGCTAGATCCAAACTTAGTTTTTTAATTTCTGAATTCTTGTTTGAATTACAGCTCTTTGTTATCATAGACCATGTGAATTGTTTAAGTAGTGGATGGTGTGCTGTTTTCATAACCTTACGTGAGCCATAACAGAAGTATTTTTTGTACCTTTTCTGGCATCCTCAGTCCCATTCTGTTACTGTCAACACTGGAGCATATGGCTTCTTCTAGCTTTATTGAGTGCGTGTTTGGATGTCTGAATGTTGAAGTGAAACCAGTCACAGCAAAATTTGAATTTGAAACACAATTTTCAGTTGGCTTTGAACTGTCCACCTATGACAGTGCTTGTATGACTTCTGTCAGTTTCAGTTCAAACAGCTGTGACAGATAATGCAAACAATAATTATTCCACTTGCATTTCAATCAAGAGACAGTAACTACTCAGTATTACATCACCTGTTATGTTAGATTTAACTGAATAAGTTAGTCGTAAAACTGATTGTATCTAGTTCTTAGCTTTATTTTGACTAATAGTAGTAGAAATAAGTGAGGGTCTTTGGCTTGGTGGCACTCTTGGTTCGTTGTTTACTGTTGAACAGGTAACATGATTATTACGTGTGCTGTGTATTTTTCTCATTAAACTGATTTATGCTGATTTATTCTTTGCAACTGCTGAACTTGGCTCTTCATAGTGCAGATCATAGAATGGCTTGGGTTGGAAGGGACCTTAAAGATCTAGGTCCAACCCGTCTGCCGTGCACAAGGTTGTTAACCTCTAGAACCACAGATGTATGGTGTTTTATTTAACTGGTGAGTATCAGCACTGTAGAAGCTGTCTCACTTTGGGAAAGATGCTGAGGTTTGAGTATTTTAGATACTTGATAAAATAAAAAACAAAGCTCTGTTTCAGTGTGGCTGGTCCTGGTTAGAAGGATCAAGCTGTCGTACCATCTCCCTCCCTCTCCTTCTTTGCTGGTTGTATATTCGTAGAGACATCTGAGACTAAAGAGCCATATAGGTTAGTTCATGTATTTAATACTTCAGAAACTACGTATAAGAAATGTAAAAGAGATAAGATATTCTGGTTTTGTGTGGGGAAAAAAAAAAGACAAAAGCCTATGTTTTCATTAAGATTTAGAAGAAAGATGATGAAGTTGAAATGATTTGTGGTTTATATATATGTTAATATTGATACAAGTAAATGTCTTTACTGCCGTTATCAAGAGAGGTGTTCCTGCAGAAGTTTAGTCCGTGCCTGACATAGCTGTTACCAGCACAGCTTATAATGCAGTTGGAGATTATGGACACCTGAGAAAATGTGATTGAATTACTGGGGCTTAACAAGTTAGCAGCTGTCATAGGAGCCTTGAAATTGGCAATCAGGGAACCTCTTTCTTCCTCATATAATAAAGGACTTCATCCCCGTTCAGCTTTTAGCAAAGGTTTATTTGTCCTCCTCTGGCATTAGCTGGCTGCTCTCCAGACTGAGCACCCTCAGTTGGTCACGTTTTCTTCTTGGCTTCCCACGCTGCACAAATTATCAAGAAGAAAAAATGTGTTTTTTTCCCTACCGGACTGCCCACCTGCACACAGTGGTAATGTGTCAGGTAGCTAGCACAGATTTCTCCAGTCCTCTGTACCCAGCATGTCTTGTTTTATCATTTCCCTCACGCCCAAAATTCATGCAATTATACTTTCCTTAGTTTCTCTCATCCTTCTGTATTTGGAAGATAATCTGTACATGCAGTCTGGAGACTGGATCTTCTTGTGGCAGCTGGGGAGGTCACACAGGCTAGAGACAGAATGGCAAGGCAGATATGGGATTGGAGGTGGGATTGATGCATATGCCAGTCATACAAAATGAAGGTAGTTCCAGCCTGTAACTGTTCCAGGTGTAAAGCACTTAGCAGTCAATTCACCATGGCATGCGTTGGAATAACTGCATGTATGTAGTTGGTATCTGTGCTTCAGCTGGCAGGCACTAAGTTGAGAAGTGTAATTGTGTGGTAACACCAGCAAGTCCCCTTTCAGTTCAGCTTGGTTTGCTTATTAAGGCTGTTGCTGTCGTTCTGGCAAAAATATTCCTTTGCTAGTTTAAGAGTGTACAGGGTATTCATAAAATATTCCTACTGCATATATTCTTTAAGTCCTTTAAGTCTTTTAAATTCTGTAACATCTTGTACTTCTTTAGCACCTGAAGTACTTACTGAGTTGGTTAGTGGGTGTGAGGAAGGAAAAAGGGAGTAGGAGGTTCAGACTTTATTTTGGGAAGGGATATGAAGGAACTGATTTTTTTGAAAAATAGCATCATTCTTTAAAGTGTTTATCCAGGCAGGCAAATGCCCTGATTGTATATTCATATTCTCCAATAGCTTATGCAGGAGCATCTCTTAGTAATTGCATGTCGTTTGTAGTAATACTTACTGTATAAAGCTCCAGGCTTCTGGATCTTTATCTTTGTACAAAATGATCTTTAAAATGTCATGTAATTATACTAAAGTGAGTGGCCCATTTTCTTGGGCTCATTATTCACAGTAATTGAGATTTAATTGAAGAATGTAATGGGATAACGTGGTCACTTGGCCAAATTTTAACACAGTAGCCCATATCTTCAGCCTATCCAGAATGTCTAATTTGAAGAAACATAAATTTCTGAAACTCAAACTGCTACCTGGGTACAGAATTCAAAGCGTCTGCTGCTGGCTCCAGGGGCTTAGATGATGAGATGGATGAGAGTGTTAATGTCACGTTTTTTTAGAGCTGTGGCTTGCTTGTGGAGGGGTTGCATTTTTCTCATTTCGTGTTAGTGGTCTGGAGCAAAGTGTGTGTGGCTCAAGAGTGTAAAACATGCCTTTTTTTACTCTACAAATTATACAGACTTTCGTGATCAATGCATGAGGTTGATTAAAGTGATGTTTAAATGACTTGCAGGTATTATGATAGATTGGCAGCGTGCAAAAGCAGACTGATTAAGTGTGGGGATTCTGTGAAACGGGCTAAATGACTGGCAAAATAAGCAAAGTAGGATGTTTTGGTTTCTGCCATACTGGACACGCATTTGTTCATGTTATGGGCAGATAAATAGGCTGACTTGGGTGGGAAAAGTGAGCTATGAAATAAGAGACAGTTGCATCGTGACAGCTGTGGGGAAAAATAAAACTCATAAAACATTTGAGCCTTTATAATAAGTAGTGTGGTGTTGTTTGTTTTTGGGGTGTGGGGGGAGGTGTGATAGAGCGCATGTCTGAAGGAGCATTGCTTTTCTTTATGCAGCTCTGGTTCCTTCTGTGAAGTAAGATGGTGCATTGTAGGAAGGGACTTGCAGGAGCCATAAAATCTGTAGGTATAGCATGAACTGGCAAAAAAACATTCAGGATCTTTTATCCCTTCTTGGGGGAAGATGAGGATTTTCAGCGTGCTACTGACCAGCAGCATAAAAACCACAGATAACGTTTCGTTGTATTTCACATTAGCTCATAACAATCATATATTCCACTTCCCTGGAACCGTTCACATGCTTCAGAAATCATCCACTTCCTACCTTGTGGCACAGCTAGCCATAAATGAGGGAGATGAGCAACCTTAGAACGTTCTTAAACCTACACAACCTGTTTGTGTTCATTGGGAGTAAACCCTTAAAGGACACGAGGAAATTCTTGGACAGTTGCTTTGGTATCAGTTTCAAATTGCAGACAGTTCTTTGTGGAGGAGGGGTTGTGTTTTGGTATTTGAAAAAGTTTTGAGGAGAGGTTGAGTTGAAAGTGTTAGTTTGTTCTATTTGTTGGTGAGCTTAGAGACAATTAGCTAGGTTCAGCAGATTGACTCCGTTGTGTTTGTCAAAACACAGTTGTATAGAGCTTGTACTAAATAACCTCTGAGGAAATGGGAATGCTAAGAATGCTTCCTGTAATAAACCTGAAGGTATCACTTTGGTAAGCTAGAGCATTGGGAGTTCTTTTCCACTTTTCTGTTGTGGACTTTTTGTCAGCTGAAATGTATTGACAAGCTGTTTTCCTGAAAACAAGAAAGGGATGTGAGCCTTCTTCAGCAAATGAGTAATATAAATAAGGAAGTAACTGAACGCACTGTAATTTGTTAGGTTCCTGGGCTGTTCATTGTACCTTTCCACTGTCACTCAAAGGGACAGAGAAGTCAAAGTGAGCTTGATACAGTGGTAGAAGCTTTGTGTATTATGCAGTGTGGCGAAGTTGAGAAATAACCAGTTCTATCAGCACCTGCCTGCTCAGCTCCTGGTGTCCTCATGAATTAAGATTTGGGGGATGTAGCTTATCTCCTCATGAGTAGTAGCTACTCTGTGTATTTATTTGAGTGCTCAGTTGCCATCCTAAAGCCTTTAGAAAAAGTAGTGTGTAGAATTACTAGCATTTAGAGCCACTGCAGCTTTGCTGAGTCAGGAGGGGTGTTCTGCTTACAGTCCACTCTGTGTTTTCCCTATTTCATAAGACTTTTTTTAGTGTACTTATTTTAAACTATCCCAACTTCCCCTTAACTACTAAGTCATGAATGGTTTCCTTGTAGCCTCCTTTGGAGCTCCAAAGTGTTAATCAAAATATGTTTTTTGAAAATTAAAAAAAAACTACCCCTCCAAAGTACCTGCTGAGTTCAGTTTCATCTGAGTGATATAATAAATTTGCAACAAATACGCTGTAGGTAGGTATTCTTTTAGAACCCTTAACGAATGTCTGCTTATCTCCTCTTTAAATTAGCCAGGATGTTCATTCAGTATGAGCTGAGAGATTGTTAGTGAGTCTTGAATTTTCTGTGGTCCTACCAAATTGCATACTAAATCTGTTTCTGGAACAAGAAAGTTGTAAATTGGTAGACAATATCAAAACATTTTGTGTTTGTGTCCTGCTTTTGAGTGGCTGCTCTCACAGCTGTGCTTCCCTAGTGTTACACATATATTTTAGTCCTTTTCTTAACGAATCTAAGTTCCTGGCCAAATATCTTTGAAACTTAAAACCAGTTAACCTTTATCTTACAGTTACTGTTTTGCTGTTTCTTTGTGTCAAATACAATCCCCATATTGTTGAAATGTACCAAACTCTCCACATTCTTTTGCGTAATGATACTGCTCTTCTGTGCCCCTGTGTTCTCATTACAATACAGACACTTAGGGAAATATCCCTGGAGAGAAAAGAAGTGGTCTGTTCTCACGTAGAGGCTTTCTCTCTGAGATTAGTGAAAAGATGATGAAGAATGCAGGTAAAGGGGGCAGGGACGTTTATTAGAGAAAAGGGGCATGCAGGTGGATTGCATGAAGCAGTGTTTTTCAGTCTTTTAAATCAAGAGTTTATGTGAGAGGGAAGGAAGAATTTTTTCTACTAGTTCTTTAGAAGAAAAAAGTTGAGATCATCTATGTGGTTAAAAGTATGACATGTTTTCAAAAAATAGTCCAGAAGTTAAATGTGTTGAAGTCTTCATGTGTTCTCAATGCAACCATTAACCATCCAGGCAGCAATGTCTTCATGCAGTTAACCATAGCCTAGCTTCTTCATGCAAATCTGGTATTGGTTCTGTACATTATGACTTCTTGGCATCCATTTAAGTGTGCAGAAGCTACTTAAATGTAGTGAAATTATTAAAAATTGTTGACTTCTAATTGTTTACCTAAAGTCTTCATTACATGTTAATCAACATCTGTAACCTGAAAGATCTGGCTCTGTATTTTAGTAGCTTTTGGGGAAGGGTAAGTTACATGTAGAGATGGCGGAGGTAATGTGGAACAAATGGAGACACGCTCAGAGGTGAACGAACTGTCGTGCAGCTTTTTTATGTGTTGTCTCTGGTCATGAAAGTGAATGCAAAGGAAAAAACCTTGTCACTTTCTCTTGATTTTTGATTGTAGTGAGTTTCATGTTATATATATGTGCTGAATTAAAAAGGTTGAGAACGTTTACTATTATGAGAACATCTGTATAGGCTGAGATATTTGCTTCGTGCTCCTTAGTAGGTGTGACTGTAGTAGAAATTGACATCCCTTTAAAGAGTCTCTGTAAATTTCAGCATCTGTAGATACTTAATTAGTTGCCTTCAGTTTTTGCTGTTTTTCTGTGCTTTTGCTTTGTTGAATTTTGTCCTGTCAGATAGCAAGTAGAATCTAAACTAACACAATCAAATTGACAGAATGTAAAACTGGTAATTTGTCTTGTTCTATGTACTCTGTCCTTGAACTAGGTTTGTAAGTAACAGGCGTCTCTTTCAGGTCATGAGTGGGAGGGGTACTGAATTTACAATCTGCTTTTTCTTGCAGGCTTCAGCTTATTTTTAGGTAATGTGACTTTGGAGTCAATGTAATAAAGCTACTAAGAAAACATCTCGTAGTCAAAAACTAGCATATAACTTATTGATTTTCTTATTAAACTCAGTATGTATTGTAACAAATGTGTCATGAAGTTTTTTGTTATTTCTTTGGAGTGAACTGTTGGGAATCTGTACAATATGCTTATTCTGATAGTAAGATATTTGTCAAATGCAAGCATTTTGTAGCCGTGTCAGGACTTTTACATAAATGCCTCTTTAAAGGAAGAGCTCTTTCATAAGTGCCTTTTCTGCAGTTTATTCCCCAGATATGCCTTCACGGCTTCCAATCCAAGACATCTTTGCTGGACTGGTTACGAGTATTGGCACAGCAATACGATACTGGTTTCATTATACACTTGTGGCCTTTGCGTGGTTGGGAGTAGTACCTCTTACTGCATGTAAGTATGAGCTTATTGTACCGTGACACTCTTACACACAGGAAAATATGTTGCTTCGTGCAGCAAAGCTTTGTGTGTGTAATGTCTCTTACTTTCTCACTTACCTTGTAGGTTTGTTTTCTTTTTTTCTTCTCTAATCTTTTGCTTATTTCTTTGCTTTTACAAATTTTCATTTTGGGGATCTTCATTACTTTTGAGAATTGAATTTTCTTCCTTGGGTTTTTGATCTAACATCTTGATTTCTACCTTTCATTTTCAAAATGTAAATATTGTGCACTTCTCTTATTAAAATTCCTAAGGACAGCAAAGTAGGATTCAGTAGGTTTATTAAATCAGTTAGGTTTCATAACTGTCTGAGAACCTGACAGTGGCACTTCAGTGATAGTGAATTGTTACCAGAAGTGACAACCTACAAGTTACATGACTTTTTTTACAGATGTTGTTTTTAGTTTTAGTATTCGTTTACTAAGCCAATATAACTGAATTATGATTTCAGTGCTGAGCTCTTTCACTTGATGTTAATTTTTGTTTATGTTACCTTATAAATGTAACTCTCCTAATGGGTTCCTTTAGGAATTAGTGTACTGTGAAGGATAACGTTTGCGTAGGATATCCGATGTGATAGAGCCATTCAGTCTAACAAACCTTGAAAAATCCATTTATTTCTCTTATCAATATCTGTCTCAGGAATGTAATTTTTTATAAGCGTTGTCATCTGACATTAAGTACTTTTTTTGCCTTTCCTTGATTCTTTCACATGGCTCTCATAATGGTGTGCTGCTGGCTTCACAAGGAGGTGTTTTTTCTCATTATTTTATACCTGGAAGAAAAATGTCTGGCAAGTTATTTATGCTACATATCCCAAAGGAGATACATGATTGAACAAAGAATTAAATTTTCAATCTTCCAGATTGTCATGCTAGTCATACAGTTATCTCATCCTTGAGCAAATATGTGGTGAGGAATAAATTCTTCATTCTTTTTTTGGCATTTCACTTTATTATTGTCTTCCCATCTTAAATGATTGAGTAAAAGGAATTTTGCTCTATGTACATACCCTCAACCTAATCCCAGCAGACTGGTTGGCTGTTGCTGTTCTTTTGCAGCATATTTAGATGGAAAAAGCTAATCATATGATACACTGTGATCTGTTCAGAGAAATGGAATTAATTGAGCCAATTTAATCCAAAGTGGTTTTATTCTCTGTGATAATTGTATTTACCCTCGTAGTTCCTAGAGCAAAATTCCCAAGGTACCTGTACAGTATGCGGCTAAGAGACACGTGAATGCACTGAGGAAAGCGGATGCGTGCACTAAGGCAGTAGGAAACGCCAGTGTGAGATGAGTTATCTGAGGTGCTTCCTTGCTTATAGATTTTGTGTCATGAAATTCCCTTTGAATTCCATAAAATGACACAATGAGTTCTGTTACACTTGGTACACATCAGTGTAGTGTAATCAGGAGAGATACAAGGCAGCTTTCTTGGACCCTTTCAGCTTAGCAGACTGCACAGCTGTTCCTTCCACCTCTGAAGTTCTCCCCCCAGATGCAGCTAGATGGTAGGCAGAGGCAAGCCACGGAAAGGCACTGGGCAGCAGAGGTTCAGTGTCATCTTCCTGAATTTGATGCAGGGTCTGTTAAATGTGAAATGTGTATGTACTACTGACTTCAGTAAGGCTGAACATTTTCGTTAGATCAGCTGCAGCCATCAGCTCTCTTGTGCTGATTTGCTGTCTAGACCTTCGAATTTTATGCCATTTTGTGTTTTTATTCAATGATAAGAGGGGTGGACCGCATTGTGGATGTGTTAGCTTCCTCAAAGTATGCAGTATTATGTTTTATATAAAAGGTGAGCATAACACTAGACTTCCTGTGCATTTCTGGTGGATTGATTCATGAGGGATGTAGAAACATAAACTGGTTTAACCATGGTGTAGTAACTGAGCTATACATTCTAGGTCATGGAAACTATACTGTGCCAATATTGTACTTGTGGCAGTTATACTATGCCTGCCTAAAGAATGGGATGAAAATATTCAGAATTTCATGTCTGGGTTTAGGTGCCTTAGTTCTTTCTGCATCCTGTTCTGAGAATCTGTTACATTCTCCTATGGGTCTGAACCTGACTGCACCTGAAGAATGGTGATGAAAGGCCAACAGTAACAGCGTTTAATATTAATCCATAAAAAAATGATTTGAAACACGAAATGGTGAAACTCCTTACTGCAAGATACCATGATACCATAAATTTATGATATATGACATACGACATATGAAAAGATGGTTGAACAAGTTAATAGGAAAGAAATCCATCAAGGATTAATTAGTACTGAGATATTTTGGCGCAGGAACTGTGCTGGAGCACGACAATGTAGTGAGGAAGTATCTTCAAGCTGTTTCCATGCTCTTCCTTAGGTGTCTATAGGTGTCACCAGTGTTGGATACAGGCCTACATGAAAGTTGGGTCTATCCTAGCATGATAGTTCTTTTCGTCAATAAAAGATTTTTTTATCTTTATCGTCTTCAAGTATGTTCTGCTAAAATAAACACATTTGTTCCACATGTTGTGTATGGTCTTAACTTTCAGTGAATCAACAGAACTTAATTTAATCACAAGAAAAAAATCTTAGTTAGAAAGTCAAGTGAAAAGATGGTACCTATGATCCTTTCCAAATGAGTCTATAATCAAAACCAACTTTGTACCGTGATTTGTTTTGTTTTTTTTTTCGCTGCAGGTCGTATCTACAAGTGCTTGTTTACTGGCTCTGTGAGCTCACTACTGACACTGCCACTAGATATTCTGTCAACGTAAGTACTTAACCAGTCTGATACACATTAGTTTTCTAGACAGATAACTGTGAAAATAGTCCCTTAGTGTCCCCTTCTTCCAGCTTTTTATCTTCCATTGTCTTTCCTTTGCATGGTGAGATGTTTGGCCATCTGTCATATAGTAGAAATCATCTCCTTGTGAAGTTCTGTCGCTCAGTTTCGTTGGAGATGGGAAAGCTGAGTTTAGAAAATGGGTCCTGGATAATGGTTTCGTATGGAACATTTGTTTGTGATGTCAAGAAAACTTACGCTGCAAAATTATGTTCAACCATTGAGAAAAATATCTCCTATAAGTATTTCTACAAGATCTTGGAACAGTTTAAATCTAATGCCATGTAGTAGAATATTAATATATATATATTATTATATGTAACAATGGCACATTGTTTGTTTTGTTTCATTTTTATATTCCAAAATAATTTTATCCATCCTGAATTTACCAGGTGATAGTTTTTTTTTTTATCTGATTATGTGCTAGCTAACATATGTATTTTAATCCTTCAGTCACCATATGTGATTCTCCATCTTTGTCTTTTTTTTAAATTCATATCATTTAAAGAGTCTGTAAATACCAACACAACAGAATTACAGACTGGTTCTTTTTTTTATTTTTTTTTTTTCCATTTTCTTAAAGCTGAGGAAGTGAAACTCATTTTTAATTAGGATTGATTGCAATTCAGGCAGATTGTGAATGAATGTCCTGTGCTGTTCAGATAGGTCATCTCAGATTTTTCTTTAAACTACCTGGTGTTGAGCTACTTGAATTTTAGGCATGAGATTATGTTACATTTCATTATTTTATGTTAATTGAGAGAGATTCCTTCTTGAGATTAATAACATTATTTTTCCTGTGATCTCCCAGTCAACATAGATTTTATTCTGATTTTTCCTTGAAGGATCTTAAATTTTACAACTGAACATAGAACATCTTTTTTTCATGTTACAGTCTACGGAACATAGTTATAGGGAGAAAAATAAAGGACTTGTGTATGTGTCAAAGTGTGTGGAGCTAGTTTTTGACATGTATTTCTTTAACAGAGCTGATTCCAATAGCATTTTGTGTCAGCTTTTCAATTTGCACTTCTGGTGCCAGCGGTGTTCACTGTACTGTGCAGGCATAAGTGTTCCTGTGCTGCATAGAGAGCCAGGCTAATGCTTCCCGGGGGATGGCGAAGTACTCTGATAGCGTATTTCTTCCTTATTTTAAAGGACTTAGTGTAGTTAGTCAGGTTCCTGAGCAAATTCACTATGGTCAGAGAGAAGCACAAGGATGGAAACAAGGGGGAGGGGACACCTGCAGTAAGAATGAAGGTTGCTTAAGTTAAGTACTTCTTGCGTTGTATGAAACCCTCATTTCAGCTGAACTTTTACTGCTGCTTTACAGTTACATATGAGTTGATGCTTTGTTTTTTAAAATACAGAGTGGAAGAGAGAATATCTGGGGTAAAACTAGAGTCAAAGGCAAATGAGTTGTTTTTGTTTGGTTCAAGTAGCTCAGCAGATAAAATATTTCAGTGGATAAAATTATACATCGTGCCATTTAAACAAATCTTTCACTGTAGCAAATCCAAATTCTATCTCTAGAAGAAACAACTTTGATGTAGCAATTTCATTTACTTACTAATTAATGTGTTTCATTTGCTTTTCTTGAAAATTGTTTTTCCTGAGCTATTCTCGAAGGTTTCCTTCATCTTGAGTCAGCCCTTGTTTCTGAAGGAATATCTCTGCTTAAACAGTGGTATTTTCAAAAGCCAAACCTTTTCCAAATTAATATTTATCTTGACACTTAAAACCATTTGTACACAGATACTTACAGAAACCTCCTTTGAACAGAGTTTTAAAAAATAAAAATATTACATAGTTTATTCCCCTAGACACACAAGTAAATGCAGCATTTCACACAGATGTGCGTTTTTTTTTATTAGAACTGGGAGGATTTGTTTGAGGTAGTTAACAAATAAGTTGAGACTTAATAAGGAAAATACATTTGTAATTAATGTTTTTCTGTCTTTAACAGGGAGAACTTACTGGCTGACTGTTTGCAGGGTTGTTTTGTGGTGACATGCACTCTGTGTGCGTTTATCAGCCTTGTTTGGTTACGTGAACAGATCGTCCATGGAGGAGCACCACAGTGGTTGGAACAGAATCAGCAGCAGCCACTCAATGGTGCTGGTCAGCAAAATGAGGTAAAGCTCAACTGCTCAATAGTTCATAATAAATATAAAAAATGTGTTTATGTGAATAAATACATTATCAGAACCCAACAGTAACATCATCCGACTGCGTTGCATCTTTATTTGTACATTAACAGAGGCTGATCATGTGCTTATATATAAACTCAGTCACTTCACTGTTATGTTCTTGAAGTTCAATAAGATAGAGTACTAATGAGTTTACTTCAGTATGGTTTTTGTTAGGTAGCGTTAAAATTATTTAGATTCTTACAACTGTTATATATCAGTTTCCTTACACTTTTAAAAGAAAATTTTGTGCATATAGAGCTGAATTGTCAGCCACAGTAAATGAAGATGCCACTTACTTTTGTCTTCTTGCCAAGTATTTCAGTAGTTCCTAAGGTAATAATTCACTGTTCTATAAGTAACTGAAGTTTATGTGAAACCTCTGAAGCTGGAGATTCTCTGCCCCCTCACTCCATCCCAATTCACATGCATGCTTTTAGTGCTTACAGGAGACTCTTGGGTAGGAGAAAAGATGATACAAGCAATACATGCGTGGAGGAAAATATTTGATTAAAATTTTACTTTCTTTTGTAATAAATGTCAACTTTTTAAAGAGTAAGATACAACCTAAGTAAATCAAACAAAGGATTTGTCCTTGAATTATGTTTTTTATATAATTACAGTTTTCATAAGCTCGTTCTCCTCTCTTGAGCCACTGCTGAGACCACACTTGGAGTGCTGTGTACTGGGCACCCCAGTACAATAGGGTCACGGGCATACTGGAGTGAGTCCAACAAAGAGACCAACAGAAATGAAGGGCTGTAGAGGCTAAGAGAGCTAGAACTGTTCAGTCTGGACAAGGTGTACCTTATTAGTGTGTGTAAATGCTTGATTGGAAGGTATAAAAGACTGAGCGACAGTGTCTTCTCAGTAGTATTGAGTGACAGGACAAAAAGTAATAATAGTACGGGAAATTTAAACATTTTTAATGCCTTTTTTTTTTTTACTGTAAAGATGATGAGCTGCTGAAACAGGTTGCCCAGAGAGATTGTGGAGTTAGCTGAAAGCTACCCTGAAATAGCACTGAGCAACCTGCCATAGCTGACCCTGCTTTAAGTAGATGGGATGACTAGTCTCTAGAAACCCCTTCTAACATCAGCTAGTTAGTGAAGAAGTCTGAATGTTTTTAAGAGATATTTAGATAAGCATTAAATGGCAAAAATATTTAAAAAAAAAAAAAGCCACCCACATTAATATAATTTTTTATACTTTTTGGTTTATTCTGAATACAAAATAAAGCACATACAGTGTTAACTGAGTACTGCATCCTGTTTCTGTAGGCTCAGGCTGTTGCAAATGGAGGTGTGGAAAATGCTGTGCTTGATCAACCCGCTAACCCAGCTGCTGACAATGTAGTTGTAGGCGAGAACCCTGAAATGCAAGAAGAGCAAATAGATGAAGAGGAAGAGGATAATGAAGATGAAGAAGATGCTGTAGTAGAAGATGCAGCAGATGCAAATAATGGAGCACAAGGTAACAGGTGACTCAAAACAGTAATGTTCTAATTTTTTAAATACAAATGACACTGTTGAAAATAGAACTCTCATAATTCAAGGAAGCCATTTGTATAAAATCCCACTTCAGCTTATTTTTGCTTTTGCAAATTTCATGCATTTCTTTTGAGTCTTAAAGCGTTTGCTTGCTGAAAAGCTGTCAGCGTTTGTGAGGTGAATGTTATGCACCTTAGCCCTTTGTTCATTTAAAACATATTGTGGAGGGGTTACATCTGTTTCTGAGCAAGTCCAACAGCTATAAAAATGGCCCTTGTCTTCTCAGATGACATGAACTGGAATGCGTTGGAATGGGATCGAGCAGCAGAAGAGCTTACTTGGGAGCGAGTGAGTAAGAATAATTTTCTTGAATTATTTATCTCTGATTTGTACTTGAAATTATAGGCAGCATTGCTGTGATAAAATCCATCTGGGATATATTTGATTACTAATATCTAGTGTGAAAACTGCAGTAAGAGACTTTACTGACCTAAAATTAAAGTCATTGGATTAAAGACAAAATATTATTCTACTCTTTAAGCATCAAAAAGTCATTTCTTTGATTTGAAGTGTGGTAACAACTTAAAATCTTTTAGCTGAGACCTTTCAGAATCTTCAAATGATCGGTCAGGTTTAGAAATTAATTGTAGTTTGCGTTGAGGATGCTATGCCACATTAACAGCACATAGGTGTTGTGTGATTATATAGTTGTGTACTTCTTTTTTGTACTCATGGAAGCATCAATCAAACTAGGAAAACTGAAATTTTGATTGTGTACTTTATTTACACATTTGTAAAAGACAGATGTATTTTGTAAAAGTAATAATGGAGCGTTTTAATGTAATACTGCATTTGTTTGGTTTATGGATCACAGGATCCATAATTAGACATGAGATGTATGCTGTAATCCTATCATTTACCATTACCTCCTAGTGCCCGAGGCTGGCAGCTGTAAATCTCGTCATTGTATTTCTGGGTTATGAGGCGATCATTGCCTTGAACAAGGTCTAGAAATACACATTTCATTATGAGGGACTGTTGTGGTTTAAAGCACTACACAGCCTCTCACTCCCTCTCCCCAGGTGAGGTGAGAGAGAGAATTGGAAATGTAAAAGTGCAAGAATTCATGGTTTGAGATAAAGGCAGTTTACTAAGGCAAAAGCTGCATGCACACAAGCAAGGCAAAACAAGGAGCTCATTCACTGCTTCCCATCAGCAGGTAGGTGTTCAGCCACTTCCAGGAAAGTGGGGCTCGCTGCACATGATGGTTTCTTCGGAGACAAATGCCATTGCTCGCAATGTCCCCACTTCATCCTTCTTTGCCTCAGCTTTTGCTGCTGAGCATGATGCCACATGAGGTATCCCTTTGGTTGTTTGGGGTCAGCTGTCCTGGCTGTGTCTTCTTCCAACTTCTTGTGCACCTCTAGCATCCTCACTGGCAGGGCAGCACAAGAGGTTGAAAGGCCTTTGGCTCTCTGTAAGCACTGCTCTGCAACAACTGAAAACATTGCTTTGTTTTCACCACTGTTTTCATCAAAAAAAGGAAAAACACAGCAACATATGAGCCTCTACAAAAAAAATGAACTCTCTCCCAGCCAAAACCATGACAGGGATAAGTCATAATCTTTTTATATAGGTAATGGAAAATTCTTAGTTTTTCAAATGTATTTAGTCAAAAAGAGCGTGCATACACTCAAGCTTCTGAACTCTTCTATTGCATATATCAAGAGGGAAGTCTAATGTTTTTGAATTTGTGTTCTAGCAGATGTTGATGTACTAGTGGAAAATACTCTGATGCCTCTTTGTGAACATAGAAAACAATTTGAGCAAACTCTCGTAACCATTTCTAATCCTATGAGCTGGCATAAGGCAGCACATCTCTAGTTAACGTTTAGCAGGGTAGGCTTTTCTGCTGTATCATCTTGTGGAAAATAGCACTCAAGCTTTCTGAATTTTCAAAACTATATTTGCATCTTGGTTTACTTTGTAAAATCTGTACAACTTTAATATCTTGAAACTTAGCAGAAAACCCTGGAACAAACTAGCCTTGAAACTGATTCTTCACAGCAGTAATAATATGAGTGTTAGGACTAAAACAGTAGAAAATCCTTGAAGTGTGGAAACAGGAGAGGTTTTGGAACAGATACTCTATTTTTGGCAGTTCTGTTGGTGCTGCCTGTAGCAACTGTAAGGAGTGATGGAGGATTTGTTTCCTGTAAACCAGTTTTGTTCTATACTTAGTAGCAAACAATATAGCAACATTATCTAGTTACTAGTTTCTTTTATGCACTGAATAATATTCTTCTAGATTTCTTAGAGAAACATAAGGTGATATTTTGCAATTAGGAAGAAAAAAATTCAGTCTCTTTTAATACTATGTTGTTTAAACAATTTGAAATAATAGTTCAAACACTAAGTCTGTTGAAAATATGAAATCTTTGTCAGTTAAGATCTTCAAAGTCTTGGAAAGAAGTAGCCTATAAATTATGTTATCAATACATGTGTATTAAGATATTCTGCATGTATATTGCTGCCTTTCATCAACTGAGTGTATGTGGTTGAATGAGAACCTAGTTGCTACCTTTATTATCAAGATTTCATCTCAGGGTTCTGTTGGCTGAGCAATAGAAAAGCTTTTGACTGTTGAACATTTAAAAATAGGAGTGAAAAAGGCTTCTCAGAGGCTTTTATTAAATGCATCACTTGTATTCTTCTGAGTAAAACCAACTTTCTTATTTACACAGATGCTTGGCCTTGATGGATCTCTGGTTTTTTTAGTAAGTAAAATCCTGTATTTCTAGAATTTCCGTAGCAAGCTTGTCTTCTAAGAAAACTGTTTTGGTATTGTAATCCTCCTGTGTGAAGTCCCCATTTTCATTTTATGTAGATTTTTTAAAGAGATTTTGATATGATGTCATGACCAAGGAAATCGTGGGTTTTTGGGAGTTTCACAGAGTAGGGTGCTGTGTGTGGCATAAAAGTGGAATTTCATAAAAGATAAGGTACCTCTGGATCATGTATTCTGCTGTAAATAAAAATTAGACTTCTTTTTAAAATATACACTGGAAATACATACCTGTTCTACTCTAGTTTTGCTCTTTATGTTATGGTTAAAGTAGTGCCTTCATTTTACCTTCTCTAGTTTGCTCTAATAACAAATTGCACCAGTGAATTTTTAATGTACTCTAATAAGATCATCAGTTGTGTTTCTTGGCTTTGAAGTTTTGGTTACCTCCTAGAACTTTTCCCCTCTTGCATGTTATTTTAATTGATATCAGTATGAAATCATTTTAATATCTAATCAATCTTTTAGTTCTAAAATTTTTCTGGTTAAGAAAATTTAGCAAAAAGCTCCTTAAAAATTGGCCTTTCAACACTTGTCTTTGGACAGATCCATGGTGATTATCTCCCTTGAAAAATTCTTATGCATAATGCATATCATGTAGTGGGCTTTTTATGGGTTATTTGAAAGATTCTCTTTGCTGCCCATCCTTTCTTACTGTTGGGGACACCCGGCTCTGACTTCAGGGGGAGGGCAGGGCAGGGAGAGTGAAGAGTCGGTGGCAACAGAAGTTTAACCCATCACAGCTACATCTATCACCTATCATCTACCAGATCTCATGTTTTAAAAACAGAAGCCCTTTATATTTTAAAGGGAAAAATTGGTTGTGCTGTCTTCCAGCAGTATAATTTTTGCTTTATTTCATGTGTAAAAGAAATAGAATTCTTAAATATTGATGTTTATTAGATAGTGTAGTGGATATGTCTCATGCTTGAAATAGAAGATCTTACGTTTTAATGTCGTGTCTCATGTCTAAGATGAAGTAGCTGATTATGTCATTAGTAATTGACCTCAATATTAAAAGAATGAAAATTCCAACATGCTTGTGGATGAGTTCACGTATAAGCTAAATTAGTACTTAAAAAAGCTAGTACTGCCAGTTTTGTTAGTAGGGTTCTTTCTACAAATTCTAATTGTTAAAAGTTCAAGACCATCTCTTCTCATTTATAAAACAAATATTCACATGCATTTCATGTAATTGATTTTAAAGGATGGAACTATTTATATTTATTTTAAAATTAAGTTTATTCTGGAGAAATAAGCGTTAAAGCAAATACAAGATCTCTTGTCCAGGTAGCTATCTGAAAATATAAGCATGTTTTCATGATCTAGCATAACATGGGATCTGCAAGTTCTGGTAGTAAGAGGCTATTGAAATGAAACCAAAAAAACTAGTCACTAATTGAAATGACTGGTATTTATGTACTGTTTTCTTGTCTTCTCTTTCTTTCTTCCCCCCATGCTCCTTGCAGGAACATGTCTTTTGGGTGGTATCTTTAAATACGCTGTTCATACTTGTGTTTGGTAAGTGTCATTTGTTCTTAGTTTAGAAAAGATTTTTCTTTATGAAGCGATAGTGTCGATTTAATTTTATGGCTCAAGATAGATGCTGAGACTTTTAAAAAAGTAGAACCACAAATGAACTAGGAACATGAATAATAAAACTTTCTTGCATCTAGCTTTGTCATTTTAATTCCTTTAAGTTAATAAGTTAAAATAGGACATCTAGCAAAAGATGTCAGCGAGATCAATAGGAAATAATTTTTGGAATATTGTAAAATTAAAGGAGAAACCTCCTTGAATTTCATTTATGAGCAATTGCAGTACCTGTAGGAATGAGTCTGGGTGCTCTTTATAGTTTTCCTTGGATATAGTCAAGTTACTTCATCCATCAAGAACCCATTTTTTGGAGCTCTGAATTGGGGGAGAATGGAGTGGAGCCAGGAGTGTAGTTAGCTGTGTAAAGTTGTCAAATATGCTTCCATTTTGTGTACAAAACTTCTGAGCAACTTTCCTTACTTCACGCTACTGAATTAATCTGACTTATTTTTTAGAAAATAGTAAGTTCTAGTCAACGGTGTGTTTTACTTTTTCCTTTCTCTTCCTTATTGATAATGATGCTGAATTGCAACTTCAAATGCTTGCAAAACTGTTTCCATTCCCAGTACAAGATAGGAATATTTCCATGTTCCAATTGCTAGGAAAATCTCTTGGACATAAATTTGTCATGGCTAAAAAACCAAATATATGGGTATATAGTTGAATACTGCACTGTGATCTCATAAAACTCTCAAAGAGTTGTAACTTAAGTCATGAATCTGCTGTCTGTAGGAGTTGTTTCATCTGACTTTTTCCTGTTCTCACTGGGCATGAAGAACTCGGTGCCTCTCACCCTTCAAGAGACTGCTAAGCTTTTTGAAAGAGACTTGGATTAACACTTAAGTCTTACCGTGTACAGTTTTATGTTGTTTGTAGTCTTTCAGTGTGAGTTCTGATCTGTCTTAAAGAGTTTTTAAAATAGAAGTACAACACAAATATCTATACAGAAAGCAAGTTTTTTGAGTTGTTTTCTCAAAGTTAATGAGAAGTAGAATAATTACCATGATAAATAACACATCCTGCAAATGAGATTTTATTTAGCAATTTTCATGGCCTTTTTTTTCCCCCTTCTGTTTCCGCTACACAGCATTTTGTCCATACCACATTGGTCACTTCTCCATTGTTGGCCTGGGCTTTGAGGAATATGTAAGTACTGTTTTATACTGTCAAAATGTGAAAAACTGCCGCTATTTACGTAATCACAATATTTTTGTAGTATTTTTCCACTTTTATTTGTGATCAGGAAAGTGACCTGGAAAGTTGAGGGTTTTTTTGCTTGTTTGTTTTTCTAAAACCTTTTAGTAGTCTATGTTTAAAAACATTCTCTCACTCTCTTACTTCTTCCATTATTTAACTTCCAGGTGAGGTTTCTTCCTTTCACAAAAAAAATGCATGTATGGGTTTTTTTGTTTGGTTGGTTTTTTTGTTTGTTTTGTCTGGAAAGCATCTAGTTCCTCATACATTTTTAGTTTGTATATTGGGTAGTTTTCATATCTGGTAGTGAAGGCAAGGAGGTGGTGTAAGATAAGACTTCTTGTTTCATATGTAGAGGTGAATCATAGAACAGGCTGAGTTGGAAGGGGCTCACAAGGATCATTGAGTCCAACTCCTGGCTCCACACAGGAATGCCCAAAATTCAAACCCCGTGTCTGAAAGTGTTGTCCAAAAGCTTCTTGAGCTCTGGCAGCTTGAGGCCATGGCCACTGCCCTGGGGAGCCTGTGCCAGGGCCAGCCATCTTGTGGTGAAGAACCTGAATGAATTTGTCATTCTTCTTGAAGAGTTGAGATTTGCACTCTGTCTTTACATGGAAAGAAGATGTAGTCTTCTAAGAGACTGACAAATCTTCCCCCCTTTTTTTCCCCCCTCTAGGTTCAAGCATCTCACTTTGAGGGACTGATTACAACTATAGTCGGATATGTTCTGCTGGCAGTGACTCTAATTGTTTGTCATGTATCCTTTTGCTGTTAGTTACCTGGTTCAGATCTTACATGTGAGTCATCTTTCTGGAGGTATTTTGGAGATGTGCAGAAGTATTGCAGGTGCAACTGATTTACCATTTTGCTCTGCTCTTTTGATGAAATTAGAAGGAAATGCTTTTCTCTGTTTTCTTGGACCTTTTAAAATGGTCAGTGGAACTGCATTCTTCAGATCTCTTGCACATGTTTAATGAAACAGTCATAGGATATTAGGATAGTTGGAAGGCATGCTTGAGTGCCTCTGGGTAAACTTTGAAGGTCTGTCCAAGATTGACTAGTGAAGAACCTTTGGGTTTTTTTTACCCCTCACTGAGGGGGGCAAAACAGCTGCTGTGGGCTATGTAGTTGCAGGAGGAAGAGAAATGGGATTATGAGAAGACTTAGGACACGACAGGAAGTTTATTCAAGTCTTTTTGATCCACTCAGATCTCCACTGTGGTGAGTTTCTTTTTTCTGTTCCTGAAACACTGAGAGTCTGCAACAAGCATTGCTTTCAGGTGATAACTGTTATTACAGAGAAAATTAAGTGACAGTGCATTCCTGAAAGCTAGAAGGTCACAAGCAAATATTTTGCATCCTAGCATCAAGAGGTTACCTCAACTTCAGTTTAAAGAACAAACATTTGTGAGTAGTTTCCTGTTCAAGAGTGCATACACAAAGCTAATGTCAGCTTTAGACCATAGTATGCCAATGTGCAGTGCACATGGCAAAACAGTTGATGGCATGTCTCTGTTTTGCCTCCTAGAAGAAAAGAAAACAAACCCCTAAACTGTAAAATGCATCCAACTTTTCTTAGAAAAGGTGATAATTTGTTTAAGACTGCATGAAAAACGGAAGCTACCATTTAAGGTAGGACTTCAGTTTTGAAATTTGCTTCATGGTGGTATTCATAGCGTATGCTTTCAACGACAGTAGTTTGTTTCTGGAGAGAAATTTGGGGTGAATGATTAAAGAAGGGTTTTGTTGTTCTTATTTTAGAGTTATATTTTTAGCTGTTGTCTGGCATACCAGTTTGTCTCCCAGATTCACGGTCAATTTTGAAATACAGAGCCCTGATAAAAATACATACTTAATTTTTGTCTTTTATAAAACTTCCTGTTGGCAAGTCACATAACATAGTGTTTTACATTAAACTATGAAATGCTGGGATGATTACCAAGTATTTTTCAGTATTATTTTCTTGACAGAACCATTTAGGGTTTGGCAGCACTTGTTAAGTTCCAGCGATCGCGTCGTTTGTTAGGAGTTTGCTATATTGTTGTCAAGGTAAGCCCATTTTCTGTATAGCAAAATTCCTCGCAATTCAAATTTGCATGATAATTTTCTTAGCAATTTCTATTAATCTGCTGAAATGTTCTTTTTTTTCCTTGAAGGTTTCCCTGTTAGTTGTGGTAGAAATTGGAGTGTTCCCTCTCATCTGTGGCTGGTGGTTGGATATATGCTCTTTGGTAAGTATATTTCTATATGGGTAAAATCTTTTTTGAAAGTGTTTATAGTTAAAGCAAGAAACTTCTGATGAGAATTGTTGACCGGAGTTGGGCAACACACTTCCTGTTTTTATAGACAGCTTTTCTGGAGTGACGGGGTTGGAGTTTTTTTTAGGTACCACTTGATGCTAATTTTGTTTTCCTGTATATAACTTAGTTCAAATTGCACAAACAGTAGAAAAGATGAGGAATAAAACCACTTTGACAATGAACCTCTAGGCAAATTGGCGTAGTGAGAAAATTTCTTTATGGTAGCCGTCTTGGATGAAATGCTAATGACTTCGTATTTTAGTAGTTGTATGATCTCTTTGCTTTGAACATGATTCATGGTGCATTTGCTCAGAATTAAGGATAGTTCGGTAAAATTTAAAAGGTTTTTCTGAGAGAAAAAAAGGTTATTAACTTTAAATGGAGAAAATTAATTTCTTACAACCTTAGTGGAACTATAAGTTTAACATATAAGTGATTGTGTCCATCACAATGCTACTCTGTTTGAGCTGATTTATAACTCATGCAGTACATGTAAATGGTGGAGCTGTCTTCTTTCTTCTCTCTGTAAGTTGTGGATCAGAAATTGATCTTCAGTTGCTGTTCTTAATTTGAATGTTAATAACTATTTTTTTTTCTACTTAAACGCTATAATTATTTATGGATTAATATAAGGCAGACAATTTAAATGTTAAGTAGTGTATGTGCACCGGGATAAACAAAATGAGCAACTGTAGAAGTTTGCCAAATTTCATTATTTTTTTTTTTTTTATTATGTCCAGGAAATGTTTGATGCCACTTTGAAAGACAGAGAAATAAGCTTTCAGTCTGCCCCAGGTACCACAATGTTTCTGCACTGGTTAGTTGGAATGGTCTACGTCTTTTATTTTGCATCCTTCATTCTTCTGCTGAGAGAGGTAAGTCAGGAAGGACAGAGTTGATACACCATGTAGTTAGAGAAGCTTGCATGTTGATCTGTTAGATCTTTCGGAACTAGATGCTGCTGCTGTATTGTGTGTGTAGATTGGATTTCAGTGTTATTTTAAAAAGGCCACACTGGTACATACTGTAGTGGAAAATGATTTCAGAGTAATAGTTTACAGATGGTACTCTGAAAGTAATGCCTCCTATTTATTTCCCTGGAAGCTACAACAGCTACTAAGAGCATAATAACACTATTTGATAGAGCAAATTCTCAGCTACAAAGCACTGTTTTTCAGCATAGTCACCACCAGTAGATGTGCATTTTCACCAGTGATGAACAATAGCCTGCATGCCGCTTTTGTAAAAAGTCTGCACCAGCGGAGGTGACCCACTGTTGCTACTGCAGAAACGCACCACCCACTGCCTCACTGTGCTCACATCCACTGTTTTGTCTCCAGAAATGTTCAGCAAACATCATTGAATGTCCATGAGTGCCATTTTTTTCACATGGAGGAATTCTTGCACCCCTTTGCCTCATCCACACTTCCATGTCAGACACCATTGTGCCAGACTGCCCCTCTGCTGCCATCTGTCACGTGGCAACAAAATGGAATGGAATATTGGTGGGAAGGTTTGGCCTCTACTGCCATGCCACCAACATCCATCTCTGATGTCATGGACCAACATAATAAAATAGGAGGCATTGCTTCTGGAGCAGCCATCTTACTGTAATGTTTCCATTTACAAAAAATCTTTATATGTGGATCTATACGTTTGCTTCCTTCACATGAATGTTGAATACATTTCAGTTGTTAAACAATAATACTTGAAAGGTAAGCTCATAATTGTTTCTTGCTTCTCTAATCCTCAGTGAAAATACTTTCCTTATTCTTTTTCTGTACCATTTTGTTGAACTTTGTTAATTTTATACCACTACTGTGTTTTACTGCAGCGGTGTTGTGTAGAATGTAAAACATAGAATGCAAAGATGATTTTCTCTTCATGATTGTTTCCCATCTCCCACTTTAGGTATTGAGGCCTGGTGTCTTATGGTTTCTCAGGAATTTGAATGATCCAGACTTTAATCCTGTGCAGGAAATGATTCACTTGCCCATTTATAGACATCTCAGGAGGTTTATATTGTCAGTGGTAAGGACTTTTCTCACGTTTCTTTACTGGGAAAGAGAACTTAATCTGTTATTTTAATTCACGTATACGTTACTGCATATTTAAGGAAAACCGTTTTCACCATGAAGGTGATCAGATACTGGAACTGGTTGCCAACAAAATCTACATCTTTGAGAAAATGAAAACTCAACTGGATAAAGATCTGAGCATCTTAATGTAACTGGGTTTGCTCTCATCGCGCTCTACAACTTCCTGAAGGGAGGTTGTGATGAGGAGAGGGTCGGCCTCTTCTCCCAGATGCCTAATGATAGGACGAGAGGGAATGGCCACAAGTTGTGCCAGGGGAGATTTAGGTTAGATTTGGAGAAAACATTTTTCCTTATAAGAGTGGTCAGGCACTGGAACAGCCTGCCTAGGGAGGTGGTGGAGTCACCATCCCTGGCAGTGTTCAAAAAGCGTCTGGATGAGGTGCTACGGGATAGGATTTAGTAGTTTAGTGGGTAGGGATGGTGATAGGAGGATTGTTGGACTAGATGATCTTGCAGGTCCTTTTCAACCTAGTGTTTCTGTGATTCAGAAGAGGTTTGGACTGGTTTACCTTCAGAAGCACTTTCAGCAGTGAATGCTAATAGAGAGATTTTAGTGCTCTTATGAGAGAGCCCTTCAGTACCTGGGAGGAGCCAACCAGTTCATCTTTCAAAATATTTTCTTAGATAATCACAATGCTTTAGTTCCATTAAACTTTGTGTTACAGCAAGCAGCCCAAATATCGGCAAACATCTGCTTATTCCTCAAGGTCTTATGTAGAAGTTTTCTGACTGCATCAGAACTGACTGTTAACTTGAATTTCAACTTTTGATTTAAGTATACAACACTTTTTGCATTTTTATTCTTTGTTGTGTTTGTATACCCTGTAAGAACAAGTTAAAAATAAATTTGATTTTTCATCTGGTTCCTTAAGAAAATGGAGTCTATAAAAGCATATGATCTTCATGTAGCTGATGCCCCTACTAAATTGTGATCTTTCAGCCAATTGAGGAAGTAAAAATTGAAACATCCTTTTGAGGCTTCTACAAGTTGCCTGAAAGCCCAGTTGCTGGGATTAAAGGAATCCAATTCATGATCCCCATGTAGAAGGGGAAACAAACTATAGCTGCTCGACACTATTCTGTCAGTAAGGCAGTCAGTGCTTGTCTAGCCAGTCCTGTTTGGTGAGGGTGCTTAGCGCATTGGGCCTGCCTGGGATGAAAGTGGTTTCTGTCAGAGTAGCCCATGTCCTTCTGCAGTTCTGATTTGTGTCTGAAAGTGTTGCTAACACACCAGTGTTTCGGCTTCTCTGGAGAAGAGAAGGCTGCGGGGGGACCTGATAGCAGCCTTCCAGTACCTGAAGGGGGCCTACAGGAAAGCTGGGGAGGGGCTTTTTACAAGGATAGATAATGACAGAACAAGGGGTAATGGTTATAAACTGGAAGAGGGTAGATTTAGACTGGATATAAGGAAGAAATTCTTCACTGTGAGGGTGGTGAGACACTGGAACAGGTTGCCCAGGGAAGTCGTTGATGCTCCCTCCCTGGAAGTCTTCAAAGCCAGGCTGGATGGGGCTTTGGGCAACCTGGTCTAGTGGGAGGTGTCCTTGCCCATGGCAGGGGGGTTGGAACAAGATGATCAGTAAGGTCCCTTCCAACCTGAACCATTCTATGATTCTGTGATTCTATGATTCTATGGCTGACCAGTGCTTGCACAACATCAGCGTTTTCTCTCTTTCCTGCTGTGCCCCACTCCTTCACCTTTCCAGCAAGTAAGCTGAGGGTGGGTAGGGATTTAGGTGGAGGGGATGTATCTAGGACAGCTGACTCACACTGAGCAAGGGGATATGTGCTGTATGACGTTGTGCTCAGCAATAAAAACTCAGGGAAAGGAGAAGGAAAGGCAGAGTTCATGGACATGGCATTTACCTTCCTGAGCATATGTTGAGGCCTCACTTTCCAGGAAGTGGCTAAACGTGCATGCTAATGGGAAGCGGGGAATGGGATCCCTCTTTTTATTTTGCTTGCACATGCAGCTTCTACTCTCTCTGTTAAACTCTTGTTATCTTGATACACAAGTCGTCTTGTCTTCCTTTTATTTTCACTCCATCCAGCTGGAGAAGGGAATGGATGAGTGGCTGAGTGGATGATTGGCAGTTGCCCAGGGCTAACCCATCACACATAGAAAACATGTCAGAGAGGTGGACGGGAAACTAGGGTTGGTTGATTCTGCTTTTCACACTAACTTGGTTAACTTCCTTGTTGCAGATTGTCTTTGGGTCAATCGTACTGCTCATGCTCTGGCTTCCTATACGCATTATTAAGTATCTCCTGCCTAACTTTCTTCCGTATAACGTTATGCTCTACAGGTAAGCATTTCATTTCAAAAAGATTTTTCTCAGTCTCCCAGTAACTAGGAAAATGTGCTCTTTGAGCATTAATGTGGCACTGTTGGCATCTTATTTTGTTTAGATTTTTTGTTTGTTTTGTTCCAATTAAACCAAATTTTGTTCTTCTAGAAAAGTAAAATGACCAAGTATGTGGATACACCATTCAATTTGTCAAATAAGTAAAAATCTGACAAGAAAAATAAAAGGCGTTTTGTAAAAGGTCCATAATGATAGCTGGTTACTTTCTCTATTCCTTCAAAACAACTTTCTCTTTAGCTTCATCATAGGAGAATTACTGTGTTTGTTTTTCATATTCATTCCTGGTTATCAAAAAAGTATAACTGTATTTTTTTTTTTAAGACAAGGGTGTTTTTCTGTTTCTAAATAATAGTTGAAACAGCAAATTTGGTAGTAGGATATCATCTTTCTTAATGTTTCTTGTTAAATTTCTTGTGCACCTAAATGCCTAAACACTCACATTTAACAAGTGCTTAGAATAATACATAAGGAACAATGTCTGCAAAAACCCAATAATTTTTTCTGCTCGTATCCAGTATAGTTTTTATTGTGTTACTGTTAGTATGATTCAGTGTAGAAAAGTACGAACAGAATGCTGCTTATGTTTGACTTCCTGCTCTTCCCATTGTTTCTAGTGATGCTCCAGTAAGTGAACTTTCCCTAGAGCTCCTTTTGCTTCAGGTGGTGCTTCCGGCTTTGCTAGAGCAAGGGCATACGAGACAGTGGTTGAAAGGTCTTGTACGAGCATGGACTGTTACTGCTGGATACTTGCTGTAAGTACAGAAAGCCAAAATCCGCTACAAGCCTTATGCCCAGCTTAGCGTTTTATAATGCTGGCAGTGTGCTTGCAATAGAGTTACTCCAGCAAGTAGCTTTAACAGATGTTTATACCTCCTTCTATGCAGCTGTACTAGACTTTGACAAGTAGTTCTTTCACAGTGCTATCTATTATGTTTGCTTAGTAAAACTTTTTATAAAAAGTGTGACTAAACAAGTTGTTAACTTTCTATTAAATGTAAAAATGAGAAGTATGCGTCAGCAGAGCGTTTCTGTCATGTCATCTATGTGCACGTGATGCATTTCTTTCTTATACTGTGGGGGAGGGGTCAAAATAAAGGAAAGGTGATTTAGAATATTAAGCTGAAAATGCTGATGCTTGAAAATTAGGGATTTTAAAGTTAGATGATAAGTCTCAAAATACAGTTTGAAGCTGTATCTTGGTAACCTAAAGTAAACGATCACACGAAATGGGGGTTCTTTAATTTTGGCTGCCAGGCAGAGTTCATGCACTTGAAATAATTTTTGAATTCAGATACTGTTTGCCACATTAGTCAAGAAACGAAATAAGGTTGATTTTGTTTCTATAGGTTTTTTAACTTCAAAGTAGATTGGCATTCTCCCTCTACGTCATGTTCTTTTTGGGTCATACAGATAGTGTTACCAGAATGAAGAGTTATTACTGGCTAAGCTTTGTCTGAGACTCTGAGAGGCCTTTTCTTCCATTGCAATCTGAAGTATGTTTTCAGCTTCTCATGAGGGCCTGAAACTCTCACCACCCTATTCTCTTAGTTTGCATTTTGAAGTTATTTTTGGAATGCATTTGTCCATGTTTTGATAGTATTGAAACATGATGGAAGAAGAGAAGTTTAGAGATGATGTTAGAAATGGCTTTGCTCTCTCCACTGCTGCAGTTGCTAAGAACAACTGTAAAATATTTCTGAGGCAATTTTAGTTGGGCAAAGATGAAAATCTTTTCCTCAGCTTTTCATAAAATAGCAAGCAGTGCTGTGAAAATGCTTTCGTTGTCTGGCATGAGAATATCTGCATGTACCTTTCTGCTAATAAAAGTTCTGCTACAGCTGAGAAAAATGAACTTGGAAACATTCAGGATCTATTTGATAATGAGATATGCAAGGAATATGAATGGAATGCTTTTTCAGTAGGTTGACTGATTCTGGGATTGATGCTCTTAAGAAGTTGTGACCAGCCTTTGAGCAACTTAAAATCTCCTTGCAAGATTCTACCTGACTCTTACGTAAAACGCATCTATAGCAAAGCAGTGCTGTCCCTGTACAGTTTAATTTTGAAGGCAATTGTTTGCAGTAGAGCTTAGTAGCAGTGAAATTCTGCCAGTACTTCTGTAGAAGCTTTGCACAACTTGTGCTCATTTGGAGTACTTCTTTTCACATCTGTGTATCTGTAAGATTCTCATTCTTATCAAACAGAACAAAAATGAAATTTTGACTGTTACAGAGACCTCCATTCTTACCTACTTGGTGACCAGGAAGAGAATGAAAACAATGCAAACCAGCAGCCTAACAACCAGCATGCTCGCAATAACAATGCCATTCCAGTTGTGGGAGAAGGTCTTCATGCAGCCCACCAAGCCATACTTCAACAGGGAGGACCTGTGGGTTTCCAGCCTTATCGGAGGCCTTTAAAATTCCCGCTCAGGGTAGGTGTATCTAATGAATTAAGAGAGAGGCATTTCAAAAATAACTCGGGGGGG
>WBMW01002001.1:214497-246443 GCA_013396635.1 Penelope pileata
TAAGAAAGATTCCACCTACACATTATCAGAAGTCAAATGGTGGGTCATGTTTTGTCTTCTGTACAGTTTAGTCTTTTAAAAAGTAGACTTTCATTTTATTCTCACATGTTAGTATTCAATCATTTAATTTTGTCAGCTTCTTCCTGTGTTGTTTATTCCGACATAGACTGACTACTCCCTGACATTCCTATAATAATTATTTAGACAACGTTGGTCCCAGACAAGTCGCACCATATGCTCCTTAAACTGAGAACTTTTTCTGCCTGACAGCTACAGTCCAGTTGTCAGCTATATAGGCTTTCCTCTTCGTACTATTTGTCATCCCTAACCCTAAAAGATGATGTTCAGTGTGCAGGAGGGTATGTTGCTATCACCTGGCAAGCAACTAGATGTTGTGGAATCATCCCCCTTCGCACAGACTACAAAATCACGAGACTTCCCTTCCTTTAAGCAGTGCTGAGGATCCCAGCCTAGAGAAGAGACTCATCTACATTGTCTACAGAAGTCTTACTTAACTTCCTCTGTCTGTTATGATATGGTGTTAGTTTTCCCACAGTAAGCTTGTTTGTGTGATTTTGATGAGTAGGGAGGCAGAACTTCATAGCACATGGTGCTTAATAGCTGTAAACCTATAAACTTGATGAAGGAGCCACCAGATTGATGTCTGCTGGTAACATAACCCTGAGGACACCTTGTAAGAACTTTCTAAGCAAGGTTTTCCGTATTATAAAGTCACTGTCTTGCTTACGTGGCATATAGAGCTGGAAACCTTTCAGGGTTAGTTGAAAGTCACTGTACTAGTCAGCGCAGAAACTGAGGTGTGTTTTTTTTCTTTTAATGTCACGTAACCACGAACTTTGGTTATGCTGGATTCAAATCTTAACTTTATACTGTTGTGACAACTGACAAAAACTCTTAAAAGAAATATACAACGCTTTAGGTGTACATGTATGGTGGGTAGGTTTCTTACCCCTGAAACATCAGTTGGTATTTCAGAAGGAAATGACAAATGTTTTAGTTTAGCTGCCTTTCTAGGATGATGTACGTGCATATGTGTATTGGCTTTGGTTAAGTAACTCGTACAGACAGTTTCTCTTTTCTTTCCTCTTCCAGATATTTCTTTTGATAGTTTTCATGTGCATAACATTACTGATTGCCAGTCTTATCTGCCTTACCTTACCAGGTAAGTCTATTCTTGTAAAACTGTGATTAAACACAACCCAGACAATAATGCTTGATGATGGCAGATGTTTTCAAATCACAGCTTAAAGTGTAGATAAAAAAGAAGAAAACAAGGAAAAATGTCTCTTTTTTTGAAAGGTGCATCATAAAATTGTAATGGCCTGAAATGCGTGTGATAGAGGTAATACCTGTATCTAAATGACAGCTTAACAGAGAAGTGATCAACATTTCCTTTCTTTAGTTCTATAGTTGGTTTTTTTTTTTTTTTAAGTTTTGAGACACTCCGTAGTAGAACTAAGAGAAAAACAGAATTGATACTCGTGCATTTGTTTTGCCATTAGAGAAGGAAAGTATATATAGACTATTACCAGGATTCCTACAGTATCTTCCTTAATTAAATATTCCTGAAAGCGTCATCATGACAGGTCACTAGGAGACTTCTAAGTGATAGGTACCACTTTTAAACACGGATGAATAAGTCCTTTTAACCAAATGAAAATATTTTGTGGTTCTAAATAATTTGAAACAAATTAAGACATGTAAACTTGTTTGAATTTTAAAATCTGGCTGCCATAGTACCGTGTCATTTTTTTTACCTTCTTTTATTAATGATTCTGAATTTTGAGGTGATTTGAATAGTATTACATAAAATAATTCCACTGTAATCCTAAGGAATAGAAACTCCATTTAAAAAATGAAACATAACAAATGAGTCTTGCCATTTTCATTGGAGAGTTTCAGAAACCCCATCAGTAAGCTGGAAAAAATTACTTGAGGCAGTGAAGTAACCCCAACGTCACTCAGAAGATTTCCGTTCAAGCTTATGCGCTCATATGTTATTGCCTTTAAAGTTCTGAAAATTAGTATTTAGGCTTCAGTAGTGTAGCATGTAGTGTTTTGTTTCACAGTAGGTTAGGTCATAGTGTTGGTGCAATTAAATGCTATAAATAAAAAATATTCTACATATGTTTGGTATTGTCTGCATTGCAAAGCCCTGCATAAATAGCACATTCATGCCTTATGAGTATAATACCAAAGTACTGTGAGATGCTTTGTGCGTTTAAAATTAGCAATGAATTTAAGTATTTTTTATAAGCATCCTTCCTTAACATATCGAAAGATATTACTCTATTTAAAAGTGTTTGTGTTTTCAGTATTTGCTGGCCGATGGCTAATGTCATTTTGGACGGGGACTGCCAAGATTCATGAACTGTACACAGCCGCTTGTGGTCTTTACGTCTGCTGGCTAACTATCCGAGCAGTGACCGTGCTAGTAGCCTGGATGCCACAGGGTCGTAGAGTGATTTTTCAGAAGGTCAAAGAATGGTCTCTCATGGTGAGTCTTAAGAAATATGATTACCAAAGTCTCAAAAGAAGTTAGCTAACAAAACCTGGTTTTTCATTTTTCCTTGCCAGTTTTGCACTGTAACTTACACTGCATTTTCCTTTTCAGACCATCATGAAGCTTGTGCAGCTTATATTCCCATTGCATAGGCTAACTGTAACTTCACTTAACATTGTGCTAATTGGTTTCCAATGTACATGGGTTTGCATGTATATGCTCTATAGAGAGAGACATGTACATATAGACGTTTACATATTCACTTGACAGAAATGTGAACATACATACTGCACTACATCACCCTATGTGTGATGTGTCCTCAGATGTATATTGGTTGCTCCTGAAGTAATGCCTCCTTTCTGTTTCCTTGAAAACTACAACAGCTACAAAGACCACAGTAGCGCTATCTGATAGAGCAGATTCTCAGCTACAAAACACTATGGAGAAAAATTTGGAAAGACTCTTCTAAGTGTTCTATGTTGGGAAATCACAGTGTAATAAAATGCCATTGGATCGTGTTCCCTATTGATAACATTAAAGTGTGAGTTTATGGTTTAAAATTGTATGGATACAAGTAAGTGCAGTCGTGTCTTTTTCTGGAGTGTGTGTAGAACAGGACCCAATTTGCACCACAGAACTGTTTATGTGGTTACAATTATTTTTATGCGTTTGTACATAGATGTGAATTAGAACTCTCTAATGTTTTTTTTCTCCAGCTTTATCTGTTTATGAAATTTAAGTTACATTTTGAAATTTAAAAAAAAATCCTCTAACAACCATACTAATTGGGTATTGTCTGGTTTTTAGATAATGAAGACTTTGATAGTAGCAATACTGCTAGCGGGTGTGGTTCCACTTTTGCTTGGTCTTCTGTTTGAACTGGTCATTGTTGCACCTTTGAGAGTTCCTTTGGATCAAACACCCCTCTTCTATCCTTGGCAGGTCAGTTGCTACAATTCTCCTTCTGCTATTACTTCATTTCTTTACTTAGGATTAAGGGTTACCTCGGTTCTAGTTGCATGTTGTTTCAGTGCTTCAGAGCATCTCCTATGAGTATGTTTCCATGTAGCAGAGAAAAAACAGTCAGTCTGGATGTGAGAATTACTCAAACCAAATGGATATGCTTAGTAATTTGAGTATGAAAGGATGAACTTTGAGATGATGTAGAAGGTCTTTGCATTCCAGTGGTCAGCTAGACACAAAGTTAAATCAGAAGTTAATGTAGCTACGTTTACACCTGCACAGGTGCGCATATTCTGTCTGACCTTTTTGGAAAGCTTCCTTTCTACCGACAGTGCTTGCTTTTTTTTCCATGCAAAGTTGTAATGGAGTGATAATACACACTGTGAATGAAATTTGGATGTGTGTTATAATCATTCTGGTTTTAAACAGATATCAAATCATTAGTACAAGATTGAAGTGGTAGTGTTTTGTTTTTCTGCTTAAGTTTAGTCTCAAAAGTTTAAGGGAATGCAAACATTTTTCCTGCAAGTTGGTGGAAGAAATGAAGGTACAGTGGAGTGAGTGGCAAATGCTTGCTTCACCATGGCTGAACTGTGAAATAACTTTCAAGTTAAAACTTTAGTGGGATAAATAATAACTCAAAAGGTCTTGAAATTATATTGCTAGATGACGAGAAAGTGCGAAGAGATAATGACTTTCTAAGCTGTCCACAAAACAAACTTTCATTTACTTTAGCATTCAAAAATGTGGTGAAAAGAAGAATTTGGCTACTGCTTTAAATATTCTATTCATTTTTTTATACAAGTATACTTTGGAGCTGTCATTTTAAGTAAATTATATCACTGTGGTGGTAGATGACCATATCTTACACACCTTTTTGGAAAGAATTTATAATGCTATAGATTCTACAAATTCTTTGATCATGCATGTTTTTTTAAAAATTTGGGATTAAATATACTGAAAGATGTTATTTTCGTGTGGCAGAACTTTCTCAAAATAGAGAGACTTGAGACTTGTTCTAAATTAACAAGGAGCTATTGAGATGGAAATAATTTCCATTTGTCACAAAAGGGATTGACTTACACAAAGACTACGTGCTTGAGCAAACACAGAAGGTGCTTTGAAGCAACTTTAACAATGACTTTTTTGTAAATTTTTTTTAACTTTTGAATGTATCTGGGCTAACAGGTGTTAACAAAAGCTGTCTTTTAAAATATTTGAATGAAGAAGATATTTTTTTCCCACCAGCTTAATGAAGTTGATTAACCTATCATGTCTTAAGTCATAGCAGTTCCCTAGCTGTTTATTCTCCCCTGTTGACCTATACTGTGCATTCTGGTTTTGTATAGTGTTTTTTATCCAAGAATTAACAATTATGTTTAATCTGGAAAGAAAACTCAACTTTGTACTACAAACTTGTAGTTATGTCATGTTCTTTAAATTCCGTGCCATAAAGACTGCAGTATATGTTGAAGTATAAACACTCCACTGAAACGTGTGATGTTTCTCTTGTGAAGAGCATGGTATTGCTTTGTGTTCTCACATCAGGTACAGTGTTATAGACTGACAATTTAAGAGATTAAAAACACTTTGATTTCTGACTTGTGTGAGCAGCTTTATATAATTCATCTTCATTTTAAAGAAATCAAAATAACTTATTTCTAGGTAAATGTTAACAATGTTAATTAGTTTGTACTAGAACATTATTCTGTTGCTCTAAGTGCAGTGTTTTTATTTTGTAGTTGCCTTTGGTTTAGTAGTAGTAGCTGATTTTCCCTGTTCCAGGGAGTTGAGCATTTTATAGATGCCAGCTGCTTATGAGAGCGTCCTGTCTTTATTAGGAGTTTGCAAAAGATGCTGCCTCTTTTAAACAGTCACCTTTGTAAATAGAGAAGTTTGGTTGAGGGTTAGTTTTTATTCTTCATTTCTAAGTAATATTAACAACTTGCACTAAAACCTTTCAGTCATTGAGCTATTGAAGTTGTCAATGCTAATGGTTTGCTTTTACAAAATTAGGACTGGGCTCTTGGAGTGCTGCATGCCAAAATAATTGCTGCCATAACTCTGATGGGTCCTCAGTGGTGGCTGAAAACTGTTATTGAACAGGTAAGAAAAAATTGTCCATGTGAATTATATGCAGAGTACATGTTGACAAATGTTCTTGGAAATTGAGTCAGAAAATTAAATTACTGTTGTAGTAATTGAGTAATTTGAGTACAACTCAAGTAGTCTTTGTCCTGGTTTGACCTAGCAGACAGCTAAGTCCCACACAGTTGTTCGCTCACCCTCCCCCCTCCCAAGTGGGATGGGGGAGAGAATTAAGGAATAAATACGGTAGAACTTGTGGGCTGAGATAAAAGCTATTTACTAAGACAGCAGAGAGAATAAAAGAAATACCAGTACATATATATATATAAGAAACAAGAAATAATACCCAAAGCAAGGGACCAACAACCGATACCCAACCGGCCAGCAGCCCCTCCCTCCGAGCAAGAATGATTCCTCTTCCGTAAAAATCACATGATGTGATGTGGTATGGAATAGCTCTTTGATCAGTTTGGGTCAGCTGCCCTGGTCCTGTCCCCTCCCAATTCACAGCTCCTTATGCGTTCTAACTGCTTCACTGAGGAGCAAAATGTGTCCTTGGCTGTGTTCAACACTGCCAGGTGTTATCAGTTGTTTCTCTTCTGGGAACAAAACACAGCTTCATACCAGACACTGTGAGAGAAGCAACTTCTGTTAGAAACTAAGACAGTCTTGTAGAATTCTTTTAAATTGCATAGCCTAATCCATTAAGGTGCACTTAGCAATAAAGCAAAAATAAACCTCAGGAATGGAAACCTCAGAAATCTGAAATCAATAAAATGCGTCATATAGGTATGTGCAGGTTTATCAAGTAATGTGTCAGGGCAAAAAACATCATTCTTTCTTCAGATGAATTCATGTGTCCATATAGTATTCCTTTTCCCTTCAGTTACTAAGGTTGAGTGAGCTGTTTATTCTGACTGCCTGTTGCTTTTAAGTTCTACACTTGTCACCTCAATGGTGTATCTCAGTTGTCTGTGGGAAAGTAACTTTTCCGCCCTGCAGCAAATGCAGTGGCTGTTGGTGCATGTCTTGACCTCCATACAAAGGGCTCATTAGATCTAGTGCATACTCCCAGTTCTCAAACCATTTACTGATGGTCATAGGTGTCACACAGGAGAAATGTAGCCTTAATTCTGTGAGTACCTCGATGCTCCTTCCATGTCAAATGCTCTTCCTGGGCCTGCTTTATACACTTGCACTTCCGAGCCATCCATAGAAATAGTTGCATCTGGGCTGTGGGACAGAGGCCCTTGTCTAGCTGTGTGTGGTAGCCCTTTGAAGTCGTTCTCTGGGGAACTGTTGAAATGATTTCCTGGAGCCCTCATGGTACAGACTGGCAGAGAGTTTTTCCTTTTACAACTTGGACTGTCATGGGTTTCTTCAAGTTAGGAACACTTAATGCCTCTCATGAGGAGAGTAGAACCTTGTAATTACTACTGTAAGCACAAGCATGCCTCTTTTGATTGATCTAGTATACTTCCAATTTGTTCTTCATAGGTATATGCAAATGGGATTCGTAACATTGATTTACACTTCATCATCTGTAAACTGGCAGCACCTGTGATCTCTGTTCTGTTGCTTTCCCTGTGTGTACCGTACATCATAGCTTCTGGCGTTGTACCTTTGTTAGGTACGTATGCATCCAGAATACCTGTTTGTTATCGGGTAGTTCAGAGCGAGGTTTATCTATAGAGAGAAAACATCAAGCTCTAGGTTATATAAAAATAAAAAACTAAAAAAGAAATAACCACTTCTGCCAGCAAATTCAAATGCTTAAGGATTGATCTGTCATATTAAGGCTGGGGTCTGGGGTTGGGTTTTTATTTTTTTATTTTTTATTTTTATTTTTTTTGAGAAATGCAGTATGTTGTTCTGACTTAATAAACTAAATGGCAGAGCACATAAAAGGTGTGGGATTGAATAGCATCTAACAGCAGAAATGTAGGTATCTAGCTAGCTTGGGAAGGTGATGTCTAGTGAGTTTCTTTGGACAGTCAGCTGTTCACCTTACACTCTCTTCAAGAACTTACTGAGCCAAGGACATCTTTTCTGACATGTCAGATTTTGAAGGAAGCTTAGAACAAATGAAAGTACTGGTTTTAGTTTAAGATTTTCATTCAGTATAAAGGCATTTCCTTTATATTTGAAATAAAATGTAAATTGTAAACTTACGCTTTTTCAGACTTCATATCGTTATAGTTGAGTGAGATAAATTTTACTGGGAGCAGGGTAAACATGCATTTTTGTCAACAGTTGTCGTTTGTGCTGGTCAGTTTTGATGTTAAGGGGTTATGCAAGAAGTCCCGTTTTATTCCTCAGCTTTTTGCTGAATGCACAATTCTAGCATCAGCTTCTTGCTGATACAAGTTGTAAAGAAGTCAGTAAGCAAGAAGAGCTGATAAGCTCTCTTGTTTGCTGTGTTTAATGGAAAGCTCTCAGCTTTAATGCTGAAGATGATCAGGACAGACAGCTGTCATGTTGGGCATCTTGAGATAAGTGGATGTGCTATGTCACTGCCATCCTACTGAAGTTACAGTGTAACAAAGAGCAGAAGCACACACAGAAGCAGAAATGCCCCTGTTACCTTCAGCAGTGCTAGATGATGGGAGGGCTGCATCTTGTTTTGTAGGAGTTACTGCTGAAATGCAAAACCTAGTTCAGCGTCGGATTTATCCTTTTCTGCTCATGGTGGTGGTTTTGATGGGAATCCTCTCCTTCCAAGTCCGCCAGTTCAAGCGCCTTTATGAACACATTAAGAATGACAAGTGAGTATGCAGTATGCTTTTGGTGGCGGTGTTTTGTTGTTGTTTGTTAACTTTTCCAATTTAAATAATGATTGCAACCTCCGATTCAATTTAGATACTGTAAAGACTTAGGGCTAAAGTGTTTCTTAAAAAGTTTTTTAGAAAATGACCCCATGAGGCAGACTGAAACTCTTCTTGGTAAATGTTTTACCTGTTGTTCAGATAGACAAGCACAGGAACAAATGGTCTTTTAAGTAGAAGACATTTCCCTGTGTCTAACTTCTGGGATTTTTATTTTTTTGTTTGTTTTCCGCAAATAATGCTGATTGCTTGTTTGTGTCCTCCTCTGTCGTCATGAAGGACAAATGAATATAAGTCATTACATATTTGGAAGCAGAATCTTCTATTAACCTGCTGCTTATAGAACCATTTCTTCAACGTTTTTTGTGTAACTGTTATTCTTTCTACTTGTCAGTGTAATTAACCTGTATAGAATTCAGTCAGATGGCTGATTTGCCCCTATCAAGTTCTGCGCCATTTTCTGATGGTCTTCCTAATTATTAGCTGTATTACTAATCATCTGTTTTGCCTGGATACATGATAAAAATACTTATTTTCCCAGTGTTTTTCTGGTTAGCCTGATTAGTTTGTAAGCTTTCATTATTAACCTTACTACCTGGGTTTAAAATACGTGCTCTCCTCCAGTCCTTTGAAATCATGCCCTTTCTGCTTGAAGTTGATCAGTATTGCATCAGACATTGTGAAGGAACTGTTCCAAAGTGTGTTGGGAGATGTATGGTTTAGTTCTTTAGATTTGAGTGCAGCTAACTGATCAAAATATTGATCAGTTATATTCTGTAGTTTTTTTTTCCTATTCTGGACAGTTCCTTTAAGTCCTTAACCTACTCCACTCTGTCTGCGTTACTTTTTTGATATGTGTTACTATCTTACTGTTTTTCTGATGTTGAAAACAACAATAAATTGGATGTCCCGATTTATTCAGCAGGCATGTTGCTTGCTCACTTCTATCTGTTAAGTACTGGAACTATTATTTCTATCATGTTTCTCATACTTACGGTATATACATAGTAGGACCTTTTTTTAAGACATGTTATGGTTCTTCCTAAGTAGTGCAGAGTGCAGTTCCACTGCTTTGGGGGCCATTTGGAAAAATTAGTTGTGAACCCCAGCAACTAGCCTTCCTACTTTTTCTCCTGCGTAGAAAATGAATGAATGATTTATATGTTCATATCCGGAGTTGCCATAGAACACTTACTGTCTACAAAAGGAGTCAGACTTCAAACCTAAAATGAATGTTTTTGAATATTAAATGTTAGGAAGTTACTGACACGTTACAAGAGTTTGGTGTAAATGTAAAATTAATGAAATATTGAAATATTTAGAGAGAGTTAACAAAAATAAAACCCAGAGCCTCATTAACACTCATTTGGTTTTGTGTCTGAGTTGTTGCTGTTGCAGATGTTTTGTTGGTTCAGGCAAACACTGCAAAATTCTTCATGAAAATGTCATCCTACAAAGGGGCTGGGTATATAAATAATACAAACACAGTCTTCATATTTTGACGTAGGTTATTTATGTCTGAATTGCATGACTACCAAGGTTAAGTCTGTAAACATAAACTAAACATAAACCTGTAATACCTATAGTCCATTGTGAAGTACCTGGAAGTTGAGAAAAAAGATGGGAGAGTGTCGGAGACTCTTGGGGAGGGGTTTGTGTGTAGAATGATTTCTTACTGAATTAAGAAAGCTAATTCTGCAACAAAGGGGAGAGAATGGGTTTATAGTACAGAAGTGTAGTAACTTCTGTTAATTTCTCACTGTTTTAATTTTAATTCCAGGTACCTTGTTGGGCAACGACTTGTGAATTACGAACGAAAATCTGGTAAACAAGGCACGTCAACAACTCCACCTCAGTCTTCGCAGGAATAGATGGTCGTATTAAACATCTTGACCTTCCCTCTGCCTTTATGTGTCCTTTTTTTCATGGACTTTTCTTCAGTTTTTGGATATCTCCCAGTAATACTCTCAGCAGTGTTTTGGCTTCTGTTTGTAGCATCCAGATAGCAGTTAAGGCACTGTTCCTTATCTGTGTTTTCTGATGTTATCAATGCTGTCTGAGGTCTGTATATGTGTAAATAGAAGCATCCTGACACCCTAAAACCTCGGATTAAAAAGAATGTGCATTGTACATCTTTAAAAAAACAAAAAAAAAAGTATATTAATTTATTAAATCTAGTTGTCACTTTATTTTGGACTGTTTTTCTGTTGATAAACAATGTGCCACAAAGCAATAGTGCAAAGAGGCAAGATGTTTTTATAAAATTTGGAGCTTACTTTATGGTGTTCATAACAGTTCTTATTGTAGTAATATAGTATGATTTTTCATGACTGGAGAGGCTACACGGAGAATATGAGAAGTAAACAACTGTCTTACAGTCAACAACGAAGTGGCTGTGGTGAGAACATAATGAGCTGCGTATCTTGCTGTCTTTTTTATTATTTTGTATAACACCAAAGCTGTTGTACATTTTCTATTGCCTGATTGTTTTTTTCATGTGTCTGAGTTTGTAATATTGTACAGTTACTGTTAAATCAAGAAAATATGTCATTTTTTGAGAATTCAGATGTACTTGTTGAGGCTCAGCTGGATTTTTCTGTTTGCTTTGGGGTTTTCTGGGGCTTTGGGAATCAAGATTTCCTGAATTGAAACAGTAAGTAAAAATTTACTAAAGCTAGGTGATGGAAGCATTTAAAGGTACCAAGAAAAATAAGACAGGTTTGCCACTTGTCAACAGAAGTATTTTTTCAAGACCTCAAGAGAAGGGATGAACCTTATCTGATGTGTTTGCACAGAAACAAAGAGCATAGTGTAAGCAACATTCTGACCTTAATTAAAGAGCTTGAAATCTTTTTTTCCTTTCCTGTGAGTTACCTAAGTTGCAAGTTACAGTATGAGTTTTATATTACACAATTACATTTAAAATACATATATATATTCTTTCAGAATTGGTCAGTGTGAATTTTTTATGGGAGTAACCCTGAGGAAGTCATTCATCATATGCCACTAATTGCCATGTACTGCTGTTAAGCAGGCAAGGAAAAGTTAGCAGGTTTCTTTGCAAGGACACAGTCAAACAAGAGCCACCAAATCAAGTTTGCGTTATTTCTGTATGGAGCTGGAGTTGAAGTAATTTTTTTTTTTTAATGTATACATTTAAAAAAAAAAAAAAAACAGTATCACAAGGCTCTAAGTACCATCAAAATACATGCTGAAGCTGCAGTACTTTTCCAGAATTAAATGAGGGGATACAAATATCCATTGCAGTACTCAGAAAATTTATGGAACAAGTAACTTTGCTACCTGGTACGTTGTCCTTCAGTATTCTGCACTTAACCATATATGTATCTAATCCATACTTGAGAATCTGGCAGGTTTTTAGAGTGTGTCATCTCCTTTTATTGATGTTGCATCTCTGATCTGATATGTTTTGAGCTTATTTGGTCCAGGCTGTGATGGTGGTAGTGTGTTTCTTGGTGTCTGGACTCTCATGTTCTGAGCACAAACCAAACACATCAGAATCCACTGTCGCTGTCAGAAGGTCCAAAACTGCTACTACAGAGTTACTGTTTTCCTGATAATTTTGAACCATAAATACTAGCTTTTGGAGTGATTTATTAGGATCTTTCCAGTGGAATGAAGTCACGGAGAAATAGCCAAAATGTTTTTGATTCACTCTTGCTGACTAAAGGCTAAACTGAGTATTCACCCCAGATATTTTTGATGTGCATAAATGTTGCATTTGAATATTTACAGTGGTGTACCTTGTGGAACAAGTATTTTTTTTCACAAGACTGAATTCACTGGTAACTTGCATTTATGCCAGAATTCTCTCCTTGACAAATCTTTTGTAAAGAGTTCCAAAATGATCTTACCACTCAAATATTGCCAGCACTACTGTGCATCACACAGAATTTGCAGTAGTGCGATTCATGTAACTGTGTTTTTATCCAAACTGGTCTTAACATTAAAATTTATTAAGAAAAATCTTCTGTGCTGTTTCTTGTTACTGTTGATTTTGTAAGTCGTGATATTTTAACAAACTGATCCAGTCACGTCATGTGAACTGTAGCTATTTTGATGTAGCTTACATTATCTGTATTTGCTCTTTGTTACTGAGAACTGGTTTCAAATGGAACTTGTGCTTGCGTTTGCACTACTTGACAGATGATGGATGGGGTTAAGTTTCTGAAACACTGTCCATTGTAAGAGTCAAAAAATCTCATCTCTATCTCCGTATTTTAAGCATGTTTTAGGAAAGAAGAAGACTATAGAACAAGAATTATTTTTTATTGTTTTAAATGTTAATAGTTTGCCTTACAGTGCTGTGTTTACTCTTTGGGGATAGAAACCTGATAGAGGGCATGCCAGTGAACTGGCTGTTGCTAGGACAGCTGACAAGCTGTGTGCCAGCAGCTCCCATCTGTGCTGTAGAGTAATACAGCATGCAGCGGTCTTGCATTGCTCTTCAAGTGGGAGAAACTGTGACTTCCTCACGATTTGTGTGGACCTTAGTTCTCAAAGGGAGGGGTTGGAGATGTGTACCAGCTTAACTGCATCCTCTTTGTGGTGTTGAGTATCTAACGGTGTCGCTAGTTCTACAAGCCTTTATGCACACACTGTCAGGTGGCTCTGTAGCTGTCTTTTGCGTAGTGAAGCAGTTAACTGCAGCATGCCTTTGACTGTTTTTACACAGAATGTTTTATATTGATTAAAAGTAGTTAAAACTCTGCATCTTTTCTCTGACTACCCTTTCTCCACTGAGTAAAGTGTAAGTTACTTGTTTACATTCCGAGGGCCCTCTGGAGCCCGTAACTGTTTTGTCAGCTGCTTCCTCAGTCGGGTGCAAGCTCCGGCACCGATTGCAGCACTTGCATCATCTTCCAGTAGAGCACACTCCTCCCTTGCTTCCCCCGCTGTGCTTGAGTAAAGGTCCTCATAGAAGTGTTCACAACAGTGCTGTTAATCTTCAGAGAGTTCTGTAAAAAGCCCTCTCCCTACAAAACAGTGGTTTGTTGATGTTGCTGCCTAGCAGGCCGATGAGTATTGTTTTGTTTCCTCCTATTTTCACCATCTTTCCATTTGTTTGCATCTCAGTTGTAAATCCCTTGTGTCAGGGTCAGTGTTCTTGCTGTGTTTGCCTCGTGAATAGGCACTGTGCGGTCTGAGCAGTGATGGGGGTTCCCTGCAGAAATGAGGAAACGATATGTACGTGAAGCAGGGAACTGAATCTTGATAGTATGACAAAGTTTAGATAAAGAATGGAAGTTGTCTTCTTAACAGATAAGGAAATGAGCTTTTACAAAGTGTCAAGGTAAGTTAGAGCTCTTCCTCTAATACCTCAGTTCTTAATGGGATTAACTGGAACTGAAGAGCTGCGTTGGTACAAGAATTTTATTGTCTGGGTTTATTCCAGTGACAAGCTATGCTTACTTTTAATTCAGAAGTTGCCATAAATCAAGAAACACGATGTTGAAATAAAAGCTACTTAGTAATGGATGAATTTAGAAGATATTCCCAAAAGGGAAGTATTACTCCAAAACAAACAGCATGCTCGGAATTCAATGTAATACCAAGAGGGGTGGAGCAATGACAAGATGATTTCACAACCGTACACATCGGTTTTGATGCCTAGATGCTGCCATGCTGTTGGCACTTGTTGACTTAAATCCAGTGCCAAAACTGCATAGGCTTTAATTTCCTTCCTGCACAAGGAGAAACAAAATGCACTTGGAGTTGGAGGGAATTAACCTTACCTGTGTGATGTATGTCAGCTCACTTTGCTTTCAAGGATTGGTTCTGTTCTTTAAAATGACTGTTGTTACCAGGAAGGAAGAATTCATTGCTTAAAAAAANATGCTGTATTTCTTTATATTGAATAGAGTTTGTATTGGAACCTCGGTAACGAACATCTGCATTGGTACTACATATTAAAAGGCCTGGTTACGTTATGAATATGCTGAATTTGAAAATACTGCTGCATTAAAATGGAGTTAATATGGGATGCTTTGGCTTGTTGTGACTTGGAGTTGTGGAAGCAGCAGAAGTATTTATAATCTGAAATGAGGCAATGCTGCTCTAAAGCAATTATGCCCATAAATACACTTCTACATGCTTTTTACATAGAAGAGTAGTTGGTGCAATGCGGGGCTGAGATTCTCAACGTGATCCATGAACATTATCCCTCTTACTGTGCCCCTTCCTCATCCAAAGGGGCTTTACCCAACAGCCAGATTACCGGCCTGTGTGACCCTGCGCTCCCTTCCCCACCCTCACAGCACCGTGTGCCCCCGCTGTCCCTGCAGCAGCCCGTGGAGCTGACACCTCCCTCCCATCCTGTCCTGCTGGTTGTTCTGTTACCCTGTCAGAAGTGATTCTGCTCTTTGTTCCGCTTCTTTCTTTTAGGTATCCCTGAACTACAGTGATTTTTAGGCAAATGCTGTGGTATAATTATTTGTGAAAAGCATGCCATTTTTAGCTAAAATATTAGTTCCCTGAAGTAAGGGGAAAAAAAATTACTTTTTCAAAAGGGCTCAGTGACATTCCAATGTGGCATACTCAACCTAATTGCGCACATGGTGTATTGTTAACACAGGAATAAATAGTAAAAACTGCACAGTGCCTCTGCTTCTGATTATAGCTGGAGACTGTGTAGTCTCTGCACTGCGGCATTAATGTCATTCTGTTCCTGTTCTGTACCCCACTGCAGGTATTGTTTGCTACAGCGTTATATTGTTTGCTATGGTGTTCTCTGCATCAACCTGCACAAAGTATGGTCTTGGTGTGACCCGGGGTTTGTTGTTCCCCTGCAGCTGCAGGGACCTGCGGGGCATTCTGAGGCCCCGTACGTGGCCTCTGGTGTGTGCAGAGTGCCCAGGTTTTGTGAAGAGACTGAGCGGGTGCTAGAGTGGGTGCTTTTGGTTTTTACAGAGACCGTCATTTCATCATGTGTGCCCTTAACTGCTCAGCCCGTAGGTCCAAAAGGGCTTCGGTCACCCACGGCCTGTATGTCCCGTCAGCAGCCCTCTGGCTGCCCACCCGTGCCAGGCAGCCCTTCCCCGCCCTCTCAGCACTCCGGTTACAAACAGCGGTTGCTCCGCAGCACAGCGACGCGGGCACCGCCCCACTGCGCGCCCCGCGCTCCCCGTTAGGCCCCGCCGGGCCCCGGCAGCTGGGCGGGGCGGGCGAAGCACAGGCGTTGCCCGGGCAGCGGCGGCGGAGGCGGGGCGGGGCTGAGCGGGCCTCTCGGCGGCACCGAGCCCGGCGGCAGAACGAGGTGGGGCGGCCCGGGGCGGGCGGGAGGGCTGGCTCCCGTCCCTTGTTGGTGCTCGAAGGGAAGCGGCGTCGCTGCGGGTCGGTGGGCCTCTGGAGGGACGGAGCTAGTTTGAGCTCTGGTGGAACGGCCCTGTTATGGGTTCTTATAGGTGGCCGCGAGCAGTACCAGTGTGAAGGGACTTGGTCTGAGTGTGTCCGAAGGATCAGGGAGCCGGGGCGTGCATGCCCAGCTCCTTCAGTTTCCGATCTCGACTTTGTGGGTCGCTGTCAGCAGCAGCTGGAGAAGTGCAATCTGTGTATCTGTGCTTGCTGGTTTTAATTCTGCAGCCACAGCCTTCGGGACTGGTCTTGAATGGTGAGATAGGAAATGAGGTGAGAGACATTAGCTGAGCTACGCCCTGCTTGCGTGTCTGCGGAAACGAGGTTCTGGCAATGGCTTGACCCTGTAAGCAGCCCCGAGTGACTGCAGTCCCGATCCTGCATTGCTGACTTTTAAACGTTTTTTCCAACAAAGAAAAATTCACATGGGCTTTACTAATGAAGTAATAAAAACAATAACGAAAACCCTAACACCTACAGGGACAGTGGGTGTTGTGAACATCAGTTCTGCTCTTCCTGCTTGTGCTTTCACTGCTCTTCCCTTCTGCACATAGCTGACATTTTCAATTCTTGTTGCTAAAAGCACTTAAGTAGGTTGTGATTTGCCTCAAAATGATGAGGAGAGTGCCCAGATTTCCCACCAGATGCACCCAGATGCTGTAACTGGCCCGGGACCATGCAATAACCTGCGTGTGTCCCTTGTTCACGATCCTGGGGAGCTCCTTGCAACGTGTCAGTTGTGTTGTGAGTGAGACAAACCGACCTGGAGAGCTGTGTGAGGAAAGCGCGATGCATCATTGCGACATGAATGTTTTCTTCTTCACTGTAATTTCGTTGATGTACGGTCTGCCAGGAGCACAAATTACTGACTTTTTGCTACAGCATTTTTTTGACTATATGAACAAAGTAGAAATCTGTAAATCTGCATGTGCTAGTAGAAATTTCAGGATTCTCCTTGGCTTGCAGTAGTTACCTGTCAGCATAGCAGGCCTTCGCATTGCTGTGTACAGTGGGGTTTGTCCGAACTGCTTGTTCCACAAGCACACATTGTGGTAGGTGTGAGGAGGAAAATTGGTTACCTAAACACAGCTGTTAAAAGCAGAAGTTATTCACGCCTAGAGCCGTGGTTGGACTCCAAGTTCCAGACTTCTGCTTGGTGTCAGGATGAAGGCTGCAGGGACTTCCCGTGCTTGTCTGCTTTCCCTTCTGAGCTGTGGGAGTTCTCCAGTAGCCCCAGTAAGAAAGGAGGCAGTTTGGGTGTTAAGTGCCATTTCACAGAATCACAGAATGGCCCGGGTAGGAAGGGACCCCAAGGATCATCAAGTTCCAACCCCCCTGCCACAGGCACGATTGCCACCCACTAGATCTGGTACTAGAGCAGGTTGCCCAGGGCCCCATCCAGCCTGCCTTGAACGCCTCCAGGATCGGGGCATCCACAGCCTCTCTGGGCAGCCTGTGCCAGCGCCTCACCACTCTCTCAGTGAAAAACGTCCCCGACATCTAAATCTTCCTTCCTTTAGTTTAAAGCCATTCTCCCTTGTCCTGTCACTGTCTGCCCATGTAAAAAGTTGGTTTTCCTCCTGTTTATAAGCTCCTGTTAAATACTGGAAGGCTGCAATGAGGTCTCCCCACAGCCTTCTCTTCTNTTGCTGTGTTGAACCTCATGAGGTTCACACGGGCCCACCTTTCCAGTTTGTTGAGGTCCCTCTGGATGGCATCCCTTCCTTCTAACGTGTCAACTGCACTACCCAGCTTGGTGTCCAGCAAACTTGCTGAGGGTGCACTCAATCTCCTCATAGATGTCATTGATGAAGATGCTGAAGAGAACCAGTCCCAAGACAGACCCCTGGGGACACTGCTCGTTACCGGCCTCCACCTGGACATGGAGCCATTCACCACAACCCTCTGTCTGTGGCCTTCCAACCAATCCTTTATCCACCAAACTGTCCACCCTTCCAATCCATATCTCTCCAATTTAGAGATAAGGATGTGGTGGGGGACCATGTCAAAGGCCTTGCACAAGTCCAGGTAGATGACATTGCTCGCCTTCCCTTTGTCCACTAATGCTGTCACTCCATCGTAGAGGGCCACGAGACTGGTTTCCCCCTGTGTGTGCCAACAGTTTTTTGTTTTCATTCTTCATCTGTTTTATTGTTATTTCCTTCAGGTCCTTTGTAACTCAACTTGACAAGACCATGCCTCTTCCAGACACCATGTTTTGTGCTCAGCAGATCAGAATCCCCCTCGAGCTAGCAGACATTGTGAAACAATACACCAAAGCTGCCATTAGGACTCAACCTCCTGATCTTTTGCAGTGGTCCGCTGCGTAAGTATGGCGTCCTCATAGCGATGTAGCACTGCGAGGGTGGAACCACCAAGGCTTGGTGCTTTTGTTCCTTGTGCAGAGGAGCTGACTTGTGCAGTAAACAGTCTGAGTGTTGCGTATGTGCTTCAGTGCATTGATGCAAGCTGTTCGCCTTCTAGAAGCAGTGTAGTACTTGATTTACGTTCTGTTTCACTGAGGTTTCAGACTGGCATATCCGTGGAACACTTTGATTTTCATTAGAAAAATGCCTCTTTTTTGTCCTTAATTGCTGTTCTGACGACCAAACTTTATTTTTCTTTCATGTGAGACTTAATTCCCAGAATATAAAGGAGATGCAAAAATAGCTTTCTAATTCTTAAGCTTGCTCAGTTAAATTCTTTTTGTCGCTTCTAGGAACAATCGCCTTAAACATTAATAAAACAGGAAAAGATCCTGTAAAGTTGTGACTTTATAGTCCATATAATACATTTCTAACTGTAAAGCTAATTCACGTTTTAAGATGTTTCTGCTTCTTTAAGTTCTAATTATTATTACTTTTTTCACCTCATCTGCTCCCTGTCTTTTTGTCCTGTCCTACAGCTTGTGGGGAGAAGCACTCTGAATGGTATCTGTGCAATGTTCTGCATTGGGGAAACTGAAAAATAGCTGCACCTGTGTACGTGAGGGAGGGAAAGCTGGTAACACAGCTTGGTTTGAGTCTGGCTGGTCCATTTAGATTTTATTTTGGAGTGAACAGAAGTGGCACAAATGGTTATGTGAGCGTTGCAGTGTTGCTGTCTGAAAAGCACAACTGGCATGTGTGGGGAGTGTTAAATAAATCAGCGGCGAGGTGCTCATCAGTCCAATGGGAAGTGCCTGTGCTCCAGTTGTGCAAGCACACTGATGAGAATATGTAAGATCTAAAAAATAAAAAGAAAGGTGTAACCTGGGCAGGGGGAGAACAGGAATCCTGCATGTGGAGTGCTTGCTGAGCGCTGCTGCGTATCTGCAGGAGCGTGGAGATTCATTTACAGAACTGTAGGACCATTTACTTCTGTGTAGTTTTTAATCCTCCTAGGCACTGAAGTGTATTGCTGTTCCCATTCACTCAGGTACTTTGCAGCATTGTCAAAAGGCGAGCCCCTTCCTGTGAAGGAGAGGATTGAAATGCCCCCAGCGAAACAGAAACCAGACCCTGGTTTGACCCCAGGACTCCTTAAAGTCTTGCACAAACAGGTACCACCCGGCCCTTAGCGAATGCACAGTGCTAGCGAGGAAGGCTGGTATGCTTTTCTTAGACAAACAGTGGTAGACAGTTGGGCAGACTGTCAAATATTTGATGTATTTTGGGGTGCGACCATGTTCTTAGTGTGGCACTTTGTTTACAGCTTTCTGCTAAAGGAGTGGTAAGCGTTGCAGAACTGAAGGAAAAATGGAAAGACTTGTGCTTGCCAGAGGAGCAACTGGAAGCTCTCCTGCAGCTGGACGTCTTTGATGAAGAGGTGGAGTGGATGAAGGTCGTGGCACTTGGGTGCAGCATACTTGGTGATGTATGTTCACAACAGGAACCTTTGTGGCCAGCAGCTAATGGTCATGTATGAGGTAGACTGTAGAATAATTAATGCAAATGGGCTTTGGGATAGATGGTGTAAAGGTGCTTCTGTGTCACATGGTGTGTGTCTGCAAGCAGCGACTGGCCAAGGACTGGCAGGTTTGCACCTGATCCCTGCCAGCTTCTGGGAGGAGAGCTTAGCTGGCAAGGGCGGATGATGCCCTCAGCTTACTGGGATGGCAGCAGAACAGCGGGCACGTCCACGGGCAGCTCAGTCCGTGAGGGACAGGACAGTAGAGGAATGGTGCTTACAGCATCGATGTCAAAGGCTGCAGAGAAGAGCTGGAGGGAGAAATTAAAGCATCAGTTTTTGCTTGTATAGCCAATTAAGTTTTCACAGAAGCAGTTAATGTCACTAAATCTACATTTAATTCTTCTAATGTCAGTAATAAAATCTCAGCAGAGATTTAAAAAAAAATGACATTTTAAAAGAATGACAGATTGTAAAATACTTACACTAAGCTGATGTTCTTGTGCAGAATAAAATTTGAAGACTTGCAGTAGGGAAGAAGGGTTACTAACAGGAAAGTAAAGGCCTAGTAATGTTTTGAGAATATTGCGATGTTGAGCAGCCCTGAATGTTGAGCCAGTCTGGCAATGCAGTTGTACTTTTCCCACTTGAACTGTATATTTCTTGATTCTGGTTACCCCCAAAAAACCTGATTTTGTGGTTCCTTTCTCCTTTCCTTCATTAAAAAAAAGTAATAATAGCAATGTTACTTAATAAAATAAAAAAATGCAGTTACAGGAGAATTGTCCTGAGGGAGCTAAGCCACGTAAATTTACCTCCTCTATCCATCCTTTCAGATATTCAGATATTTAAGAAAATGATTAGATTTTAGCTCAACATAATGAAACCTAAACTTAAGTTTGCTAAACCAGAAAGGGAAAAAAGCTCACAAATTGTTACGTTCCCTTCCTCCAGTTTTAATTTGCATTCACAGTGGAGTAAGGTCGCGGTTAAGATACAAGAGTAGATGAGCAAAGCCATAACCTAGAATCACATGAATTTTTCAGAACCCCACTCATCTGAAGTATTTTTCTGTAAGACTGATGTGTATTTACAGTCTTACCTGTTGAGAAATAACCACACAGGTGGGCTGTTAAACTGCCCTTGAAAGGTGGGAAATTCAACTGGAATAAATCCACTGCATTGTACGGGAAGATGAGTAACAGCTTGGAGTGGCCAGAGGAGGAATGGCGGTGTAGTGGTAACAAAATGCTGAGGCCAGAAGGCCATGCAGAGCTCACATCGTGTGGGCAGCTGCCTCTCTGCCCCCAGACAGGTCTCCTATAAGAGCTGCATTTAAGTAAAATTTTAAGGAAGGGGTTTTACTAAAGCTGCTACTACTCCAGCTGTTTAATGGTGATAAAGCCTTCATTTCATTTACACTCATTTTCTGTGGCTGACAGTCTGCATTTTGTCATGGTATACAGTGGATGTTCACAGCTCTGATACTGCACTCATTCCTTGCTTGTACCCCCTCCAGTCCTTGCTGAGTTCGATGAAACATGCCTGTGAAATTTTAACAGAGGACCCAGAAGGTGGAGCAGCTCGCATTCCCTTTGAAACATTCTCGTTCCTTTACTCCTATTTGGCTGGCATTGACGGAGACATACCAGGTGACGACATTAAAGTATTCCTCCGCAAGATTAAAGAAGAAGCGTAAGTAAAAGTTCAGGCATCAGTTTTAACATATGCCTCACCTCTGGGTTCTCTGTACACCTCTAATTTTAGATGAGTTGTTTATCTTAATTTTGGGTGTAGCCATAACAGTAGGAGTAAAAGTTGACTCAGGTTACATCAGAAGTGTAGATAGTTATTTCCTGTACGTGTTCGCCCTTGGGGCTTTGAACTGTTAAATGATAAACTGTTATTTAGCCATCTTTGAAATACTGAAGTTACTGTCTGGTGATATAGTTTTCCCCTTAGGAAGCAATTACATGCAGCTTTGTATCGTCTGTGTAGTGGAACTAGCAACAGCTTATGGGCTGCTCTTGTGACAGAGATCATAAATCAGAGAGAAACTGGGAGCTTCCACTTGAAGTCTGTGAAGTTTCTACTGTGTTTCTCCCCAGATTACTTCTCCCTAAGATTTCTGTGGGGGAATATGTAGCGTATGCTTGGTCTTAAATAGTTTTTGTAATATTAGCTGTGGTAAATAGTTATTCTTGGAATTATGTTGGTGTTGGTTGCCTCCAGTGGGTATGAAGGACAAAGACTACGCATTCTCCCAGCCAAATTCATCCTGTTCTGGTTTTCATATCAAGTTAGGGAGGGCTGGGTATCTTTCTGATCTGTTCTGTTTCTCTTTCTGCTTCCTCTGGGTTTGGCTTTACAGTTGGGTTTCAATTCTGTCAGCAAGCCATGAACTGATGCAGTTTGTCACAGCAAGAGAAGTGTAGACTGAAGATTAAGCAAAAAAACTCACTGCTTGGCTATCCCTTTGCTATCAATGGCAGCTTCTTTCAGAAATCTTATGTGCTGTTGAGTAACCTCTGGCTTGCTTTGTAATAAAGAGGCAAACCAGTTCTCACTCCTGACTTCATTAAGTGCAGTCTGTTAACCAATGAAGAAGCTCTTTGAATGATACATCTGCCATATCAGGACAAGGTAATTATTTGTAGCACCTCAGTAGTGTGGAATCAAAGGTTTTATTGCGAGAGAATACAGCGCTCTTTGGGGCAGGTGGGATCAGTGGGATCCAAACGAAGAGAGTCACCTTAATGGTAAAATATCTGCCTGTGTGTGTGTGTATATGTTTATAAACATACATACTGTGGAAAACAGAGTTGAAAATGTCAGTGTTTGTGGCGTTTCTAAGAGGAGATCTTGAGGACTTGCAGGATCTCAGGTGAGCTGCATACCGTTAGTGTTTGCTTGGCCCGTAAGTCATACGTGCCTTTCAGCAAGTTAAACCAAACGTGGGTATGAAGGCTAAGTGGATTAGGATACCAAAACAGTTCAGCCACACATGCAAGTAATCTTACAGATTGCCTGATTTTCCTTTTCAGTAGAGGAGGAAGTACAGCACAGGAGAAAAGGCAGGCAGGTCAGGGTAGCAGTTCCAGCCGTGCTGTACATGGTCCTGCTGCAGGCTCATGGGCCCCCTGGGTGCTCTCTGGTGCTCTCCGTTTCTCTGGGTGTTGGTGAGATGGTCCTGAATGCTGGTGCAGAGCCAAAGGTTCCCCCAACACCCACCGAAGTTTTGTGTTTTTTTTTGTAATCTGGTTATCCCTGATATTTTTATGATGTCCTTGTGACAGGATTGAGTAGGGAATACGCAGTTAATGATCCATTTTCTGCACTATCAGTTTCTTATTTGGTGTCATCATTGTTGTAGCTCAGTTTGCTTGTTCAGAATACTTCTGGACTCGTGCGCTTCCTATCAACAGTTTTCCTTTTCTTGAGCTCACCAACACCATTCCATTGCTTTAGACATTTTTGTCAACTTCTGGCAGTTAAAATCCGTAGGTTTATGCTAACAGCTCTGAAAACTGTGGCTAATTCATGCTACAGGTGAAGATCTCATTTCTAATACACGTAGGTTGGTTGTGTGAAGCCTTGTGCCACAAAACTCAGTGTCACACCTCTAACTTTGGAACAGATGGAGGCAAGGATCCATCAAGACACTGCATATATTCCTGCAGCAGATAGCATGGAATTAGCATTAGGGATGTATGAAAATGGCAGACTTCAGTCCCGCTGCCAGCGTTAAAACTCTTACTCATTTTAAAATATCTATGATCACACACAGGTTACACAAAATGCACTCTGTTTTTAAACAATTTTTAAAAGATCTGTAACAGCCTTGTCCTCTGAGTGCTGCAAACCTGGCATGTTTAGATTCAGATAGTGACTCTTCCTCTGTCTGGAACCGGTCTTTCTGTCTGAGATCGCAACCAGCTCCATGCATATAGGAATGCAAAAATACACAGGCACACAAATGAACTTAATGTTTTTTTCTCTGTCATTATTTACCAGAACCATTTTTAATTAGAACCATTTTTTGGTAATAGCGCTTTTACTTGCAGTTAATGCAACCCTCAATTGTATCTTGCCTCACACACTAGGATTTACCACGTTGAAGTATTGTTTTAAGACATTTGGTTTTTATTCCTTTCCAGCGACAGACAAAATGGCATGGTACTGCTCAGAAATTTTCTGAGCCAGCCCTCATCACTGTTTTGATCAAGCCTGCTCTTCAGCACCAGATGAGGGTGAAAAAAGGAAGTGAATACAATGCAACAAGAACTTCTTCTACAGCACTCCTTTATTCTGTTCTTAAAACTGCCCTGTATCAGATGTGCATTGAATACCTGGCTATGTTGTTTTCTCACCTCTCAAATACTGATGCTTGCAGCTTGGGAGTGGTACTTTCATTTGTTTATACTGAGTGAGATGTATTTTATGAATCTTTCTGGTTAGACTTGATAAATACAGAATTAAATTTAGAGAAGACTGGACAGGTGCAACTGGCCCATTTCTCATTGTGCTTCTGTAAAGCAATGATTTTTTATTTCTCTGTTGTTTACTGACACAAGTGTAGCTTGCTTTTGACTACCTTGTCTGCATGAACAAGCTCTATTAAACAGTTTCACTGAGCGCTGCTCAAAGAACATGAAGGACCCTGTAGCCAAGATGGTGAAAAGATACCAGCTAGAAGAACTGCAATGGTTCCATCTGGTTTGCCCTCTAATTTGGACCCTTTCAGAACTGAAATATCCTTACTAATTAAAGATCAGTTTTAAAATATTATGCCTTGTATTCTGACAGGAGAAGCCAGTGCATTTGTCATGTAGGTGAGGAACGCTTGACAAACAATTCATTTTGGTTTTGTGTTGAACAGCCATAGCAGGTACAAAAGTAAATCAACCCAGACTAGATTGTTGTTTTTTATCAGATAATCATATACAGCTGATGAAGAGTTTGAGACCAAGAGAAAGGAGCCTGGCGTGATTGTACTGGGCTTACATGGCAAGGTTGTGGTAGTGGCAGGGCTGCAGGGGTGGCTTCTGTGAGCCCAGAAGCTGCCCCATGTTTCCATGGCAGAAAAGGACTTGGGCGTATGGGTTGACAGCTGGCTGAACATGAGCCAGCAGTGTGCCCAGGTGGCTGAGAAGGCCAATGGCATCCTGGCTTGTATCAGAAATAGCATGGCCAGCAGGAACAGGGAGGTGATCATGCCCCTGTACTCAGCTTTGGTGAGGCCGCACCTTGAGTACCTTGTTCAGTTTTGGGCCCCTCCCTACAAGAAAGACATTGAGGTGCTGGAGTTTGTCCAGAAGAGGGCAATGAAGCTGGTGAGGGGTCTGGAGCACTAGTCTTATGGGAAGCAGCTGAGGGAACTGGGATTGTTTAGTCTGGAAGAGGCTCAGGGGAGACCTTATCACTCTCTACAACTACCTGAAGGGAGGTTGTGGTGGGGTGGGAGGTGGTCTTTTCTCCCAAGGAACAATGGATAGGATGAGAGGAAATGGGCTTAAGTTGCACCAGGAGAGGTTTAGGTTGTAAATGAGGAAAATTTCTTCACTGAAAGGGTAGCAAAGCACTGAAACAGGCTGCCCAGGGAAGTAGTTGAGTCACTGTCCCTGGAGGTATTTAAAAGACGTGGGTGTGGTGCCTAGGGACATGTTTTATAGTGGTAGACTTGGCAGCACTAGGTTAACAGTTGGTCTTAGAGGTCTTTTCCAACCTTAATGATTCTACGAAGAGCCAGCTCCATCTGCTCCAAAAGGGACCCACTGCTGCCAGAGCTGAGCTGTGAACGACGCTGGTTGTGGCTCTTGGGAGAGCAGATTTAAAAAATGGAAAAGCCGCAGCACAACAGCAGCTGGGAGAGAACAGTGAGACAATGTGAGGGAAACAGCCCTGCAGACACCAAGGTCAGTGCAGGAGGTGCTCCAGGCATGGAGCAGAATTTTCTGGCAGCCCACAAGAGGCCCATGGTGGAGTAGACTGGATGCGCAGGATTTTTCTGTTAGCTTACTTCACAGAAGGAACAAGCCTGACTATGTGAGAAATTAACAAGACTAGAAAGTGATATAACCCTACTGAAGTGGAATGCTCCTTCACACTCTCACTACATACTGGATGTCTGAAGTCTTAAGTGTTTTTCAAACCCTCATCACTACAACTAAGTGTTAGTATACAGAATAGGGAACTTAGTATTTGTGGAAAGAAAACAGTGTATTTACCTTACGTTTGAAAATGCCAGTCACCAATACTGTAGAAACTATAGGGACATCTCTATGGAGATCTGTTGTCATCACCTTTGCCAGGTGATATTAATCCTAAAATTCTTCAAGCATGAGCTTGGGAACAGTAATGTACGTGTTACTGTCCTTTTACCACTTTTTTATTTACTGAAAACCTGCTGCTGCTGCTGCTAGTGGCAGTAGCCTTTTGGAGAACTCTGAAATCTGCCCTCTCACCTCTGATGCATGCCACGATGGGACTGTAAGCGGTGTCTTTTTGGAACGCTGTTCTCAGAGGTGACAATGTCAGGTGGGAGATAGGAAGGGGAGCTGCCTTCTTCACACTTTTCCATTTGTAATCGATCCTGCTTCTCCAGGGCTTTGCTGCAGCCACACACATCCTCTATTCCGTATCCACCCCTTAGTCACTACCTGGGGGCCAGGAAGGCGAACTAATACAGCCTCTCTCTCAGATTCCATTCACTTTTGTCAAACTAAACTCAAAGGGCTAAGAGATAAATACAGTTTATTAATAGATACATTAGTCTTATAGATTTGTACATCTTGATGTACCCTGCTTCCATCCTGCCAACCCTTGAGCGCTCCTTGACTTTCTCTCTGAACACTGCTGTGAAGCAACACCAGTATTACGCTCACAGCATCACTGCCCCTGCCACAACAGCAGTGACAATACATCCCGTGCAAGTAATTCTTTGAACAAAGAAAATCATTACATTCTTGTTTCTACTTTCTTCTTTTATGACTGTGATACTTGTCTTCTTCCCTGAAACAAAAAAACAAACAGTATGTGTGCTGTAAGACTAATGGAATCTGAATGAAAAGAACAAAAAAAAATAAAAAGGAGAAAAGAGAAAGCTCATTAAATGTAATCATGTCCTTTCCTAAGGAAAGAAACTAAGCCTCATATTAGGGAAATAAACAATCCAATTGATTATATCCCAGCGCAAACTGCAGCAGCCTGCAGTAGAGAAAACAAGTGCATTTAATTGGTTAAATGGACAATATGTCCCCCATGGGAATGTTGATCAGGATAAGTAGCCTCAGACAGTACTGCGCTAATCCTGCAGTGCACTGTTGGAACTATCACCTTTCAGATGTGAAAAATTCTTAAATCTAGATCACAGCAAGTTTCGTTTAGGTACAGGCTTGTTATACGGTGTAGGAGACTATCCTAGCTTTTTAATTAGACTAGATAATCAATTCTCTGCACTGAATTCTCATGCACAGTGGCTACAGTTGCCTGATTTGGAAGCAGGAGTCAGCTGATGCTATTTAATCTCACCTCTCCCTTTTTCTCCGTGAATCTCTGTCTTTGCCTCTGTCACGACTCCTTTTTCTTTTACTCGGACTCCTGCTGGTCTCTCTTCTACGTCTGGTGCGTTCAGCATCCTTAGAGCTTCCTCCAGACTGCCGGGAGTCCACCGAAGCTGATCGCCTGTCTTCCTTTCTGGGAAAGGTAAAAAAAAAAAAAAGAAAAAAGAAAAAGAAAAATTGTTACTGATTTGATTCAATACAAACAGTTGTGCAGTAACCACTGCACCTCCCAGAAGAGGCCCCAGTTCAGTACTCTTACAGAGCACTGTTTAATCCAGTTATCATCTCTTACAAACCTTGTCCCTCAAAGCTGCGCTAATATTTCAGTCTTCCCTCTACTTAAGAAACAGAATTGCGTAGAAGAGATTCACTCTGTTTTGCTTTAAATTGCTCTCTTCAACCACCTGCCTTGAGCTGCTATTTACAAGAACTTAAATGACCAAATATTTAGTAAGTTAAGGAACATTTTATCCAAGTCATTTTATTTCATCATATCAGATGACAGATAATGCTACAGAAGGACAGAAATTATGCCCTTGTATCTTCAATTGTCCTTCTGTTCCCAGCTGTCATACATTTGGATGTACACATACATCTGGACACAGGGGAGCAGTATTCATTTCCCAGTGGTATCTAGTGATCCCAGAAACTATCTATCCACTTCCAGCTCACCTCCTTGCCCCTGAAAGAAGCTCGATAATTCATGTTTCTCCATCCTTCATGTGGACAGAGCTGCTCAAGCAAGAGTTTAGCAGAATGAGTATAAAATAAATTGTGTGCATGTCTTAGCCAAGGTTGGTACATGCTATATAGAAAGCAGCAATAGGATAGCGTTACAGGCTGTCAGGCTGCTGATATCCACACAGGAACAGCAAAAATTTCTCATGAATGCTTGAATGTTAACTGTGAGGTACCTTCCTGAAGATTTTGGCTTTCCTCCTTCACATATCTCTGGATTTTCTAACCTAGACTCTTCCTGCCAGTGACTGCTGAGTTCTTCCATATGTACACCAATCACATCCCGAATCACCTGGAGATAAGATATTAAAAAACAGACAACAAAAAAGCAGCACGTCATTGTATACTTCTTAAAGAAAAGCATAAATTTAATAGCATCATTTTACGACAGTCAAATGTATCTTGCTACAATTTTCACATGAAAAAATCACTACTGCCAGAAACACTTCTGATATTTGTAACTTCCTGCAACAAACCAAACAAAAAGATTCCCTTATTAGAGTCTGCAACTCTAATAAGGCAGGGCCCAAGAAGCAGAAGAGAGACATTTTCCATGTCTGAATGGGTATACCATTGTTTAGGCAGACATAAAATAAGTGTCCAAAAAACTCACAGCTTTCTCTTCAGATACTCACCTCAGTGTAAGACTTCTTTGTTATATGGACATTCTTTGCCCTGTATGACTGCCGTCGCCTTTTGTAGTCTCGCATTTCAGCCAGAATTTCAAGATGGGACTTTGGGCCTTTCTGACTGTCATCTAACAAAGAGTTGGAAGTAAAACAAACGGACATGAGCACAACATTAGCACCTGCAGGTATCCGAGTCTGCTGCTTTAGTAATAAAAAGTCTGAAAAAAGTACATTGTGTTGTTCCCGAGGGATTTCCAGTGTTATTAGCTATTATGAATTTCACACAAGCTTCCTCCTCAGCTTTCTTGCTGTTTACACAAGACTAAAAAGACAACTCGCAAATGTTGTTATGTTCTCTCAGTCTCCTAACAGTGACCCAAATTAACTTACAGGCTTGCAGTTTGGTCAAACCTCTCCAGAACACAGGCTGTGTCTTCAAAGCCAGTATTGCTGTCAGACACAGTGGTCAAGAAAGCCATGTTCTGAGGAAAGTTTACCCATGCAGATGACAAACACTATCTCCTAGACACAGGGTCCACAGAATTACACAGATGGGATTTTCACTGGGAGACACTGGCATGTCTCAATAGCGATAGGAGGCGTTGTCTGCTATATCCATTGCTCTATTGCTCAAGATTTCAACCAAATGACCACTAAGCTCTCATTAGGATTTTAATTTTAGATGATCTTTAATCTCATCACTTCTTACGGTAAATACTGTTCCAGGCTTTGCCGCAGCTTGTAGTATTAAGTAACCTGAAGTCAGTTGCAAGGACGGCAGATCCATCCATTAGGATAAACGCAACACCTCTGCCAGGAAAAAGGCACTGAGGCTTTCTCAGGACTGTCAGCACAAAGAATACCACACTCCTGTTTTCTGATGCCAGACCTTCATTGTGGCTTTTAAGAACAGTGCGTTTTCCCACAACAACAACAAAAAAATAACACCATTCAGGCTAGCTTTCACCAAAACCTCATGTACTGATACAAAGTTAAAGCTCCAATCAGTAAACTCAACAGTAAATTATTTTTCAAACCTTGAGTGATCTTTGCTGCTAAATCCACAAAGAGGTCACTGTCATTTTCTGTGATCTGCGACCGAGACCTCTGTTTCTTTGTCTCCTCAACAACGTAATCATAAAGAGCAAGACGGTCAGCTTGAGTCAGGTCACAGGTGAAACGCTTGTGATTTTGAGGAACTTCCACAGGCAGTGCTGAATAAGATCCTGGAGTTTGAACAGAGCTGCTATCAGCAGAATAGCACAATTGTACAGGAAAACACTGAAAAGCTCAGCAATGCAGTAAATACTCATCCTGCATTCATCCTTCTCTACTATCTATAGGGAGTTAAGTCCTTCTTAACTTGAAAGGGTAACATGGGAATTTTATTTTTAGAATGCACTGTTCTTATAGGGTCACAGCAGCCCAGAAAGGTGCCCCAATAGTTACATGCTTGTGATTTTACAAGCATCTCAGCTTGCAATGAAGACCAGCCTTCCTGTCCCATTACACAGCTATGGTTACATTTTTTCCCTTGGTCTCTGTTGCCAAAGGCTTCAAATTAAACAAGCGATTTCAAGTCAGTCAATCTCAGAATAGGTCGAGACACCACAATAAGAAACACTCCATACATTTGGTGTTATCTTCACAGAAATGCAAGCTTGCAGTGAGAACTGGATGGCAAACACTGGCATCTAGTGGCTCACTGACACAGCAGTGCTATGCAATGCACCGCTTAATAGGCTGAGCTGATTCTTCTCTCCTTGGCTATACTGTATCAAATTAATGAGTTAAACTTCTCTCCAAAGCAAAACACACAGACACACCACAAAAGCCCAGTGCCAAAGGCTTGGCTATGTGAGAGAAGCAGCAAGAACAACATGAACATCCATGTCTGAGCAAGTGCTGCTGTGTTTGAATGCCAGGTCCAGGTAGTACAACAAACACATCTTTCCCTCTGCACAAGTGCTAACCAAACTACAAGTGCATAGACACAAAATGCTGCATCTTTCAGGAGCTGTGGTAACTTCCAAACCATATGCTGCAGCTGTACAGATGTTCCTACAGGTGGCCTTATTCTTCTACTGCCTTGGTATCACCTCTCCAAGAGAAGTGTAAATTGGTTGTGATCTACTCTATGGACTGGTCACAAAATCCACTGAAAAATGAGACAAAGAAACTAATGAGCTGAGAGCAGTGGCAAAGGACATTACTGTATTTGCAGATGTATCTGCACATTTATCATATCACTAGTTAGGAAGAGTCTAGAAACAATCCAACATAATAGTAACACACATCCTGTTCAGTTTTTCATCTAAGAGGCACTGGACAAGCACACACACAGCTCATGTCTAACAAGTAATCCTTACACAAAATTACAAGCATAGCCCTCCTTTTTCCTTTCCTCCTCACCCATTCCATGAGGAACAAGGCTGGAGGCAGCTTGGGAAGAGTTTGGGCCACAAAAGGCAGAAGACAGTATCAGAAAATGCAGGCAGAAGGAACGTGGTGGGATGGGAAGTGACGGAGCAGTGCTTCAGAGAACTCCCAAGCTCTGCACTGTTGATTTTTCCCATCCTGAAAACAACTACAAATTTGAGTAAAACCATCTCAAGTTCTTCTCCCTGGCTGCCCCTAATAAAGAAAGCAGTTTTCCTCCAAAATAGAGAAGGGAAGGAATATTAAAAATAATAAATAAAGACTCCTTGCAGCGGTTCACAAGGGGAACCAAGCAGCTCGCCACGGGACAGCTGGAGAAGCCATCCCCTCAGCTGCACGCCACTTACCCTCGCTGTAGCCTACGCCTTCTTTCGCGCTTTGAGCTCTGGCCTGCTGAACAACACGGAACTGCAGGTCTTTATCTGCAGATGGAGGAGACAAAGCATCACAGAACTCTGAAATCGCGTGCTTGGTAGGGTTGGACTTCATTTCCCACCCTCTGTTATGGGACTCACGGTGTTGTATGGAACATAGCGGTTTTATTTGTGCATAAGGGACAGTCTAAACAAAACTCGTTATTTTAGTTCATTACATATTTGAATGGATGGGAGGGGAAAAAAAGATGGAGGCAGGATTGGTGTGGTGTTAACACGCTGGGTGCCAACAGGCTGCCCAGAGGCCGGGGGCTCTCCTCCCTGGAGACCTCCATGAGCCGCCTGGGCCCCTGCTCCTGCCTTGGTGTCTGCCGGGACAGACGCACACAGGGCACGCTGCCCGCCTCGGCCGCGCTGCGACTGCACCCCCGCCCGTCCTTACCCATCGCAACGGCGGGCACCGCCAGGTTCTCGTAGAAGAAGCGGCAGTCGTACATCTCGGCCTGCGGGACACGGCAGTCACCGCCCGGTCAGCGGCTCCC
>WBMW01002001.1:246729-282664 GCA_013396635.1 Penelope pileata
CGCGGGGCCCACCCCGACACCCCCGGGCCGCCACCAGCAGGGAGGTGCCCCCCCCCGCCGCAGAGGCCCCAGTCCCGGCCGCCCACCTCCTCCTCGGCGGAGTATCCCATCTTGCGGAGGCGGCAGGAGGCCGCGTGCCTCTCCAGCGACGCCCGCGGCACGCGGTGATGGGCGTCGTAGGGGCACACCACCCGATCCACCTGCCGGCGGGACACACGTCAGCGCGCACCGCGACCCCCGGCAGCCCGCCGTCCCCCGGCCGGGCAGCGCCCTTACCTGGTCCCCCAGCCACAGCGCACACGGAGCCGCCATCGCTAGTTAGGGCGGGCGGACCGGCCACCAGCACGCCGGGAAGGGGAGGAAGGCGCGGCCGCCATCTTTACTCCGGGCACGGCCGAAGGAGGCGCGGCGCCATCTTGTGGGGAGGCTCCGGGCAGGCTCCTGAGGGGAGGGGGCATGGAGGGGGGCGGTGCCCCTCTCAGAGAGGAGGGCTGAGGGACTAAGGAGGCAGCGGGTGCTGCCACCTGCGGGCAGCCGGGGAGGTGGCTTGCAGAGTCCCGAGAGCAACTGCTCGGCTTCCAGGGCCGGGTGTCCGAAGTGCGCTCCGCCGAGAGCTGCCTGTGTCTGGAAGGCGGCTCTGGCAAGAGCATCCGTGGGAAGAACTGCATGGCTTCGGAGCCCTGCTCTGGGTTAGAGCCTGACAGAAGCCCCCGCGGGTGGAAATCTGCCACGCGGGTCTGATCCTGACCGCTGGCGTCAGCACGGGTGGGTTAAGCTGGGGCAGGGCCAGGGTGCGCCCTGGCACCAGTTCCTGGCACCGCTCCCGCACAAACGCAGCCCCAGGGACGGTGAGGGACAGAGCGTGCCCCAAAGAATCCTGCCCGCAGCTTGGCCAGAACTGCCAGAGCCCTCCCGCAGGCAGCGGGGGGCAGCAGGACTCCGTAAAGCGTGGGACAAGAAAAGAAAAACCGTCCTAAAGGATGGATTTCACGTGACTGACGCTGGTGCTTGCCCATGTCCGTCATCTCTGAGGAGAGCACACAGGACGAGGCGGCTGAACGCAGCAGAGTGATGGAAACATGACAGATGTAGCTGGCAGCGTGTCTCCCGTGCATCTGCTTTCGTTAGCAGATTGCAGCCATTCCTCTCCTGCGCAGCGAGTTTGAGACTCGGCTGGGTTTTCATCCACCCGAGAGATTTGCTGGCTCTAGCTGCGTTTGCCTGAGGATCTTTGACTTCACATGATGAAGACAACTTAGAGCCAAAGACTTCCCATCTGCCCTCGCAATTCTGCCCATGCTGCAGCAGTGTGCTAGCTGGCAGTAGCTCCTTTTACCCAAGGAGTAATGAGAACAGCTGGGCAAAACTGTCCTGGCCACCCCCACTGGGAAATACTGCTGCTTTAAAATTACAAAAGTCAAGTTCAACAAAATAGCAAAGTATTTTTTTTATAGTAGTTTGATATAATTAACATTAAACTAGAACATTTTGAATGATTCAAAATAATCTTTGTGTTTGTTTTCCTAAAAGTTCCAGTGGGATCATCTCTGTGGGCTTGGTTTTATTTTTCTTGGTTTGGTTTGTTTTTTGTTTTCTGGCCTTTATGGATTTAGAGAAATGCCTGAGAAACAAACCAGGGGGATGAATGTTCTCCTTTCTAGGGCTCTGGGAGAAAAGGTTGAGTCCGCTCTCATTCCTGTGCTACAGCAAATCCAATTATGAGGTGCACAGACTGCAGCGGGGCCTGGAACAACACAGGGCTGAGATGAAGCCCCTGAAATAGGTTTACGATAAAATCAAGGACAGCAGGTGAACTGAGGCCTTTGAAAAAGAACAGCAGTGAAGCAGCTCCAGCACCCAGCTCATCAGCATGCAGCTTAACGGTGATCCTCTGCGGCAGCACCCTGTGCTGCCCACCCCTCTGCCAGCTGGCGTGGCAGCAGCACTCTGGGAGAGGAGGACTCCCAAGAACTGGAGGACATCATCTTAAGTTTCGTGGTGCCTCGGGAAGTGTCCGCAATCACAATGGCTCCCAGGGATGCCCTCGGGGCAGCCTTGAAAGCTGCTGTGGCTGTTGCTGTGTTTGTTACAGTTGGGCACAACTGGGTGGGTCCCTCCGAGCCACCTTCCCACCATGTACTGTGGCCGCAGACTTTCCAGGAGGAAACAGACCGGCCAAACAGAAGCTGCCATCTCACAAAAATTCACAGCACCTCGTTCCCACATTTCTGTGGGTTTCCCATCAAATAAGGGGTGAGATCACCACAAATGTCCAACTATGTCATCTCTCCTGGCTGATTCCAGTGTGTGGCATCCCTCCTCTCCTGAACGCTAGCACCGTGCTGGCTGCAGGCCAACGACTTTGTGACTCTGTCATTGAATGTCATGGTTGATAATGCACCATTGAGTTTTACACATTTCAGTCCTGGTGGTCCTTCCTGAGGAGGAGAGAGGAAATGACACAGCTGCATTTTGCTGTGTGGAACAGCTTCCCAGAAGGGGGGACGTGAGTGCGGCCTGCCCCCCTTGCAGTGCTGAGTGTGCTGGTAATTTGGTGCTTTCCTAGGAGCTTTTTCTGGGCAATATGGATCTCCTGAGGAAGTCTCTGTGGGAACCAGCCCCAAATATCCTCACAGTGCAGCAGCACAATCCTAAACTGTGGGATGAGCAGAAGGCACAACAGGGAAATAGTGCATGCGTTATGCCATCATACAGACCATACAGCGCTCCTGGGGAGCCCCATCGTGCATCCGCCTCCAGACTGAACTTATACTGCAGAAAACCCAGCTGCTCATGCATCTGAAGCCCTCTAGCCTGGAACCATACCCTGAGGTAGGCACCTCAGTGCAGTTTCGGTGGTGTTGATCCAACAGAACCACTCCACCTCTCCCTGAGCACCAGGCTGAAGTCATGCTGAAATCTCGCTGCTCTCACAGCCAGACCTTTCTGATGGGTGTGCACCAGGGTGGGGGGCTCGTTCTGAGAGACAAAACCCTTCCCCACGTGGATCACACGAGGAGGAGCATCTCTCACCTATGGCTTGCCTCTTTATTCCTTCACTGATAACAACACCTTGCAGGCTACAGCTGGAAGCAAGCATAATGACTGCTTCATTTTTTCTCTAATGTGGCAGAGAAGACGGTTTCCCTATTTAGAATTCCTTTTTTTGCCTAGATACAAAGCATTACCTAGAGATGTAGGGTGTTAATGATTCCTCCTGGAAATATGGGAAAAAACAAATTATGAAACCTCAAAAATACTAATTATTTTAACATGCTTCTGGTAAAGAGAAATTAAATAATCCTTTTAACAGCTTTCTCAAGCCTTCCCGTGGTAGACATGCACATTTCTGGACTGAAAAAGATCTGAGGAGCAGGGGAAGGCAAGCTGAAAGATGAGAAGAAATTTCTTGGTACTACCCAAAGGTGAAAATGGAAACAGCCTGGGTTATAGCCCCAGAGAGCCCATGCAGGCTTAGCAGGTAGAAAAGACAGCTTTTGGCCTGCAGCTGGAATAGATCTCTGGTGGGCTCTGCCTCAAGGTATCTGGCACAGCTGGAAGCTAGCGCAGGGCCTGGAAAGAGCAGCCTTTGGCTGGTGGACACCGACGTGTCCTGAAGGCAGGAATTGCTCCACCAGGGCATACACAGTGCAAAACCCACTTCCTTCTGGGGGGACTCAAACCCCTGCTTCTTCCTAGCACCCAGCGCGCTCACCTGCTGCACTGCGGGATCCGACAGGGGATGTTGGGTTGGGCAGCAGGGGCTCCTCGCACCCCGCTGGTGCGAGTGGCCGTACGCACCTCAGAGCAGCTCTGCTAGCTTGCCTACACAGTGATGCCATCTCGCCTGCCTTGCCCCTAGAGCCCACGTGTCAAACTCATTTTCTCCAGGGAAGAAGATGTGGTACCCAGGCTGATAGCACAGGCTTCACTCAGCAAAAGCTACTGAACCAGACAGAGATTTTGTGAAGATAAAGCACATGCACTTGAAATTCAATTTTTTGTTACTGCTGCTATTACTGCCTGCTATCCTAAACTTCAGCTAAGATGCCGCACTCAACATCTGTAGCACAGGCTCAGCTGATTCACCCTTGTTATCTGCAGGGACGTGAGATGAACTTCTCTAGGGTACATGAATCAAATCATAGAAATATTCTTCATGGCATAAGCAGACTTTCAAAATTCCCCTAGCCAGAGCCTTTTCCAGAGTTTAATTTTCATCATTTGCTGAGTTCCAGTTTTGTTGCCCTTCCAGGTCATCCCAAACCCTGGTGTGGGGCAGTGCAGGTGCTAATGGGAACCAAGGAAGTCAGAGATTGCTCTCAGGCCTCATTAGTTTGTATGCCGAGGGAACACTGATGGTTTATTCATTCAGCTGTGTTTTGCTTAGAGCCTGCTACAGGTCCTTGGCTCCCACATCTTAACATTCTTCTAACTTACTCCAGTTCACAATTACAGCCTAAGGTGTATTTTGCAAACTGCGCTACACTGGACACTTCTGAATTGATTTATAGGTAGCAACTTTAGCATCTGTGAATGCCTTATTGATTCCTCCTTCTGTATCTTTTTGTGATCTCTTGGGGAGGCATCAGATTTAGATCAGCGTATCAGATTGGTATGATCCTTATCTTTAAAGAAATTGAAAACTTGGCATTGCCCCCACGTGTTAGGCAGGAAGCATCCTTGTTTGATAAATCTGGAAACTCACTGTTACACAGCTGGAAGCAAACCCAATGTCCTCTTGCTTGCTGAAGTTTTAATATCTGTGGGTTTGAGCTTGCACTCACATCTGGGATCCTTCGCCTGCTCCCGCTGTCCTCCCTTTGCAATGAGCTCTGCAGTGAGCAGTGCCTGCTGGCTGCTCAGCACTGGGATCGCTCACCTGCCTTCTCCTCTAGAACTGCTCACAGCCTGGCTGGCAGCACCTGGCATCTGCTTTCAGCACATTCCTTTATTTAGTGCCTGCAATCATTAAGCACATTGCCCTGTGCACTTCTGGTGCGGACACACTCCTGGCACAGGGCTGCTTGTCCTCTGTGCTGGACAGAGTGGGAAGAGCAGGCAACCGACCCAGTGATGTCTGCTCCCACAGAAATGGAGAGCCAACAATGTGCTCATCCGCTTGCTATGTCCATGCATCAGTGCTCTTGGGGAAGCTTTCCAGCTTGGAGCTGGAGGGGTGGCTTTTGCTCCCTGGAGACAGCTCCCCATGGGCAAGCACCTCAGTGCCTCCAAGCAACAGTGTTTGTGTCCAGGTGGGCAAGGGGCAGCAGAGGCACCAGTAACACGCAGCCACCTCTGAAAATGCGTGCTGGACTGCTGCTTTGCTTCATTTTCCAGTCACAGCAGCAAAGGTTAATGGATCAAGTATTTGTTAATTTGTTATTTGGCTGAAAGGTGTTACCTTAATGAAGAGTGCAGTCCGTTCCCCTCCCTCTGTGCATGTACCTAAACCTACAGCAACAGATTGGTGCTGCTCCGTGTGTCACTGTCACAACTTTATGCCAGGCCTTTGTGCCTGGGTCACTGCTGGGGTGCATTAGCACCACGCTCCCTTCATGCCACCCGCGACCCATGCAGCACCTCACGCTGCAGGGTGAGCCAGCTGGGTCCCAGCCGCACTCCCACTCCGCAGCCAGCTGGAGCCCTGCCAGCCTCCTGCAAGCTGCGCGGGGGCGGCGAGCAGTGGCCGGGCACCTGCAGTAGAGCCGCACTCTGCTGCTGCTGCAGCTGCAGGCTTGGGCAGCTTTAGAGGTCGCCTTGAAAATGTGGCCTCTCTTGTTCAGCACTGTTGGTGCAGTGAGTAATGATAGCTGTCCCTATGTGCTGCCATTTCTTTTTATAAGGGTGTGCAGAACAAGCTGTATTATTTTAAGCTGAAGCAACATTTCAGAGGAAGTGCTCAGGAAGGAGAAACTTACTCACCCACAGCAGTTCCTTGGAAACAGGAGCCAGCAGGCACAATGGCAGGGCAGCTTTCATGATGAGTTTTGTATTCTGGGTGTGGATTTGGAAGCGCTGCCCACCAGCACCCTTCTCCTTGCAGAAGGATTAGCCAGGTGGATTACAGATGCCCTCTGAAGAGGCTGGTGTGTGCTCAGATGGTATAATGTTTGGAAGGTCAGCATCTCACCTGAGACACAAAGCACAAGTGCTTGCCCATGGTCCAAAACAATCCTTGGGCAGTGCCTGGATTGCAGCATCAAACTCCAGCCAGTTTCTCCTGCCTCAGTTACTGCTTTGCAAGCTCTCCCATCTCTTTCCCAGTCAGGCCTATGGTTTTACAGTCATCCTCACCTCCTCTTTGTCCCACTCGTCACATCAGGAGCTCCCAGCTCTTCTCAGTTCTGTTCACTGGTACTCAAACCTTCACTGTAAAGCACGAACTGATCCGCTGTGGTGTTACAATACCACCCCCAAGCAAGGAGTGCTCCCCAGCCAAGCAGAACACCCTGTTCTGCTCAGCATATCATTATTTTTGCAGTCTCAGCCATCCTGACACCCTGCCGTGTGTCCCCTGGCAGGCACTTTGTGTCTCACAAGTGGCAGACCTGACAAACTAGCCGTGGCCTGGCTGTAGCAAGAAGGGGAGGCAGCCGTGCTCACCTACTGCACTGACACAGTTCCTGCTCCAGCACCCGGCACACACTTCCCTGCAAGCGTGCATGAAGAATGAGGCTATCTGCTGTCAATGGTTGTTTATTCCTCCTCCCTGACATTCTGGCAGAACCCCACGTGTACTGCTCCTCGTGTCTGTCAATGCTCTGTGTGCAGCCAAGTGTCTCACCTCAGATCTATCTGTCACCCACCAAAGCAGGTGCGATACAGAAGTGCTAATGAGACCCATCCTAACAGAACATCTCCATTCCCATCAGCAAAAGCTGTTAGCAAAGCACGAATGTGTCAATAAGTAATCCAGGGTCCACGTAATGCATATACAGTCACAAGCTTTGCTAAAAGCTACCTTGCAATCGGAGATGAGCACTTAATAGGAAAAGCCTCACTTGTGCCCGTGGCCCAGGCAGCCCCTGTGTCTGTGGGATGCCCGCTGTCTCCCGTGGGTATGTTCTGTGGTGTGGCAATGCCCACAGCAAACAGCCCAAAGGAGGGTGCCAGGCACACGGCTGCAAATTGCCAAACCTCTCGTAAGGCTCCCGAGCACCGGGATTACTCTGCTCTATTCCTGGCTCTGGCAGCAGGGTATTAATGGATCTGGCCATGATTACAGACAGGATAAGCAGGGCCCGTGGCTGGAAAGCCTCTCTCTGAAAATGCCCGTGGCTTCCCACGGGGAGTACAGAGCTGCTCCTGCAGTCCGGCCTCCCTCCCCAGACCTGGCAGGGACGCCTGCTGCTGCAGGAGGTGACATTCACACGTCTTGTGGGCGCGGAGATGCAGTCAGGGAGGTGGGGCCTTGCCCCAGGAGTGGTACTTGGTGTAACAGTCAATGCTGATCTGTCCTCTCTCAGAAAAAGCCAACTGCACACAGCAGCAGCTTCGTGCCAGCTCCAAAATGACACTGAGTGCTCTGGCCGAGTGCTCCGGCTCTCTGGGCAGGGGCTGAGCTCCCCTTGCCACCGGGGCATGCTGGGCAGAGCTGGCACGGCAGCAGGCCACAGCCCAGCGGCAGGCCCAGGGCTTCCGAGGAGATGCAGGGCGCTGGGAAGCCCACAGAGAAGAGCAGAGCTGGCTGCGGCTGGTGTGGCAGGGAGATGTGCTCGCTGTTCGGCCTGACACCAGGTGGAGCTGCACAAAACTAAAGCGAGGCCCCCAGCGCTCGCTCCCTTTCCTCAGGCAAAATGTCCACAGCCTCGTCTCGCTCTTCTTTTTCACATTCCTGCATGTTGCAGTTGGTGGTAGAAGGGATCCCACCTGGCTCCTGCCCACAGCAGCATGGATGCGGTGATATTTTAGTCATGAAGCAATTACACACAAACCCTTTCTTCAGTTTATGGAGGTCTCTGGCATCTTTGCATCACCGGGACGCTATTTCACACCGCACAGAGGACACAAGAGCTTGTCAGCTATTTCTTCATCTTTATTTTTTCTTCATTTTAAAATGTCAGTGGTCTAAGCCCAGGGGATTTCAGAGGGCTCTGTTATGACAAGAGCACAATAGAAGTGAGGCAAGGTGCCTTCAGCCTGGCACTGCTTGCACATTTCTGCACCGCTACTTCTAAGTCTCCCCCACAGCAACAGTCCTTCACTCCGGTGTTCTCTGGCTCTCGCTCAGAGTGCAAGATTAAAAACAACAACAATTTCCAGGAACAAAACAGGCCTCCGAGTTCATCTGTCTGGAGGTATTTGTCAAGAGGCTCCGAGGAATTCTCTAATATCGCTTTGTTTCCCCTGTGCTTCTCCAGCCTCGCTCATGACCTGTATGAGTTGGAAGCTGGAGATTTTTAAATTAAGGAGAAAGTCCCCAAGGAAATAAGGCAGATGTTTTTTGTATTATATACATATATAAAATGTGTATTTATGAATTATATATATCAATTACGTGCATATTTAAAAGGTCAACGCTGTGTGTGTATATTTATATACACATATGTCTGTATGAATGCATACACACTTATGCATAAAAGGTCAACGGTATGAGTAAAGAAAGTGACTCTCGATATTTCTAGCCGTTCTGTTTAATTTAAAAACACTGGAGGTCACCTAGGACGGCCATAAAGGCTGGCAGCCGTCACCGTGTTCTGCAGGTTTTATAGGCTCACCTGTGGTACCTTTTAACTTCAGAGAAAATCCCCGACACAACCTTTTTCCGCTCAGCCGGGTAAATTCGGCAGCGCTCTTTATCAGGGGTTGCTTTCCATCTGGCTACTGGAGGGAAAAAGCAACTGAAAAGTACAGTACAATTTTCCCCAAACAACCCTAATTTAAAATGAACTAAAGGGCCTGTGTGAAACCAATCAAGGAGAAAAAAAGAAAAAAAAAAAGAGGTGGATAACAGATGGTCCTAGGACTACGGGAAGCTGTCTGAAATGAGCTCAACCAGGCTGAGCCGTTGGAGGCTCCCCGCAGATGGGCCAAAATAGCCATTGCTAAATACTGGAGTCATCATCACATACAGGGATCTGTCTGTAAACAAGACAGCGTTTGTACTGAAAGGGAGACTGTAAAAAGTACAACCTCCTTATTCTGCATATTTACCACAAGTGCCTTTATTAAAAGTGTGTATGGCTGTTTATGTGCCAGTAATGAACTTTGGTCAGTTGCTTCTCTTTCCCCTGTCAGCCCAGCGCAGGTGTGAAGGCACGACGTGCGTGGTGTCATCCTGCCGAATCTTAACAGGAGGTAGGAGCACCTGACTGCCGTTATTCCTACTTGTATTTCCATATTCACACCTCTTCTAAAGACTGATAAAGGCCCTGATGGAGCAAAGCACACAAATACACGCTTTGCTTCAAGCAGCCTTGTTTTACGGTTCCAGTGATTCCACATCAGCGGGAACAGGCACATGTTGGCAATGATGTGTTGCTGGGTTTGAGTGCTTCTGGGTACAGCCTGCACAGTTCTGTGCTTTCTGACCTCTGTGCTGGGCTCCCTCTGGAGAGCACGGGGGCAGAAGCTTGGCTGTGACTGGTGGTGCAGGAGGCTCAGCTTCCAGATTCTGAATGAAGTTCATAGAGACTGCTTTTCCCTCCCACTGTAGAACATGTAGAGCACAACGTGCTAAGTATTGAATTCTCTCGTTTTTTTTTTTTAACCAATTTCCTAAGGATGTAAGGTTAATGTGCCCATATTCTGCACATCACTGCTTCCTCCCCCAGGTATGCCAAGGGCAGGATTTGAATTTGAAGTTGACAAACTGGAGAAACGGACTGCAAAAAATTGGGATGGAAACCTGTAAAGACAAGTGCAAAGCACTACACTTGGGTGGGAGTAATCAATTGCATGAATGCAAATTGGCACCAAATAGCTAGGGAGTAGAGGAGAAGAGGTTCTGGAGATTGCAGTGGATCATGAACTGAACAGACCTATGGCACTGCTGTGAAGTAAGTGAGCGCTGTGCAGGAGTGTATAAACAGCAGGGTAGCCAGCAAGACCTGCGAGTTGTCCTGGAAGTGTTTCTTCTGTTTGTTAGCCACTGGTAAGGCCTCGGCTGGAGTTATATGCCTCGGCTGGGCACTGTTCTTCAAAAATGAGAGATCTGGAATAAACTGATGTCACAGAGGCTGTGGGAAGCCCAGTGTTGGGAGCTTCTAAGTGCACACCATCTAGATACTACACTGGCGGCATCTCCCTGTAGGAACCTGGGAGCAGCATCAGGCAGGAGTGACATGGAAAAAGAAAGCAGTGATTGGAATAACTTAGGCATGTGCTGTGTTTGTTTTGTTTTCAGTTTTAATACATTGAAAGACTTCAGACAGAAAAAGCCAACTCTGGTGGGCCCCTGTCAGTTCTCCTTTCTCTGTTTCACACATTTTGATTTGCGGATGATAAGGAAGATAACCGTGCTGCTCCTCCACAAAGGCGTTGATGGCAGTGGTCTTTCATGCGTTCTCATGTTACAGACATTCAGTTGTTCATCCAAAAATTGCCGTGCAGAAAAAATGCAAAGGTGCAGCAGCACAGGTTATCTAATGAGATTTTGCTCCTGGCTTCTGTAACGGAGAATGATTTTGGCTAACTGTGCCCAGGGAGGTCGGAGAAGTTTCTGCCCAACCGCACATTGCTGAAGAGAGATTTCCACAAAACCAGCCAGCCGGTTTGCTAACAGCGTGCCGCCCCATCCCTCACAGACACAGTTGGCTTTACCCTTCTAATCTTGCTAGCAGGAAGGAAAATCTGATTGCAATTAATCTTACTTGACAAATAGAGAAGTGAGCCAGGAAGGCAGAAGGGCTCACTGAAGGCAGCGATGTGACGGGGCAGCAGAGCCAGGACACGAGCTCACCATTGCTTCAGGTGCAGACAGGCTGCACCTCCCCTTGCAGCTCTGAATGAAACACCCCAACTGCCCCTAAAGCCAGCATGCTTTTTTTTTTCCCTCTCAGTTCTTCCTCTGCTTTATCACTACCAGCATAGTCAACAAATATTCTTACCACTGTCACAGATGAGTCAGATTCAACATTATTGCGTTGCACTGCTGTGAGGGCCACGCAGTGAGCAGCTCTAGAGCTGCTGAAAAGGAATTATTTGAAAAATGAGACTTGGCAGGCCCTGGTGCCATTGTGCTCACCAGGCTGGGCTGGGGCTGAGGAGAACTGGGCAGAAGAGAACGTGTCCTATTGCTCAGTCTGAGATCTCATCTTCTGTACCTGCAGCAGTACAAATAGCTGCTAAGGGCTGGCGTGAGGAAAAATATTCTCTCATATGTATTCATATATATGCATAGAAAGAATTTGAGAAACAATATATCACCATGTAATACAAAGTAAATTGCAGTCGAATCGTATTGTCAGAGGAAAAATGGAGGTTAGTTTTATAATACCTACACTTCTATTGACAAGACTATGGAGGGCAGACTACTCAACTGTTTATCATACTCCTCTTAATTATTTATTCATTTTCTTTTAAGGAATGCTTCTAAAATGCTACCTGTATTGCTCTATGTACATTTCACTACTTGTGTTAGCTGGTAAACCTGCCTGTGCATAAAAACCTGCCTCACCTGTCAGCAGCACAAAGGCTAATGCAAAGACTTTGGCTCTTGTTAAGCTGTGATAGCCAGTGTGACGACTTCTTCTAAAATGCACTTTTAATGGTTTTGCTATTTCAAAATATGTTGGACTGTTTTGCTATCTTGTTTTGCAGCTCATTATTTCCCAGCTGGGAATAGAGCAGACCGTGGGCTGCGGCAGCTGGCAGATGGACGGGGAGGAAGAGCTGCCATCCCCCAGCAGGCTTCACCCACACTTGCTGGGGAATTGCTTTCCTCAAAGCACAGCCCCAAATTAGGTTAGCTGGCAGCTACTCATTTTTGAAGGAGTCTTATGCTACCTGGTGTTAAAAGAAATGCAGTAAAGAGTTCAGAGATGTACTGCTACATCTCACCCCCCTTTATAGCAACAAGCCCCCTGTACAATAAATGATACATTAAAAAAAAAAATCTATCCTAATTGAATACTTTAGCTGTATTCCCTCCTCCCACTTCCATTTCTTCTTATGTCTTAAGCTATGAACAGAGCTAATTGGAAAACCTACACTGCCAATTTTCCTTTTGGTTTTGGATTGATGAATTCATTGGCTACTTGAGAGTGGAAGTGCCAATTACTCCAGTCAAGTTTTTTGAGGGAGGAAAAAAGGAAGTCCATCCAAGCACACTCTTTTAGGTGTCTAAGACAAGATGTCAAAATGGACCTTTGAGTTCAAGGCACAAGGGTCCCTAAGGGCTCTCTTCACTGGTGCTATCTGCAGCAATGGCAATAAATAGTATTTATTCTGAGCTCCCACAGTCTGACTATGCAGCTGGGAAAGTGGGGGAGTTTCTTTCACATGTGCTCTGTATTCCAAACTACACAATAAAATCCTTATGGTGCACATGGGACTTGGTGTGCAATCGTTACGCAGGCAGAAAACCAAGGGAAGGGACCACCAGGCTGGGCCGTAAGCACAGTGCTGCTGCCCCAGGGCGTTAGTTTGGAGCCCTGAAGGGTGCTCCCACAGCGGGACTCCACGCGTCCCCTCCAAGTGAGCCCTCGTTCGACTGTTGTCGAACCATGGTGACAGCGCAGGGCGTCATGGCAAAACTGGCCCCGCAAAATTCCCCTTTCGGCACCACTTACCCGTTAGCATAGAAGAACGCAAACTGGTGTGCCTTCGTTGGCACTAGCTGCTGTGAATGAGCAACGTACGGGGCTTTTCCTGACATTTCTCCATGGTGAGGTTGGCATGACTAAGTTACAGCGATTATTTGCTAATGACAGCGTTTGGACTGTAAGATTACTGATTTCTTTAGGGGCTTCTGTCCGTCCAGTCGGAGGCAGCAACTGCAGCACCTGGGGTGAGCTGTTTCTCTCTCTGTGGCCACAGAGCTGCTGCTGCTGGCAGCACGTAGCTGCCTCCAGCTCCTGGGAAGGACACAGCACGCCCAGGAGACCCGCTGGGCCCAGCAGAGATTTGCTGTGACAATATTCACGTGGCGATCACAGCGAGTTATCGGGGCTGTCCTGCGCCATGCTGCATTACAGTTCCTCAGGCAAAGGCTGCCTCGGCTCCAGGAGAAGATCAGTCATATTAGCTAAATCCCACAAACGAGCACTGGGTCCTCCCAGGCAATTTCCCGCTCGGCTCCAGGAAGGACGTAGTGCTGTGACTGACTGCTCCCCTGCGACCGACTGCGCTGGCATGGCACGCACAGCAAGGAGTGCACTCCTGTACTGCAAACTGCAGGGCCAGAGCCTGAGACTTTCGATCCTTCAGGACAGGAAACCCCTTTTAGCTGGGGTTGCATACAGGCGTGCTGTGCCTGCCATGCCTGCTCATTAGCACTGATGATCATATTGCGGTATTACCAACAGTTTGCTTCTCCAGGAAGCAGCTGGATGGCAGAAGGCACTAAAAAGTTTCCCTCTGCTAACCTACCCTGTGGCACGAATTGGGAATACTAAATCCCTGTGAAAAGGCAAAACCCAGGCATCCTTCCTTCTCTCATTAAAAGGCACTTTCTTAGGGGGAGGTTAATTATTTAACGAGCTATTTGATTCATCTCCTCAGCCCACTTTGCTTGGCTGCCCCGGTGCTCCCCGTGCTGTGAGGATGCTGTGCAGCCCCCGGCAGGCGGGATGCTCCAGCACCTGCCAAGGACCGCTGAGGTGAGCTCCCCTCTGCAGAACTGGGGGATGGAGCCTGGTGCAGCTGCACATCTCCCACCCGAACCCGCCTCCAGCAGCCCTTGCTGCAATAACACGTGGCCAAGGCTTGCACGCAGGATGGCTCCAGGGCCCTTAGCAGGAACGGGTTTGTTAGGAGGCTGAAAGCTGTGGGAATGCGTTTGTTAGGAGCTGCCCCCTTTAGCGTGGCGGCTGCAGTCTTGCAGTCACGCAATGTAGAAACACACAGGGACCCCCACACAGCCGATTTGGGGCTGCATCTGTCCTGGCTTTCCAATAAATCTCAAGAAAATATATTTCTGTTTAGCAGGAACCTGTGAGTGCCTGAGCCTAGGCTGCCCTGGGAGCACTGTGGCACACTACATCCATGCTGGTGGCAGAATCAGCTAAATGGAGAGAGAAGGCAGCAGGCAGCGATAGCCCACGAATGTTGGGCACAAATTCTGTGGAATTAGAATCACAGAATCCTTAGAGTTGGAAGGGACCTTTAAAGGCCACCTGGTCCAACTCCCCTGCAATGTACAGGGACACCTACAGCTAGGTCAGGGTGCTCAGAGCCCCATCCAGCCTGACCTTGAGTGTCTCCAGGGATGAGGCTTCCACCACCTCTCCAGGCAACCTGTGCCAGTGCTTCACCACCCTTACTGTAAAAAATATTTTCCTTAAATCTAACCTAAATTTCCTCTCTTTCAGTTTGAAGCCATTGCCCTTTGTCCTATCCCCACAGACCCTGCTACAGAGCCTGTCCCCCTCTTTCTTGTAGCCCCCCTTTAGATATTGCAGCTCTGCATCCCCCGTGCTGGCCTCCACCCCATCCCAACCCTCCAGCACCTGCTCTCAATTTAAAATGCTTCAAAAACATCCAGCAGCATCTTCCACCTTCACAGACATCTCTTTCATGAGTCTTCCTTGATCAGCCTCGGCAGATCCCCATCATGTGGTTTTGTTGGGAAAAGGCCATTTTTCTGATGTTTAGAGCATGTCCCACAGGGAGGAGCGCTGCTGGCTCTGTGGGCTCTGCGGAGTGAGGGGCTGACTGGACAGAGCACTGCCTTCCCGTTTTGAAAGAAACCTGTGGTCTGAAACAGGTTGTGTCGAGACCTTCAGGAGCAATTAATTCCTGAGTTGGATATAAACATATTTTCTAAGCCAGTGCTCTGTATTCTACTGCTACACGCACTGTGAGAATTATGGAAAAGAAAAAAACGCTTTAAGTGGCAATTACAGACCGTTAAGCATGCTTTAGCACGGCACTGTTACGCCTAACAGGCAACCAGGGTCCCATGAAAGAACCAGGGGGGAAATTAACAGCACTGGCCAGAGCACTCGCTGCGGTGGCCGTGGGTCATGAGCAGCATGGCAGTGCTGCAGCCCAGCATGGCCATGCTGGTGATGGCTGTCCTGCTGGCACTGACCGCTTCCAGGATGGGGCTGCCTGTAACAACTCACAGTGCTCAGCTCAGTCCTGCAGGGCACGTCTCCATCGCTCTGAATTTCTTTTAGCAGTAAGGAAATGTCGTACCTGAATAATAAAAATAAACTCTTACTCACGGGGGTTTTAAGATGGGCGTATATTTCGTTACATTTTCGTTTGAAGCCTGAGTTAAGGCCCATGCGTTGTCTTAAATAAAAGCACGTTAACAGTGGATGATCAGGACATTTGTTTCAGCTCGGTAGAAGACAAATGGGCTTGATTAATGAGTACCTTGCTGGAATAGTCGCTTCAATCAGAAACTTCATGTCAATTGTTTTAATGTATTAAAGATCAGGAGAAATGGAGATTCTCTGATTGCTTATTAGCATCATCCAAAGTTTGTCCTCTGCTGCCCTGCAAACTACACTTCTCTACAATGCAGAATGTCTTGGCTCCTAATCCAGATATTACTTTTTTCAAGGAGCTCTCAGGAAAGGAGGATTTGTAGCTGGTGGAAAGGTCTTATTTGTATTTCTAAGTGGAGCATAAATGCACGGGTGACCTAGGGGAGCTCATTATGCTGTCCATTCCTTTACTTTCCTCAGAGAAACTAAATACTTACTTTGCTCCTGTGTACTGTAGGTATTATTTCATCAGCACTCGTAAGCAACAGAGATCTTCAATGAGAAGTAAGTCCCACGTACTGCTTGTTTTCTCTTTAGAAATATTTTGGAGCATAGTGCTATGAAATGAAATTTAAAACAAAATAGATGTTGTCGTGTTGCTTCTAGGTGAAATATATTTTCCTGACTTGGCTCCATTTGCTGATGCTGAGCCCATGTGTCAGCTCCAAATTAGAGTGAATTCACTGCACTGCTGGCAGCATGGCTACCCCTGTGCTGAGGATCTGAGCATGCAGCCAGCGAGCTAAGTTAGCCGCACATCATGTAAACCTCCCTCCCAGCCGCGGGGCTCGTTAACATTTCTGGCGTTACACTACAAGATGGAGCCCATCAAGCGGCTGCGCGTTGGATGCTGTGTGTCCCTCTGTGGAACACGGCGTCTGAGGTCACACCTCTGTGAGAGTCCGTCAGCTGGAGCCATAATCATCCAAAGGCTTCTAAATGCTCCGGGGACTGCATTTCGGGCACTGCCCTCCCTGTACCACTAATGGGCTCAGACAGCTCTGCCTGTAATGAGCGTATTCTCATTAGAGTTTTATCTTGAGGTAAGTAGCACTCAGCAAATGTATGTTTCTGATGTGGTCAAAGATCTCAAATGAAATCAAAATGTAAAATACCGCAGTATTATGTAATACATTTCTGTTCTTGCCTTCAGAAAGCCCTGTGGCAGTAATGGGAAGAATATCTTATAAAAATCCCCAGACACTCATTGCTAGGGACCTTAGTGTGCTCTGTGTGTCTTTACTCTCAAGAGTGCGTTCAGCCTGTGTGAATAACCTTCATACATAAAAACATGCACAAGGAATTATATATATGTCTATTTTATACATATATCCATATGCGCACACACACACACACACATTTGCAGGCCCCCTTTCTATGTGAGGTGTAGGCAGCCTAAACCATTGATTGGTTTTACTCCTCAGTATGGCCATCTGCTAATGGTCAGAGCTCGTGCATAAACGCTTCGTGAGAGCATGCTTGAACTCTCATTATGTTTTGGACAAAAGAAGACTTTTTTGACTGCTGAAGTATGGAAAAGCTCAAGCTCAACAAGTAAGCTGGCTCAAGCCAAGTAAGACTAGCTGCAGTGCATCAGACCAGTGGTCCATCTGAAAGCGCCCAACCAGGCACCAACAGGGGAGCGTAGGGGCAGGACCAGCAGGTGTAGGTGCTTCACCCACCTCCTGAGCTCCTTCTCCAGCAGAGAGAGTCTCTTTAACTTGCTTTATAGCCCCTCTGCCCAGCAGCAGAATCAGGCTGTGATGAGTTGGGATTTATTTGCAAATTCAGCTTCTTTGACCACATGAATCATTCAGGGTTTACCGACAGCCATTAAAAGCAAGTGAGCTAAATGTTTTATCTTGTAGAGCTGTCCTTAGGGTATTTAATTAAAAATAGGCTCCTGACCAAAATAATTTCATCAGATTATTTCTCATGAAAGCATTACTGTGAAAGAAAGTAATTGCTTGGGAAATACTTATCCCATGGCATGTTCCTCTATTATAGAAGTAATTTCCATTCACATTCCAGGTGTTCTGCCAAGACACGAAGAACCATAGCTGGATATGTGGCTTTTTTTCTTGGGCATAGTATTTCAAGGTGATTTGGCAAGTATTTGACAAAAGACACTTTCTGCCTCTCCATTAAAGCGGAAATTAAGCTCTTGTCTATCGTGGAAGACTATGATGACACGATTAATGCTGAATTCTCAATTACTTTCTAGAAAACAGTCAAAAAAACCCAACCCAAGCTCTTTATACACATCAGAATTTGTTTGATTGATTTTTATTATGCTCACCTACTTAAATGTATAAGGAACAAGCATGGAGAAATTCCATCATTAGTAGGATTCAATATCCCTGCCCTTTCAATAAAAACATGTGAATGGAAAACATGACAAAAATTTCTTAAAAGTTTCCTTCATTTTGAAATCTACAGAAAAAAGAAAATAACTATAAACTGAAGTTTCCGGAAGAGGCTAAAAAAATAAACAGCATTTTTCTTAAATAACAGGTAGAAAACTTTTCAGGTTTGTTGTTCACATAGTAAAGAGATAGAAAAGGACAGGAACCCAATATATTCTTGAAAAAGAAAAAAAAAAGCAGTTAATTTTTTTTGAAAGTGCTCCAATCTAGAAAACAATGCTGGTAGGAAGACCAATATTGGTGTTTCATATTCCAATATTTTAATACTGTATAAAAGTCTGCAGAAAAGTCAACAGAATTCAACAGAAAACCAAGCAGCTAGGTTTAAACAAGAAGGAAAGAGCACTTTGCAGAAGGTAAGTGCTGTACTTGCCTCCCTCATTGGTCCAACAGCTCACAACAGAATCTCGTGCAAACTCTCTCTTTGCATTGGTGTCAGCCTGATAAAATTCGTGCTTTGCTTACTTGTTCTTTGATAGCATTCTTTCTGATCAAATGAAAAACTTGCTTGTTTGCCCCACCGTATCAGCGAGGATGTATCTTTCATGAATCAAACACAGCATAGGAGATAACTTGTGCTGCCACCTTGATCTGGAAAGAAATGCCAGGAGGGCCTTCCCATTCCTCCTGGGGAACATGCCACTCAGAGACATTACACTTGCCCCACAGCTAATTAACTCTACAGGGCATGGGAAGCACGGGCTCCAGTCACTGAAGCCTTTCTCAGATGTAAGATACTTGGGTTTTTTTCATCCCTTGGCCTTTAGCGCATTTTTATCACGTCGAGCCCTCTGCTAGGCCTGTTCTGAGCCTAACGGGACATCAGCACTAACACAGCCTTGCCCTAACACCGTGAAGAAATGAGATGTCAGGACCTGAGAGGTATGGTATGCCAAAAGTCACCACACAACGTGTAACAGTGTACCCTTATAACATTCACCTCCATTCAGGCATAAAAGGCAGTTCTTCTTCAAAAGAAAGAGGGCCATGTTTATTCACTAAAATAACGCTAATAATGGAGGTTGGCTAAATAAGCGCAGCACTGACCTAACTCTGCTCCTATCCAGAGGCCTGGCACAGCTGCCCCCTTGGTAGGAGGCCAGATACCCTGAGTGTGCACTCACAAAACTCTTGAAGTTTAGGTGCATAGTCCTAAAGAAAACATGATTTGTAAGTGATACAGACACTTTTTTAAAGATGTCCACCATTTAAAGATGTCCAGCCTGCCTGTCCCCTGAGCGCTTCATCTGCCCAGACGTACAAGCACTACATTGAGCACTGGCCGATTGCTCTCCAGAGCAGCGGGGTGGCCAGCAGCATGACCAGGCCTCCCTCCTGTGCAAATCAGCATCCATGGGTTCACACAAGTTACAGTCATCACTGACACTTGAGTAACAGCACAGTTGTTACCAAACATTCGGTGTGTTCTTCCCGCTTTAAGAGATTTTTGCAATCTTCGCTGGCCCCTCGGTTGATGTAATTCTGTATGAGCCTGAAATAATATGTTCTCCACTCTGTTTGTCATATAATAACCTCTACAGCACTGCATCAGATCAATGTCTAGTTTCCCTGATTTATCCCCTCCAGAACAGTGCCTTTGGGTAAACTGCGTCTTCCATTATTTGCCATTTGACAACAGTAACTCTATTCACCACGCGGAGAAGGAAACGATTTATTTACACCACATACAACAAACATCCCAGAGAATTATTCCTTGATTAAGCATTAAGCAAGATGGTAATGAAAGATCTTGTTTCACTGGACAGCTAATTGCACCTGTTGGGCATGGCAGCTTAAGAATAATGCAAGCAAGCACAGCGATGCAATTATTTCCCTTCAGGACATGCCATGCACAATTCTGCAGTGAGCGCAGTCAGCTGAGGCCCTCTTGGCCAAAATGTCATTACTGACATTAGGAAAATGCCACTGCTTGCTGATTTATGCAAAGTCCAGGGACTCCTCAGAACTAGAGCAAATGTTGCCTGTGAATTTTAAGTCCAGCAAAAAGGCAGTCAAGGCAGTTTCATATGGCTTTTGCAAGTGTTTTTGTCATTCCCACTTTTCACCCTTAAAAAACAAAACAAAACAAAACAAAACAAAACAATAAAAATCATGATTTCTTCCTTGATTCAGACACCAAAATAAAAACATAATTATTTACACCGGAATAATGTATTTCACACTACAAGGTTGATAGAAGATTAAAATTTTATTTGTTTCATTAATACCATGTACCTCTACAGGAGATACCTAGTTACAGCGATCTTATTGCATTCACTCACAGTTCATGTGCACGCTCTGTATCACCTTTCTTTTTCTCTGCCTTTAGATAAATCCCAGTTTAGACCAACAGCGAACCCTCAGGAATGAGTACAAGAAATCTGTAGCTCTCCCTCTTCTGTTCCGTTTAGGTCTGCAGCACTGGGTAACTCAAGCTCACTGCTAAAAAGCTAGGTAGGATTAATTCTGGGTGGCCACAGTCAGTACCTCTGTGAGTCAGCCCCTCCTCTGTCAGCAGCTCAGGCTTCACGTGACACAGATGTAGGGATGTCAACACCAGTCAGACTACTGACCCACTGCTCTCTCAGTGCAATATCCTAGCATTAACAAATAATGAACATTTGTTGAATTTCCCTGTGGTTTCATGTCACGACTTACTTCTTTCTGCTGTATATCCAGATGACTCAATTCTTCCCAGATTTCTTTACCTGCCTCTAAATGGACTCCTGGATATTCGACCATACTGCCCTTTATTCAGCTCCTGAAACTGTAAGCACAGGGACATCTCTTCTTTGCTTTTTAAATTTCCTCCGAATGCCATTTACCCATCAGTCTGTTAGGAATAAAGCATAGTTAAATGAATTTCTTTTGTCTGCAGTTAATATAAGCAGAATTAATATAATTGAGATGGGAGTTTCAAATCTAACCTGCCTTTCAATTTCTTTCAATTATGTTTCATTAAAATTACAGTTACGTCAGGTTTACATGTCAAGGAGAGAACTCAGCTTCAAATGACAATTTTCCAACAAACCAAAACCATAGTAGTTCTGTAGCTACGTTATTGAGCATCTGTATTATTCACCAGATGCAAATTTCTGTGTGTTACTCCTGAGTAAATGAGTTCTTAGAATCACAGAATCATAGAATCATAGAATGGTTCAGGTTGGAAGGGACCTTACTGATCATCTTGTTCCAACCCCCCTCCCATGGGCAAGGACACCTCCCACTAGACCAGGTTGCCCAAAGCCCCATCCAGCCTGGCTTTGAATACTTCCAGGGAGGGGGCATCCACAACTTCTCTGGGCAGCCCGTTCCAGTGTCTCACCACCCTCACAGTGAAGAATTTCCTCCTTATATCTAGTCTAAGTTCTTCCTAACACAGTTCTTGGATGTACCACTGAGTTTATGCACAACTTACTTACGTTGCTTTAATTTATAATAAATATCCCTCTGCATTTTTGTATTCAAGTCAGATACTACTTTGGGAATACGGACACCACGCATCACTTCACTCTGCTCTAGCAGTATTTGAATTGTTCAGGGGAGCAGTCATCTCGACAAAACCACATGCAAATCTGAGCCAGTTGTGGCATAAGGAATTCCTTTCCAGAGATGTCAAATTCATCAGAAGCTGCGTAATTAGCACCACTGATAGTTTTTGTGTTTTTTTGGGGGAGGTGATTTGCACTTCCATAAAACTCCTTTTAAGAGCTGTCCCATTAGCACAAGTAACAGACGATAAGGTTATATGCATGCCAAATCACCGTTCTCTCTGATTTTGTCAGCTGAGTCTTATTTGCTCTGAATCTTATGATTTTCTAATTTGGTTTACTGCTATGGTAAATTTTTAATTTCCTTCTCTCTACACAGCACAAAGACATTTTTGAAAAGCCCAATATAAGGAAACTTTGTGAGCTATTCTAAGAAAAAAAAAAAAAAGAAGAAGAAGGTCTAAAATCCAGTGAAAGCTGTGAAAATCCTCTCTTTCTTTCCTTTGGAAGGGGCTCCAGAAAGCAGAACAGACTTCCTCTCACACAGGACCTGGTTCCAGCTTTTGTTCCTTGCTCACAGTGGTGGAAAATAGTGGTAACACCTCTGCCCCATACCTACACGGCCCACTGCACTTACACAGCAACACAGGCAGGTGCTGCTAGGCCAGCCCTGTTCCTAGAGACTCTCACTGTAAGAAAATGAGAAAATAAACTACTTAACTGTGCAAGTAATTTCAGCTGGAGCCGATTATCTGTCTGCTAATACAGTGCAGGCTGGAAGCTCTGCCAGTGACAGATTAAGGTCAAACAAATGATCATTCCTGGGAGATACGCTCCTCTTCCTAAACGTGTTTTTGTTTCCGCATGCTGCTCTGCAGGGAAATGCTCATCGAGGAGAGGATGATACTGCTGCATTAGTACACGTGTTTGGCAGTGGAGGTGCAGCAAGTTTCTAGAGTAACACCGAGGTCCAGACAGTGTATATGAGACAGAGACCCTGGTCTAAAGACCTTATGGTCAAAAAAGACAAAGCAGAGGAAAACCTGTGAAAAGAAAGCACTGTCATTTTATATTGCAGGAGGAGAATAAAAGCAGAGGCCTCGTGGGAAATGGGATCTAGGCGCGCAGACATGAGGTGAGCCTTACAGCCTGCACCCAGGGACAGGGTGAGGCTGAAAGCCCTCCTCCGTGATATGCTTATTTTCCCCTAACTGGAATTTAAGCTGAGTTGTTTTTGCAGAAACACTTTCTGAAAGGCTGTTAAAATCGCTGCCCCTCCACCCTGCACTGCTGTGTGCACTCACACACACCGCATGCCACTACAGACAAAGTCTTTCTGTGAAGAGTCTTTGGCAGGGTTACCGGCACAGCTATCTCTGCAGTCCGAAATACAAGAGGTCAGGCAGCCAAGCAACTGGTAGTGTTCAATTTTATGATGGAGAGGTTGCTGAGAAAGGTAACTCAGGCCTGTTTCAGGTCAGGACACAGGCCTTGAGCACTAAATCAGCAAGCCTCGTTCACTCAGACACCTTGCTTCTTAACTCAAGCACCATGAACCCTCGTGCTGTTGCCCTACCACTGCTCCCACCGGGAGGAACGCTCTTTCCCCACAGCCAGGAGCACCACGGGCACGCTGGGGATGGCCGTGCAGGCCTCCGTGTGCGCAGTGCTTTAACACCTCCCAGTGAGAGCCGCCTGGGAGCTGTTATGTAAAGCCGGCATCCCTGCACCGCTGAGCTGCAGCACTGGCCCGAGGCTCGTGTAATGGTGGCAGGGCCTACCTGTGGGAGCTGCTGCGAGCGGGGGATACGGCCTGGCAGCGCGTCCTGCCAGCCCCGAGGGGCCCAACCCTGCCACGAGCAGCATCCTTCCAGGCAATGCAGGATATTTCAGTGCTCGCCTCTCCTTAACTTTTATATTCCCTGGTTGGAAAAATAAAGGAAGAAAATGAAAGGAGCAGTAGAAGTGAAGTCTGACTTTTTGAAGAGAACTGTTTACGGTGAAACAAAATTTGTCACACACCTTTTCAAAGGAGGTGAAGCATAAACAGCCGTCATAGGTGTCCACTAATTCGCAGTACACCGCTGCAGGTGCTCAGGACATGGATTTTGTCAGTGCACTTAAGGTAAACATATGTATTTGGATACCTAACACATGTGCCTAATTGCCTTTATCTTTCCCTGAAGAATTTTACAGCTTCTAAATTTTACTTTTTCTCTACGACACGGATATGTTTCAGTTGCAGCAGTGAATGATTAAAAACTTTTGAAAAATCAATCAAAGACTTTGAAAAGAAGGAATCAAGCCCCTTGGAAAACACAGGACATGCAGCTAGTGACCACCAGCCAGCCAGACTGAAGGAAGGCATCTCTGGGGAAAAGAATTCATCAAAATACATATGGAATTCTAAGAATGGTATTATAGTATTCTAAGAAGACATCCAAGTGCTTTTTTTTTGGTTGATGGGTTGTTTTTTTAACATGCCAACACACTTTTTTTTTTTCTCTTGAAAATAGCAAACTAAATTAAGGTTAAAAAAAAAGTCATAAAAGCAATCTTCTTAAAGGAAAAAAAAAAGGATTTCTACCTGAGCACCTGCAACTTGATGAAGTCTTAAGGGTTCCTTGCACTGGGAAAATGTTAAGCTGCCTTACTCACAGGACCAAGAGGCAAAATCTCTGTTAGGGAAGACCTGATATTGATCAGGAGCTGCAGGAACTTCTCTTTGAAGGTCCAGCACACATCTATAGTTAATGAAACTTGTTCCTCACTAATGGAAGTTTGGTCACATGAAATGACTTTATGATGTCCTTGGGCCACACATGGAAAGCTTGTAGTGCAGGAGCAGAAATTAAGGGTAGACACAGAAAAGTAGCCAAGAACTTGATGGGGAGATCTCTATCCAGGCAATACGGTGAAGGAGTACCCAGGTACCTCTACCCTGTATTTTTTTTCCATCAGGACCATCAGCCAGGCATACTTCCAAACCCCTAATTCCTAACAACTAAATTTTAAGTTATACAGAGCTCTTCCTAATTAATAACTAACTTGTGTAGTCATGCATCACATCAGCAAGTATTCAGAGGGTGGAAGTTGCATCCCAGATTGCAGCAGAATGAGCTCAGACAAACCACAAATTTGGGGGCCACTCCCAATTTCTGCCTCCTTCTGTAGTAAATGTATCTGAGTAAGTCACAGATTTCAAGGACTGCCACACACAAGTTTTCAAAGATCCTGTACTTAGCAGCAAAAAGCACCACATTATCTTCAAAAAAGAAATAACTCATTTTCTCTCAGATCTCTGCTAACAGGTCGGGTATTCCTCTGCTGAGCAGCCCCCAACTGGTGTGGACTGAAGCCATGGTGCTGGACAGGGGGAGGTCTCTTCACCCAGCCTATGTCGCCCCCTCTTCCTCCATGCCTAGAAGATGGGATCCCACCCATGGCATGAAGGTGGGAAGGTCGGTGATGGGGGTGGCACAACATGAGTTGACCCACCGCCACGCAGAGAGAAGAACTCTGCCTGCTGCAGTACTTGGGCTGCTGCCTTGGCATGCACCGTGCAAAATGACACAGTCCCAATCATTTAAGGGGAGAAATTATGTGTGAATTGAACCTGGCTCTCACGGCACTCAGATCTGCATCTCTCGTGATTCTGTAGTGTTTTAGAGTGTTACTAATGCATTTTTCTTAGCTGCCAGGGGATTTGTTACTCAGAGGTAAACAAAAGCTGGGTGAAGAGTGTGGTACGTGCCACTAGAAGGAACCCTAAATCCCAGTAGCACAATTCCATTTAGGTTTAATATGGATAAGTAGAAGGAAAAATTGTAAAATCAAATGATAGATTTCTATTTTTTTAAATAATTGAAAAACATATTTTTAATTTAGTCAAGAACGAAAGAGAGGTACAGCAAGAAGGTTTATTTTAAGTTAAAGGCCACTTCACTGTTTTTAACTGGCAACCTGTCCTTCTCAGTTGATCAGATAAATGCTTCAAAACCCCGGGGTAACCTGCTAAAAACCTATCTTGTGTGGTTTAACTTCAGAATATGCAGTGCTGCATATCACAATGCAAAATCTTGTAACAGTACTGACAGGTTTGTTACTGTGAGAGTGTGTTTCCCTATCTCAATACTATTATTAGACTTTTGCCTTTACGACAAAAGCAACAGTCTTTCTTTTCTTAATTATGTTGTAACCTATTGTTCCCAAAACATCTTTAGCGGTGTTTGCAATCAAGCACAGCTCAATATAGAAGTCCCTGTTGGTAAACCACATTGCTAGGTGATAAACAAGATACCATTTTTATAAACCTATCAACAAAAAAAAAAATAAATCAGCTTGCTAGCAGGTTCTAAATTCTCTCTTACTATTTTATTAACCAAATCCCTCCTGGAAATTTCTAGGAAATGTCAAGATTGACGCTTCCTGTTTGCATTCTGAAATGGCATTTTTTGCAGATCAGTCAGTTCACACTGAGCCCTTGTACCAATTATGCTTCATTATGTTGCTTGTAATGCTAATACACTTACTGGTGTAATGAAACCCATGTGAGCAATATAACAAGCAGCGCGCACAGTTAAGACAAGACCTGTACTTTTCCAGGAGTGCCTATATACTGTTTCTAGGCTTCTGTTGCACCCATCTCTGCAGCAGCCCCTGGCTCGTGTCCCCCTTATTGCCTAGCCACCGGTGTGGCAGGGCACACCCAGGACACTCAGTGCCTGCAGGCAGGACATGCCACCTCTGGGCTGCTGGGAGAAAGGAGAGAGCTGATGTGTCCTCTCCTCTAGGGAGACAGAAGTGCACACACAGCACAATGGTGATGGATGACACGAAGATGAAGAGCTAAGACAGCTCTTCTTCCACTGCTGATTACTAAGGTAGGCAGCAAAACTGTATCTTCTATACAAACACTTTTCCGTCGTGCCTGCTGAAAATGGGAAAACCTCTGTTTTGGCCACATCTTAATGTGAGAGAGGGGCTAAAAGGGTCAATGAGTTCAAAACATTTGAGTTTTACAGTTAAGAAAACCCACACCTTTAAGAGTCCTACAAAATCCATGCACTCTGGCTGTGCATATTGAGAGCTACACGGTCAGCACTTCATTAACAAACTACTTGTAAGCAAAGAGAAGACAGCAGCCGCACTGCTGCAGGTCCGCGTCACTGGTCGCCTCCATGCCCTGGGCTCCCTTCCAAGCAGGATTGTTTGGATATAGAAAAGAATCAAGTGCCAACCCTGAAGAGGTGCCCTGACCAACCATGTCCCTCCTCTGCTACTGTCTTCTGGGAAAGCAGGACACTCTCTTTTCCCTCACTTTTTGTCGTAAGGAAAATGCATGTTTTCATTTTTTCCACACACACCCGCAGAGTGGATCATGCATTCTTCCGTCATCGAGTGTACAAGCTCCTCCACCAGCACGAGAGGCTACAGTAAAGGAAACCAGAGGAAAGTGAAGTGCAACTCAGCTTCAAGAATAACTGAGATTTTAAAGGAAAAAGAATAACTGAGATTTTAAAGGAAAATTTACTCCTAAGATCTTGATACTACACAAGTGCAAATGAATAAAGGGGGTAATTTAAATGCTGATATCTACTGCTGAACATAAGAGAAAACTCCAAAAACTATCAAGACTCAGGGTATCTTTGACCGTGACCTAACATTGCCCTAATCATTAAAACAAGAATGTTTAACTTGGTTACACCATGTCTGGAATATAAATAAGTGTTCAGATTTTCAGGATTCCCAAGAATGTGCCGTCCTTTTGACTTTATAGGTTTTAAAAATTTGCAGTTCATTTCACTCATTTAGCTGTTGAAGTACAACCACAGATATTAAATTGGAAGACGTTGACCTTGGCCTCTTTATTTCAGTTTCACCAACTGAAAAGCAGAGATAACAATATTTACCTATGAGTGTCTTCTGATTATTAATTGCTGTTTGTGAAGTAGTTTGACTGTGGAAATTTCGTCCCTTGATGCTGCCTTCTTACAGAGAAAGTTAAAGGCTTTCTTGTTGCTGGATATGCGAGGAGCAATCAAAAGGAAGACTTACCAGATTCACTGAATGTGTCCAGAGAAAATGCAACCACATGAAGCGTATATATCCTTTACTGAATCAGTAACAGATGTTTTGGATCTGCAAAGAAAATACACAGTATGAGAACAACACAGAAAGGTGATATCGTACTCTTGGTCTGGTGTTACTTGACAACTAGCTCTGTACAGAGGGCAAAAAAGACCCATCGTATGCTTTGAACAGCGACAGCTCCTCATTTTCATAGACTATAGACTATGTCCATGCAGAAGAGAACCGTACAAGGCAACAGAGATGAAATCAACAGAACCACGTAGTTTACCACAAAAATGTAGTCAGTGTTATTTACTGACCTACCCCTCTTATTTCTTTTGTAGCAAATAAAAAGAAAGCTATTTTCTTGCCAGAGGGTACCGATAAAAGAAATACAACAGAGTAAGGCATTTCAAACTGCTTACATGATGATCAAATGGGAAGCATGGTTTCTAAGGAGGTGTGCTACTGGCATGGTATTCAGCTTTTGCTTGAGCATCTCTTGGGACAAATCCCACGATGTTTGTAATCTGTGAAAATTACATTACGAAAGCACCAAGAAACAAGGAAACTTTTGGATAAGACAGGAGTCTATTTATTTTAACCTGGCAGCGTGGCAATTTAAATGTTTCCAGGAAAAATTTAAATAAATATCTCCTTGAAGAAGATCACATTTCTGCAAAGATGAAAAAGCATGATCCTGTTAGCGGCAATGAAAGCTAACAGTGCACAGTTATATGACAATAATAACAAGTTCCTAATACATTCTCAAAGCACACATATCTTTATCAGTGCACTAATTCATTAAATTGCTAAAATACGTGCATCAAGCTTTTCCAGAACATGTAAGCGTGATTGTCCTTCAGTTCAAGCCCCTGGTTAATCGTGAGATTGCACGCTCTGGTGAAACACCAGTTAACGCCAGAAAGACAGTTATCTCTGGAAGAGGTGGAAGAGAGAGAAAAAGAAATCCTCTGAGGCATGATTCCTTGCACGTACAAGGAACTACATTTTCAAATATAATGTGTTATTATTTTGATACCACGCAAGTGCAAACTCTGAAAAAAATTTGAAGCAATAAAGTAATCTTGCATCCTTGCTGGAGACCACTTTGTTTCTCAGTGCTCAGATTTATACTTAACTGGCTAGAAGAAGCAGGCTGACAAAAATGCAGTATGCTGAATACAATAACTGCATTGAATAGATGTCACCAAGTGCTTTTTACAATATTTGCTGGCCAGCATTCATTACATTCCAGAAAGAGAAATATCTGCAAGATCATAGAATCATAGAAACACTAGGTCGGAAAGGACCTACAAGATCATCTAGTCCAACCGTCCTCCTATCACCATCCCCACCCACTAAGCTACTACATCATGTCCCTTAGCACTTCGTCTAGATGCTTCTTGAACAGCACTAGGGACGGTGACTCCACCACCTCCCTGGGCAGGCTGTTTCAGTGCCTGACCACTCTTTCAGAGAAAAAGTTTTGCTCATATCCAATCTAAATCTTCCCTGGTGCAACTTGTGGCCATTCCCTCTCGTCCTGTCATTAGTTATCTGGGAGAAGAGGCCGACCCCCTCCCCACCACAACCTCCCTTCAGGAAGTTGCAGAGTGCGATGAGGTCTCCCCTGAGCCTCCTCTTCTCCAGACTAAACAATCTCAGCTCCCTCAGATGCTCCTTATAAGACTTGTACACTTGTACAAGTGAACAAGATGAACACTTGTAGCCTTGATGGAGATGCACGATTTGTATTTAGACGGATTTCTCTAATGGTCTCAGCAGGGAGCCAGACTCCAACCCCACCTTCCTGGCTGCATGGCTTTGGACAAGCCATTTCAACCATGAGTTGTTTAAAGCATTTGAGTAGTGCCAACACAAAACATCTGTATGTTGAAAGCCACATTATGAATTGCTGTGCTCTGAAATACTCTCTAATTCAATTTCAGCGCCTATAAAATGAGAATGATATTCACCTCCACAACACGAGCTCAGATTCTGTGCTGAAACATGCCACGATGCAACTTATATTCTGAAGTGCTCCAAATTCTCACAAGAGGGTTCATGAGATGGTATAAATAAATACATTTCAGCAGCAAAATTTCTAGAGCTTGCCTTTAATTTATTTACTTTGTGAAATTTGTTTCTGTTTCTGGTTTTATGTGCGTGTTTCTCCAGTACTGGATTGCATTAGGTCGCAGAGACCAACTCCCAGTTTGTATTAGACAAAACTGCAACAGAAAGAGGATTAAGAACATCACATTTCAGAAATAGAAACTGGGTCACATATTAAGGCTTTCTCTGGGGTTTGCCAGAAAAAAAAAAATGAATTAGAATGATTTCAGTACTTTCAGTTTACGGATGCAGGACTACAGTAAGGACAGACGCACACATACCTGCTGTACGGGGCTGGGAGCTAGTGCCCATGGCTTGAAGTCAAACACCACCTGAACCTCCTCCAAACTGTGATGCTCTGCCCTGAACATCCCAGAAGCACAAAGACATATCGCTATCGTCAACCAGGAGCCAAAACTTAGGAATGGGAAGGCTGAAAGCACCCACAGTCACGCAGAAAATCTGCAGAAGAGGAGTGAACGGATCCTAATTTTCAGAAGCGCCGGAGTAGATGTGCTACACATTTTGTCCATATGGAATAGCATCATCAGGCTTATTCATACCAGCATCAGCACAACCTATTTTTGGCTACCTAATCTGACAATAAAGTCAGAGGAACTATTTTAGGAAAATGTGAAGCAAATACTTGGCTTACTCTTTGCGTGTGGAAAGAAATTCCATGAGGGAGAAACAACAGATTTGAGTGTAAGGACTACATTACTTATTTGTTTTAGAAACCCAACCGAGTGACACGTTCTCACATGTATGTGGGGAGTCCTCTGCTACACTGGAGTTCAAAAATAAAACCACAGTTTACAAATACATTCTCATCCTTCCAATACAGTCAAAAAATCAGATGACACAGTATTTATAATAAAGAAATGGGTTATATATTGGATATTTCCCTGGTCATTTTTATAATTTATTCACTTTTAATGTAGCCTTATATTATCAATAAACACTGAAATCTGGAAGAAGAAAATTAAGCTCATCATTTGAGAAACAAGTTTTGCTCTCCTACTCTCATTGTTCCTTAGCCTCCGTTCAACAAAAAAGACATCGACTGACATTTCAAACAATGAACGTTTCAACGTCATTATGTGCATATGTGTAGTATTTTAAGAAATAATATGCAAACTGAAAAAATATTGGAGATTTTTCTAATCCGCTCTTCAGAAGTGGCAGAGCCCCGGTCAGAGATTTTATGCAAACTTCTGCTTTTCCTGCAGTATTTTAATGAAACAACATACGAACACTAAAAATAAATTTTCATCAGTTTTCCCCCAAGAAATTCCCTAAGACAGAAATTAAGAGAAATACAAAAACAGAAGTTTCACACCAGGGGATTATTGGAAGCCTCAAGGTCCTTCATCATTAACATAGCCTACAGTAGCATAAATTTGAAAAGAGCAGCTGTGGGGAAACTCCATCCATCTCTCTTCCCCTTTCTTTTGCACTTGGTCCTTCACTGTCAGCCTCCTATCCACCACCTCCAAAAATACCGAAGCGACACGTAATGTATTTGATGTGCCTTACCAGGAGTGTGCTGCAACAGTTGTTTTTCATGGCCCTGAGGAAATCGTACAAAGAGTTAAGTACATGGCTTCCTGGAGCAGACCTTCAGGCTTGTACGCTTGTAAACACTCCATGATATTACCTGGACAGAGATACCAATGGGCTGGTACTATGGACACTTAAAACAACATTTCATCTAAACTAGCTCGAAAATAACAGCAACTGAGAAAACTCTAACATTTAGCAAGATGATTGCTAATATTTCTTATTCTCTGCCTCCACTGTCACCACGCAGCTCAAGCCTCTGGTTTCTAGGGAACATGTTGCAATTTCCAACTGTAGCAGACGTAACTTCTCAGATCAGGCAGGATTTCACATCAAGTACTGGCTGGAACTTAGGAAAACTAAAGCTCCAATCCTGCTCCTTCTAAATGAGGTGGACTTCATAAGTAGGGTGGTGGAGTCACCGTCCCTGGAGGTGCTCAAGAAAAGGGTGGATGTGGCACTGAGGGACATGGTTTAGTGGGCATGGTGGTGATGGGCTGATGATTGGACTAGATGATCTTAGTGGTCTTTTCCAACCTTAATGATTCTCTGATTCTATGAAATGCTCTTCCTCACACTCCTCCTCTAGTCAGGTAAACATGAAAACAAATGTTGTCTCACTTTGGCTCTTTGCATCAGCAAGAAATACTTCCTCAGTGATCTCTTCAACTTAATTCTTCAGCTTTACCTTGAATATCTCCTCCACTTGTATCTCACCAGCAGTAATGCCCAACACAGCCCGTGATCAGATGTCTTTAGGCTAAGTTAATTGCACTCATGACTCAGAACAGCAATTTTGCAGACCTAGCAAATACGTAAGTTTTTTGGCATATTAAATACTGTGCTGAGTATATAAGTTTGCAACACCTGCCCAAGAACTTGGCAACTCCAGGAAAGTGTTTGCTTACAGACACCTGGAAATATTGTGTTGGGACTAATCCCAAGCTGCCAGTTTTGAAACTGCAAGCAGCCTTTTTGAGAACCAGCACAGGGCTTGGAGACAGCACTGCTGGAAGCACTGGCTGCTACCAGGTGCATCGCTACCTACCAACACACCTCTCCAGCCCCTCGCCTCCCATAACAACCTCTCTGGTAGGCAATGGAGAATTTGTAAAGCCCCTGAATCGCTGAAACTGAGTTGCCAGTTTGCGGTTCGAACCTGGAGGTGCACAAGCAGTGCAAATGTCGTACAGTGTAATGTAACTAAGCCTCAGATTCTTTCGTTTGGAGGATTTTCGCAAACAGCTCAACTGAGGAAGAGGGAAATACCCTCAGAATTTCAAATGGGTACACAGGCATCAGGAAGACAGAAATAAGATACAATCAAGCTTCTCGTAAATGAGAAGTTCAAGATACCTAAACAACCATGGCAACTAACTAGATTTATTTTTTCTCCCATAAACCTCCTCCTTTGTCCTGAATAGATTTTCTTTTTACAACACTGGCAATCTCTTTCAGCGTGCCGTGAATTTTTTCCGTAGGTTACATCATCGAATGTGGGAAGGACACTCACCACTCACTGAACCTTCACTCTAATTTTACTATTGCACGTGAACCTCATTAAATCTCGGTCTCAGAACTGTTTATAAATGAAATGGCTTGCAAACCTTAATGAGGCAAATGATGGGGGCCCAACACTATCATCATTCCAAAAATCAATGGAATCTTTGTCTGCATGGGACAGGTGGGCTCTGCTCTGGATATTTTAATTTCCTGCCTTGTTAATTCCTGGCAATAAATTTTGATGAGATGTTGATGGTGATAAGTAGCAATAATACCAGGCTGTTTGCTTTAAGATGGCAATCTTTATTTCTTTGTTTTTACTGCAAGGTTTTGAAATACCATCATTTAACTCCAGTGACATTAACTGGCATCTTCTCTAGATGAAAGGTTTGAGGCTGCCCTCTTACAAAAGCCATGGAAACAGTTCTTTTGATCAACTGAAAGCATTTTGCAGGCTTATTCTATAGCCTTTCTTCACACAGTTCTATAGCTCTAACTTGATTTGCACGCTGGAGCACAAATGACGAGGAACCCTGTTTGCCGCGCACAAGCTGCGTCACTGGAGGAATTCAGAAACTGAGCATAATCTCGTTTAAATATATGGCTGTGCCCAAGCAGCTCAGCGTCATGCTGGCAGGACAAAGGGTGCAGCAGCACCTCACGGAGCTGAGGAAGAGTCTGCGTGCAATGGGCTGCACCCTTCGGCGGTCAAACTGACAGCCTCAGCAGCAGTTGTAAAAGTGAAAAATTAAAAGGGAAACGTGGTGTATGCTCTATGTTAGTCTGACGCCTTGCTCTGAAAGCTCGAGGAATGCAATGCTGTTCTTGGAGAGGAAGGATGGAAGCGTTGAGCTCCGACGAGAGAAATGTTTCCGTCTCTGAGGTCCTGCAGAGTGACCCCAGCTGTGGGGCGGGCTGAGCTGCCTCTCCTCCACCAATAAGCTTGTAGTCTACGTTCTGAGCACAGGAAAAAAGCCATGAATTTTCAGAATCAAACTAATAATAAACTAACAAACTAATAAATCAAATAAAAATTTCCCCTAAATTGAAATAATTTCTGCATCCCTCTGGTTAGAATTAGGGTGCTCTGTGATTTGTTTATTTATTGCTATTGAAAGTTACTACTGCCCGCATCTTTGTTACCATATTTAATATAATTTTTTAGAAACAATTTAGTAAATAAAATGAACCTTTTTCCTTGTTCAGCTATTTCATGAAGCACAAAGCAAAAATATTTGACGATTTGATTCCTACAGATGAGCTGAATTTTCACCAATTTGTTCCCATTTTGTTCGAATTCACTCCTTCAGTTTTTCTGCTGTTTGGTTACCACAGGCAGAAGTCTTTCTGGGCACCGAGCTCACCTGGCAAGCTCGGTCTGAGAACAGTGTGGACGTCCCCTGTCAGCAGCAGGGTCTCGCGGAAAACTGAAGTTCTTCCAAAGTACAGGTGGTGCTCTAAGAAACAGCATTGTGCTGGCCAGAACGATGGTTGCACCGAGTGGGAAACAAGAAGTCCCAGAATGGAGCCCTGAAGTGTAACAAGCCGGTGGGCAACAGGAGCAAAAAGTTAATCCCGCGGTGCTGTCGTGCTGCAATTAACGCCAAGGCCAAAGCATGTGGCTTGGGAGCAGACAGCAGTGATGGTGCCAGGGAGCCCTTCCTCACACAAAGAGGTGACTGGAGATGGGCAGCGTCAGCATGAGCACTGCTGGGAACACACAGCAGGGATCGCAGGGGTGCCTGGAGGTGAGGCAGCAGTTTAATCCCATTCCTCCCCGGGTTAGCCTCTTTGCAGAGGCAGCCAATCAGGGCGCTCTCTGTTGCTAATTCTGGTTGCAGCTATCCCTCCGCCAGACACCGTGCTCACCCCTGCAGCTCAGCATCAGCAAAGGCCCCCGGGCTTGGTGGCAGCGCTGACGTTGGTTCACACGGAGTATTCCTGCAAGGCTGTGAGCACCCATTGCCCATATCCCATTACTCATGCTTCTGCGTCACTCTAAATTCACGTTTTCTTTTAATTTAAAAAATGTCTCACACTTTGCCTCACTGCATGCAGAAAGCTCGTTTCCCTCCCATAAGACAGATGGGGACTTGGAGCCCGGACTCTGCTGAAGCCTCTCATGGGCATGAGGTTCACTTCAGCATCACAGAATCACAGAATAGTTTGAGTTCAAAGTGACGTCCAAAGGCCATCTGGTCCAACTCCCCTGCAATGTGCAGGGACACCTACAGCTACATCAGGCTGCCCAGAGCCCATCCAGCCTGACCTTGCATGTCTCCAGGGATGGGACTGCCACCACCTCTCTGGGCAACCTGTGTCAGTGCTTCACCACCCTCACTGTAAAAAACTTTTTCCTTACATTCTGTCTAAATCTTTCAGTTCGAAGCCATTTCCCCTTGCCCTATCCCCACAGACCCTGCTACAGTCTGTTCCCTTCTTTCTTGTAGTCCCCCTTTAGATACTGACAGGCTGCTACCAGGTCTCCCTGGAGCCTTCTCTTCTCCAGGCTGAACAGCCCCAGCTCTCTCAGCTTGTGCTCATAGGGGAGGTGCTCCATCCCTTGGACCATCCTTGTGGCCCTCCTCTGGATGTGCTCCAACAGGTCCATGTCTCTCCTGTGCTGAGGACTCCACATCTGGACGCAGTGCTCCAGGTGAGGTCTCACCAGCGCAGAGCAGAGGGGCAGAATCACCTCCCTTGACCTGCTGGCCACGTTTGTTTTGATGCAGCCCAGGATTTGGTTGGCCATCTGAGCTGTGAGGGCACACTGCTGGCTCATGTCCAGCTTGTCATCCACCAGTATCCCCACGTCCTTTTTGGCAGGGCTGTGCTAAATCCTTTCATCCCCCACCTTGTATTGATAGTGGTATTGATAGCAGGGGTTGCTGCAACCCAGGTGCAAGACCTTGCACTTGGCTGTGTTGAATTTCATGAAGTTCTCCGTGGCCCACTGCTCGAGCCTATCTAGGTCTCTCTGGACGGCATCTTGTCCCTCAGGTGTTTCAGCCGCACCACACAGCTTGGTGTCATCCTCAAACTTGCTAAGAGTGCACTCAATCCCACTGTTGATGTCATTGATGAAGATATTTAAGAGCATCAGTCCTAGCACCGACCCCTGAGAAGCACTACTCGTCGCCAGTCTCCATTCAGATATTGAGCCACTGACCACCACTCTCTGGGTTCAGTCCTGCAGCCAGTTCCTCGTCCATCAAGCAGTCCACCCATCAAATCCGAATCTTTCCAGTTTGGAGAGAAGGATGTTGTGGGGGGCTGTGTCAGAGGCCTTACCATAGCCTTCAAAAAGAAAAGAGGTTACAGAAGAATTATGGCAAAGCAGCAACTCAAGCTGTGTATGCACCCAGCCTAATCCCTAGATGCCTTC
>WBMW01002001.1:282702-443676 GCA_013396635.1 Penelope pileata
CGAGGAGGAGGAGGAGGATGGAGAGGAGGAGGAAGAGGAGGACTGCGAGGAGTACGAGGATTTCTCCGAGCTGCCCGACACCTGCAGCATCGCCTCGGACGACTCCTTCTACCCGCCGGGGGGGCTGGGGGACGAGGAGGACAGCTGGTCCCTGGAGCAGGAGGACCGCGACAGCCCCGAGGCGCTGAGCCTCTTCCGAGCGTGCTGCACCAACAACGCGGTGGTGCTGCGGGCGCTCATCCGGCAGGGCCCCGAGGAGGAGGAGGTGCGGGAGACCGACCGCAACCGCCGGGTGAGCGGCACCGCGGGGATACGGGGGGGCTCTGCCGTGGGGTTCGGTGCCCGGAGCCGCGGGGACGGGGCGGGACGGGAGCGGCGGCGGGAGCGGGGGTTCGCTGCCCTTCAGCCGCGAGTTTGGGAAAGCTTCGGCTTCGGCAGCGTGCAGGGGTGAAGGGCCTCTCTAGGGGTGGCCGTGCTGGTGGGAACAAACTTCCCGGTGCTGCCGTCCTCCCCCGCAGGAGTGCACGTTTGCAGCCGCGGGAGCGTGAACAGCCGCGCACAGTTTGCGTTGCCCTCGTTCATCTTTCTGCCCTTCTGTCGTTTGCGCTCTAAAAACTTTCAGCTTGCTCCTGGCTCCCAGACCGCCAGGCAGAGCTCGGGGAATCCCTGTGCTCAAAGCGGACTTCTCTGAGCTTTCATCATATTTGTTTTGTTGCTGGTGGCCAGTTCTGGGATTTTGTGTCAGTACAGTGTTTGCAATCCAGCTTTTGACCCTTACTTTGCTATTTGCAGGGCTGGAAGTGTACTTCACTAAATCAAAAGGTGAAAACCTTTTATGGGTGCTGTTACCGGGATGTTTGAGTGACAGTATCTAAATTTAGCAATAGCGACTCCACTCACTTCTGTTTCTTCAGTTTGTATTAAAGCTACTAAAACTAAGTAATTTTTAGAATGATAGAATCACTGAGGTTGGAAAAGACCTCCAAGGTCATCCAGTCCAACCGTCCACCTGCACCAAGATTGCCCACTAAACCACGTCCCTCAGTTCCACATCCAGACGTAGTTTTACTTCTAGTTTGCAAAAAAATCTAAAAAATCTTTTTTGTGACGGCTCTGTGACAGGAGAGTTTTGAAAGAAAGCCTGGGTGACTCTAACTGGGCCGGTGACTTGCACATCCTGGCAACATAAGAGGTCTTTGCATGGAAAATTCGGCAATCATTTGGTTTGGAGATGCCTCTATGATATATACTTGTAGGATTTTTCCTGCAAAATGTATTTCCTTCCCTCAATAAGAGGTGATTTTAGTACAAATATGTTAGTGACCTGACTCACAGCCAATTCTAGGGAAGATGGAAATGCAACAAGTTGCAGGAACACAGCGGAGGGGCAGCGGGCTGTGCCATGGCTGTAGGAAGGAGATGTAGTGCCTAGCAATGTTTCACATCAACTCCTCTGCTGAAGCCAACACCCAGCACAGTTACATTCCTGTCTGGTGACATGGGGACGCACTGGAGGAGGCTTTGCAGGGCGTGTGGATGCACTGTGCCATGTGGGAGGCGTAGGCCGGAGCTCGGCCCCGGCCCCAGCGGTGTTGCATGGTTGCGGCCTCCACTGAAGGACATGGGTTCAACACGCCCGAAGTGCGTGGCTACAGGCAGGTTTGGCTCTGCCCTCCAGCCCCTGGCTGCCCCACCGGGTGAGTGGCCTTCACGCCCCAGCTGGCCTCCTCCTCCTCTTGTAGGCCGGGGCTGCGTGGGGCTATCGGGTCATGGCTGCGGGCACAGCTGCCCAAGTGGCTCACAGCCCTCCCGTCAGCACCCCGCTTCCCACCCTGCTTTTTCAAACCGATGTGACTGCGGCGGGAGAGGCTTTCTGCTGAAGCTCCGGGTGCCCCGCAGCAGGTTCAGGACAGCGAGGGGTCAGTCTGCAAGCAAGCAGCACATTCCCTACCAGATTTAAATAAAGTGTCCAAGAAAATCGCTGGTTCCTCTTCTGATTTTGTGCATCTGCTCCCAGTTTTTTCCCCAGCCATTGTTGAGAAAATCAGGGTAAATTCACATTATTGTGCAGTGGGATAGCCGTGTTTCTCAGAACTTTACCCAACAAAAGAAAAGTTTCCCTCAGCTCTTTATTTTTCCCATGGATTTTTTACAGCTCTTAAATTTGCATGCCGTACAAAATCATCGCACATTGCACACAAGCAAAACTTATTTGTACTGCCAAAACATAACTTAAGGAGGTACGTTTTCCACTTGCACTACAAAGGTGTTTTTAATTGCTCAAATTTGTACTGTTAGCTTTAAGAGTCCTTTTTTTTGCCAAGACACCATTGGTTTACAGTGCTATCTTACATGCATTTATTGGAAAGCATCTTTTTTTTTTTAAACTGTGAACAAGTGAGATGAACTTTTGCTCCTTCTAAAATTTTCTTTCTTTTCCAAGAGGCAAGAGAGACGGAGATCACCTGCTTTTGGAGATGCGCAGGGGTGAAGGGAGGGCTGTCCAACTGAGTCACCCATCTGTGCTCACAGCCCTGATCTGATAACCTCTGTTATGTATGTACTGTGCAGCTGTATTTTCACAATTTAATTGGTTTTCCTAAATAAATTAAGAAAAAAGAAATGTAATATGTTATGGTGGTAAGACGAGACCACATACGATTCCCACAGTAATGAAATTCAAATCTCCAGATATAACATAAGGAAGAAACTTCCTGATGGTTAAATTCTTAAAATGAATTTGAACAGCGGGAATTCTGGCATTGTTTTGGTTTTGAATTTTGACCCCAGCCCTAAAGTGATGGATTCTATGTGTAAATCAGGATTCGGAAGAAAGTATTTCCAGAAGTGCTGAGATCCAGAGGTAACTTTACATATTTTTCTTGATCCTTTTTATTGAAATACACCAGTTCTCTGTTTTGAGACTATTTTCGCAGTGACTTTTCAGAGGGTTTCTGCAGGAGCTGACTTTCCCCGTGCTGTGTTCAGGAGCCGCAGATCTCCTGCACAGGAACCACCTGTCAGGCACAGCCTATCACTAAATTCACCCTCCTGCAGTAGACATTAAATTCACCTTCCTTCACAACATCCAAATTATTAGTCACCACAGGTAGCCTTGAGACCGATGCCTCCCCATGTCTCATTTTCACTGTCGTGAAGGATACAGCGGTTCTGTATATAGGTTCCCAAATGGTTCGTCCCTGTTTCCTCTGCAGCACCGCTGAGTGCAGAGTCCTGAAAGGCCAGCTTGACGCTGCTTGTTTCCTCTCCTTGGCAGATTTGGTAACAAAATATTTGGAAAACAACTATGACAACATATAATAAACTAATCGCAGGTCAAGCAGGATTGCCTCTCGTTCCTTAATGTATTTACCTGCCTCATGCTGGCAGTGTTTACTGTATTTGCCTGCCTTACTCTGGCAGTTAAGAGGGCTCTGCAAATATGTATGAGAAGATAAAATCTTGGCTCCAGTGAAATCTCCTGACCTGATTGGGACCAAAGTGCCATCCGGATAATGACACTGATTTTCACCATGTGGTGGGGGGACTGCTTGTTTTTCCTCCTTGCTCGCCATGTTTCCAGAATTTTAGATATTTACATTTTATAAATTTAACATAATATTAAATCCTGTCTGGAGATCAGGATTATGTATATTCAGAAAAACAGAGTTTCAGAATTTGGGCTTACTTAACTGCAAAAAGGGAGCAGAGTGGAAATTTGCCGTGACAAGGAGTGAGGGATGGGAGGAAAGGGGAGAAGAAGGCAAGGAACGTCCCCACTCCAGGTTAAAGTAATCACTGTAGCTTTTCCTTAGAAATATTTTGTGTTAACTACCTAAGTGGTGTAGTCTGTTTTAGTAAGTGTACTGAAGGTCTGTATTTTAGAGTTGATATAAGTGCAAGAACATTCTGTTGTAGTTTTCTTTGGCTTTTCGTTTTTTATGTCAGTATTCAGTGGGTCTTTCACGCAGTTCCACGCATACCCAGGAACCACTGCTGGACGAATACTTGGAATCAAACAGATTACTGGTGTAACTGTGATTATTGGTGTATACCATTATATAGCGGAGCTTGTAGATTTGTGATCTTAGTTGGTCCCCTTCAAAGGTGTGAAGACAAAATAATCTAGGTGGCTCAGCTTGTGAAATCTTACTTTTCCTTTCAGAAAATATTCATAAATCCATATTTGAGCTCAGCTGCTTTTTCACATAAATTCTTCACGCAGGATGCTGTTAATCAGTGCTGCTCTGTGGCAGGTTTTCCCTTGAGGCATGGTGGATCTACAGCTCTCTCATCAAACAGGCCTGGATTTGTTTCTTTGTTCTTCTCTTTTTTTTTCTCTTCAAGGAGGAAAACTGATCTGAGGCTATTCTTCACCATCTAAACTTATTATGATTTCCTCTCATTAGTGGCTGATGCTCAGTAGAAAAACAAATGAAGAAATACCTGGGGATTCGATGCTTCAAAAGTCTGGAATTTGCTATTGCTCAGTAAACGAAAAACATGTAGCAGCGTGCTGTCTAGGTAATTACTTGGAAAGCTTGTGAGAATGTAGGACTGGAAGTCAGTCTGGAGAGGAAGGAGCAGGAGAGGTTTTCTGCAGGGTGCAGTAGAAGAAGTTTTCCACTTTCTCCTTCTCTGCTCAGCTTAGAGCAATCTCCAGGGGACATTTCAGGAGTCTGTGCTATGCTTGTGCTCTAATTGCTGTCCTCTCAAGCCCCCACCAAGGAGCCTCCCTCTGGTGACTTCAGAGAGTTTACAAAGCTTGTCCTCCTCATTTGGGCACTGTGATCACCGCCCGAAGCAGCCTGGATGTGTAGGAGGGAATCAAGGGGCAACCCCCTAACTGAATGGAGATGTTTCTCTGGATGCAACCTAGTTATGTTTGCGCGTTTCTTGCTGTAAAAGGATGATTCAGAACGGCATCACTCACCTCGTCTCCTTGGTGGACCGGTAAGGGCATCTGAGGCATCAAACATTCATTTCTCTCCCTGCCTGGCACTGCAGACTGCTCCTCAGCAAGGCAAAGAGCCCACTGCCTGCACTGACCCAGCTGGACAGCCTCAGGCAGCCAAGCCGGGTTAGGTACCATTGCCCTTCACAGAGATCTGCACAGTGGGTACTCCATGGAGATGGCACCCAGATTTATCTTTGCCAAAGGGCTGTGCTCCTAAAATTGCAACTGACTGAGGAGGACACGAAGCCAGTGGTTCCCAATTCCTGGGCAAGGAAATCCCAGGCTCAGTAAGGCTTCTCCGTAAATCCTGTATCACGAAAAGTGCCAGAGCTCGTATAACATGGTTGGTCTTGCTGTTTTTATTCTGTCTGCACAACGTTAACCTGCAAAAGGGAAAAGTTGGGACTGTGGTATCTTGTGGTGGGAGATAAAGATCTTGCTACATGCTGCTTTTCAGTCCTTGTGGTATATAGTGTATCTGTGGTATATAGTGTATCCTGTGTCATCTGCAGCTCCGGTGGGAAATTTTTTCCTATTTTCGTAGTCAGTTTCAGTTCCCTTATGTTCTCTCATGCAAGGTATTCTCATGTGAGCAATTGTATTAATGTCATGATGCTAAACCATAAAAGGGAAATTTTTAGGGTGGAATTAGTTTAAAAAGACCCTAATGGCAAAAGTACTCTAATCTTAATTCTTCAAAATAGTACAGAAAATCCCCAAATATACACAAGAAAAAAAATCCCTGGAGATATATATTTGAAAAGGAAGTAAGCAAGCGAAACAAGGCAAGGAATAGTAGACATCAAAATACAGAAGCTGCTCAAACCAAATTGGGAACCTTTCAAATACTGTAAGTGCAACTCAAGGGAAGCCATCAGAAAGGAATAGATAGGCCATGGAAAATATGAAGTTAATTGTCTAATTTGGTGAAGTAATCAGAGCCTGGACCAGACTGATACAGACAGGCTCTTGGAAGCATCGTCAGAAGAGTGCATGCAGGTTTGGTGACTTGCCTGCCCTCATCTGCATTCATCCACAGTGTTGGATGAGGAATGCCTTCCTAAGTCTGGCATAGAAACATATCCTTTAAAACGACTTATCTGTAGAGGAAATATATGCATGGAACATGATTTCTGGGGAGTAAAGTCAACACTTAATATGGATTATGCGGGCGCTTAGAAGTAAGTGGAAATGCAAATCTTTATCAGACCGCTGGAAATGCATAACGAGACCTGCTGCATCCTCCACGCAGCAGGCAGGTAGTAAGACACAATTTGTACTTAGTGTCAAAAGCTGCATTAGCTAACAGATGTAGCTCCTTCTGAAATTGATAGATTCAGATTTGAAGACCTCATCAACATGAGAAACTTGTGCAGGTTCAATCTAGTTTCAAGCAGTGCAGCTTTTAAAGAAACGAGATGAAGAACAGTTTCCTGTAAGAATTTTGACAAATTGCTTCTTGTAAAGTGTGCTGAACAGGAGAGAGGTTTTCAGCCTGATCGTAGCCCAGAAGTAAAAGTCATAAAAAATCTTTTGTTCCAATTTAAGCAATGTTTCACATTATTATCTTAAGTCAACTCTTTGGACTTGCAGAGCTGCTCAGTGATGCAGTGATGATCCTGGTTACCCAGCTGAGCACAGGTTGACTCTGGATGTAATTAAAATGGCATTGAGAGTCCAGTGGTGTTCTTACAAGAGTGGTTACCAGAGGCATTTGTCACCAATAATAACGACAGATCTATAATGATATCTTTAGTAGAACATGTCTGTAACACAGATAAGAAATGTCAGTTCAGTATACCTTACTGCATTTTTCCAGTAGAATCTTCCAGGTTTATTTTACAGTGCGCAATGCAATGCTGCTAATTCCTTCATCCCATTAAGAAATGTAAGTTCAAATTCTTGGCAGAGGACTATGGAGGAATTGCTCAAGAAAGAACTCTGGCACTAGTTTTCTCACTTATATGCTTCTATGTTCCTTTCCCTGGTATTTTGCTGAAGTGCTGTCCAAATTTCACGATTTTGATAAGTTTCAAGTTCTTGTAGTCTGGTGAAAGGGTTGTTTGGACATAATGCATAGGCATTGTAGCTATCTAGACAAAAGATCCTTTTGATGCTGAAGCTGCAAAAGAGCAGTCCAAGAGAACAAGAGGAAAGAAAGAGACAAAGGATAAAAGGAGCTCAGAAAAATCCATGCAGAACAATTGTCTTTAGAACATTCAGTTTTAAATGCTATAGCAAAGGAGATGGACAAAGACAGTGATGCTGCTCTCCTCCTTGCTTATGGTGAGACTAAAGTCTCCCGTGCAGACGAGTTAGGTTTTTAACTGAAGCCTAGTACAGGATATGAAAACTCTAGAAGCCTCCTGGGACATGAAAAAGAAGGTTATTTTTCCTTTTTGCTGTCTATCCCAGCAGTCATATATCTTCTTGTAGCAGGAAATGAACAATTTTTCATAATTCTGCTTTGCCTCACTGCAATTTAAGCATTGCAGTTCTGTTTTTTCAACTCCATGGAAAGTTTTCTTGTACGGAGCATTACTGGTGTCAAAGGTGCCTTAAAAGGAACCCAGCTTTGGACTGAGAATCCTCAGAGGATTTGGTGCCATATGTATTTTCATTAATAGATTTTTTTTTTGTTGTTTGTTTTTTTTTGAGGAGGATAAGATAGGGCCAAAATTAAGTGAAGCTGGGGCTCTTTGCTGTTTTGTGGTGGCATTAAGGCACTCATTTTTGTGCTGTTCAATCATTTTCGGTGAGCACTGGCATACCTGAAGAATGTGTGTCTGTTTGGAGGATGCCTGTGTTGCTTTGATCCCAGCAATTTTGCTGATACCTGGCGTAGTGACATGCATACTGGTGGAAATGATTGATCTCCGAGCACTCATGTTCTTCTACCTTCCCCTCCTCAAGGACTGAGATGTCTAATGTAAATTAGAAAAATTTTTAGTTTCCCTATGAGTCTTAAGATAGCTCAAATGCCTCATCACAGGGGTGTTTCAAATCTTTGGATAAGGAGTGCTCCTGCGGTTAGGATATTATCCTGTGTAGAAATCACTTTTCAGGCCTCGTGCCTGACCTGAAACAAAGTGTAAGCCAATATAATTTTTTGGGAAGAAAATGGAAGTTGAACAAGATGACACTGTTAAGAAGCATCCGATGGAATGCTTCTGGGAGACCTGAGTCCTGCTGGGTTTCAGTAGGCTGTAGGAGCTACTATGCTGGGAAAGGACATGGGTCCCAAAGTCTAAACATTCCAAAATTCTTCAACTCTGAGGTAAGTGCCAGTGGTTTGTTGTCTGATTAACCTTGCATCTTGCTTTTGGTCTCAAGGCAAATGCTCTGAATCCAACATCTGAGGGGGGAACATGGAAGTACCATAGGGGTGATGGGTTTGGGTGCAGGCTGTATGACAGCAGCTCGTCGTTCCACATCTTCCAGAGTCATCAAGAGCTTAACTTTGAGTCCATTCATGTCTGTTGGTCCCAGTAGCGCTGGAAGTGGTGATTGGGGTTTTGTCTTTTGAAGGACCACTGTCACCTCTGTCAGACTGAAGGGAGGGCTGGACATCCCTCCCAGCAGGAGGCTTTTACTGCTTTTCCTTCTGCTGTTGTACTTTGCAGGGATGTGAGATTTGTTTGTTTTCTGCTCAGTCTGGTTTCTCTCTTGGTTTCAGGGGATATTTCAAAAAGGCTCTTGAAATACTTGTCTGCCCCTTTCGTGGCACAGTGGCACAGGAATCACTCGCTGTCATGTTAGTTTTAGTCACGTGGCCTTGTGTGTGTGCTTGAGAATAACAAAAACTATGAAAATAAATGCTGATAAATGTCAAACAAAGAACACAGGCAACCAAAATAACTTTTTGGATCTACCTAGACATTTCAGCAGGTACGTTCAAAATCTACCCTACTCCTCAAGAAGTGGGATACTGAAGTATAAAAAGCCCAAAGCCTTGCTATACATTTTTGTGCTGATTACGGTGTAACAAAAACCAGCAAAGACTGAGTGATTTATCGTAATACTATTATGTATGAGTAGTGCTTCATTTTCACAGAGAATAATAATGGTGAGACTCTTGCATTACTTTAGAGGTGTTCGTTGCTTAGTTCCCGATGAGCCTAACACGTCAGGTTTATTTTAAACTATATTTTATTAAAACCCTATTTTCTTCCTCTACAGAAGAGTGATATGTGATTACTAACTAAAATTGACTGCTAATTTTGAAATAAAAATCAATTTGGAAAGTGTCAGCAACCTTTTGATGTGGAGGGTCACACTCAACAAGCCCAGGCCATTCATGCATGGTGAAGGAGCTGGTCTTTGGCGCTGGAGCTCACGTGCAGTCCTTCTCACGTCTGTCTCTGGAGTGGGAGAAGAGTGTTCCCACAGCTAGCACTGTGACTGGACCCAAGTGCTTCTCCTAATTCCACTTTTTTTTTCTGGCTTTCCAGCAAATTGCCGACTGTTCTTCTGTGTATTCTTCCTGTATTGTTGTCGTTGCTCTGTGGAGCTAGGCTTAACTCTTGTCACTGAGGTAAAGTTACACAAAGGACACTTCCTAAAAACTGCTGGTTGTAATTTTAAATAGAAAATAAGATCTCTGGAGTATGTGAAAGCCATGAGGAACTCCCACTGGCTTTACTGGAGACAGGAGTTCACCTTTAGTGTTTTCATAAATAAAGTTACTCCCAGAAGGTGATGCTATTAAATTACTTCAAGTGTTATGTCATGTAGATTTGGATTTACCCATCTCTAAGGGTTCTTCCATTAAAAACAAAACCAAAAACCCTCCAACCTGGGCTAAATATATGTTTTTAGCATGCCCAGTATGTTACATTAAGAAATAATTACGTACCGTGTGAAGGGGATGGTTGTCACAAAACCTGTGGCTGCGTGTCTGGCAGAGAATTAGCAATTCAAATCACATCCACTGTGGGAAAGACCCACAGTGTGGAAATAGTTTCATTTTTCAATTCTATTATTTTCTAGTATGCCTGTTAAATTCCACAGAGAGCAATTTGAAAGCAAGCTGATTCAAAATGGGAATGACTCACGGTCAGGCTTGTGTTGCTTCACACATTTCGGATGTACGATGTTTCGAGCCCCATCCTGTAATACTTAGGTGGCTGATCTGGGGATATGTCAGAACCCTCTCACATATGTGTTGCGGTTTTGTGTGTTTATTTATTTATTTTTTTTGTCTTTTGCTTCTTTGTATGTAAGGCCTGGTCTTTGAAACAGCCTGTGGGTAGGCCAGTACTGAGCCACCACCACTGCCCCAAATTAGGCACTGGTGTGAAGCTGTGTCTGTGTTGCTACTGGAGGGGCAGGCTGGCACACATGCTGTTGTTTTTAACTTTTTTGAGAGGAAAAGTGGCAAGTAACAGAATATATTCAGTACTTTCATAAAAAGCAGGTGTCTTTGGCATTTTCTTAGAGAGTCTAGGTATCTTACTGTCTGTAGTTTCTATGAAGAAAAGCTTGGCATGCCATTTCACATGGGAAGACTAGCCTTGTATTCAGAAAAGTGTCTTCAGGTGTGGATGAAGGAAAAGCAAAGAACAACCAGCACGAGCCTGCACCGAGGCACAGCCCTCTGACTGCTGACTTAGGGAAGGGATGACTCTTCCTTGCCGTCTGCCTGTCCTGTATGGGAAGGATGCTGGTGCTATTTTTGCTGTGCTTCATTTTTCTGCTTCTGGAACTGATGTTTTCTCCTGCTGCCAAATGGGCTGAGGGCATTTCCCAGCCTGGGAAATTCTTCCTCATGAGAGTGCCACAGGGCTGTCCGTGTGCAAAGATATTCCTGAGCATGAATGCATGTAGAGTGGAAACCCTAACTCAGTACTCGGTACATCGTAACCTTCTAAGTTCCTTACCTGAATTAACACAGCGTGTATGCAGGTTGCTGAATGCAGGTGTCTTGGTACGCTTACAATACCTGTTTCCATACAAGTTCCCACGTTGTGCACAAGTGTGGAAAACTCCCTGCAAAAACGAGATAATTTGATGCAACAGACCAGCTGCCTCACCAAATCACACCTGTTGCAGGAGGTATAGCGCCTGGAGACTTTGAAAAAGTTGCTTTTGAATTTTAAAAATATGAGCAGATACCACAGGCTAATCATTTCACGAGCCATATGAACAGATCTTCTTCCAGGAATTTAAATTCAGGTATGAAAGAAAAAATTGCCTGGAGGCTTCTTGTAGGGTGATGCTGCTCCTCGGTACTTCTTGTACCTCAGGTCTAGCACTGTCTGCTGTCCCTAAAGCTACCAAATCCCCTAAATGTCATATGCCAGCAAAGAAAACTGTTACCTGAACTTAGATGAGGTCTGCAATGAGAAACTGTGAAATTTGATTAGTAATTGTAAACCATCTGAGTATGTTAGCTTTTACTCTTTACAGAAAGAAAATAAATAAACAGGGATCTTCTGAAATCATGAGAAAGATGTTTTGCCTGATGTACTGCAGGTGGAAGGCGGCCATACCTGTTCATATTTTTTTTGTTTCCATTTCATTTCTGTAAAATTTTGCCCTTCTCACCTGTGCAAGTGAAGGGAGACCTGAACAAGCCTTCCTTTTGTTTTACTGCAGTGCACCTTTGCTGCACGAACCTAAGTCACTTTAATTCCTGCTGAATTTTAAATAAAAGCTAGAGGAAACGGAGCTTCACTGCCTATCTGCATATCAAAGCATTTCTAAGGAGGGATGAAAATTGTAGTAGACTTGATGGGGGAAGTAGAAACGACTTAAAAAATTGATTATAAATTATCTGAAAATATTGCAAGTCTGTAGATTTACTGGCAATTTTGATCTTAAGCGAATGTTTAGACAGAGACTTCTGAAGCAGAAAGCCACATGCTGATGTTCCTCATGCCATTATCAATTTAATATGAATCAGTGAAGACATACAGAAGGTAAAATGCCATTAAATCAATAATTTCCAAATCTGGCTGTAAAATCAATTTTCCTTCTTCATGAGCTTAAAAAAGAGAAGGAAATTACAAGTTGTCAGGTCTCTGACAGAAACAAGACCTTGATATTTCCTCCCTGTGCTTTGTAATATCCAGCTGAGTATGATGAGTTTTTAGCACACAATTTTTAACAACAACAAAAAAAACCACCAAAACCAAACCTCTGACTCAAAAATAGAAAGGATCATAGCCAGAAAACAGTGTTTTCTTTGAAATCATGGTGGCACCGATTTCCTTCTGTTTATTGCTCCTGTATGAGTCACTGCCACTGTCTGGCTGATGCCACCTCACCTGGCCTTCTTGAGGAGTGTCCTTCTTGAGGCATGGAAGGGCAGTGGGTGCCATTTAGTTGTGCTGGGCACAAGACTGAGGGACTTCTGTGGAGAGTTTTAGGTTTTTTGTCAAATCGAGTGTCCAGAGGCTGTCTATTAAGCACGTCCCTTCTTATATATTCGAGATTGAAAATGTTAGTTGTACATTCCTTTTCTTTGGCAAAAGAAATAAGTGGGAAAGTCAGTCCCAGGAAATGAGGCACTCAGCATCAAATGATAATATGCATGTTAGAAGAATTTAAAAAAAGGCAAACAGAAAATACAGACTTCAGTGCATTTGCTTTCAGTGCCAGAAAGGTATAGAGTGAAATATTTACTGTGTAGTATCTTTGTTGTGGTATATATAATCATCAATCAAATCTGGAAATGTCACTCTTCTGGTTTTGCCTCAGCCTCCTCTTTGCTTTGTCCACAAGTGTGACATTTGAGTAATTGCTAAAGGAACAAGGGCTGGCTTTATAAAAATGACTCTTGTTCATTAACAGAGTGGAAAAGACTTTTGCTGTTGTTCAGCATAACACATATAATTAGGTTGCACAGCTGAAAATTTACATTAAAAATGACATACATCACTAATAACTAAATGCCAAATTTGTAATAGAATATTGAGTTATACCAACACATGCTACCTTCCTTTTAGATGCAGAAATGCTCCTTTTCTTTTTATTCTCATTATTCCTGTCTACTGCTAACCATGCTATGCTCACCCAGTTGTTGTAGACTTTCTTTATCAGGCTCATCATCTCTGTGAAAGAGAAAAATTGCCCAAACATTAATGGAATCATCTTTACACTATTTCTTGGAGGTAATTGCCTTTCTTTGTTTCCATTTCTTAGCAAAGTCCAGTGCTGTTTAAAAAAGGACCACAAACATGAAGGAAATTATGTTGACAGGTGACCTCTATTGTGGCTTAATGGGCTGGAGTCTCCAAGCAACCAAGACAATTTCCACCAAAGGTCCTCTTCTACCATTTAGGAATCCCTGTTGCTGTCAGTAGACCTTCGTTTATACCTTTAGCAGAAAAACACCTCCAGTTCCCCAGGCTTGCTGGCCTTCCTGCTTGGATGCGAGAGATCAGCCCCGACAGCCCATGTGACCTAACACAATGCTAAGCGGATGGGAGGTGTCTCCTGTAACAGAAAAACAGCAAATTCTGGGAAGCAACACACCGAGCTAATGTGTGTGCAGGCCCATTTGCTAATCCTTAATTTTTTCAAGACATGAGCAGCGGCTGCAGCTAAATGTGTAGTTACATGAAAATGCTAGTCCAAAAATTGCTATTATGTTCAGCAAACATTGAATGTAATAAGATATTGCTATGAGATTTAATAAGATCAGTAAAGAATTACTATAATAAGTGTTTCTAACAGTTACAAAAAGTGGAAGACCTGTTCATAAAGTTTATACTCTTTAGTATTAGCAATGCTAGTTCTCTGTATGTGGCTTGAAAATTCCATACCTTGTTCAGAAGTACTGTTTTCACCCAGGACTGAAAATCTCCAGTATTCAGACAGCAGGGCTTTACTGGGGCTGAGTTTAAACAATTACAGTTATTGGTGCCTCATCTCATTCTTTGTGGAGAGCCACTTCTCAGTGCCATTTGTGGAGCACTGGTAACTAGCACTACAGTAGGTGGGAAACAGTGAAGGAGTTCTTAGAAATTTGGGAACTGTGGTACATTCCTCCAAGTTTCACAAACCTAAATCCAAGGCTGTAGTTTTATCTGATAAATTTTATGTAGACAAAAATCCAGTTGTTGGCCTCCAGCATGATCATCTGTGATATTCCACAGTAGCTGCATTACCTGGAGCTGTAGGATTGTTACAGGATTGCAGATTTTCAATATCACAAGGCCTGAAACTTACCCATACATTCACAATTCACTGTAGGTCTCTGAGTTAAAAACAGACACCTCTCATCAAATCACAATGGATGCTTCTATTGCTCAGGGATAAATACGTTTTTTCAATATGGAAAAGCAGGAGCATTTGTGCATTTCTTTATGAATGAATAAATGTTTTGCGTTGCTAGAGTTGAGGAAAAGCAGGAAGGGGCATAAATGAGATGAAAGCTGTTATTGTGAAATGAGGTGCATGTCCTAGATAAAGGAAGCTCTTTCACTGTTGAAAGTGTAAGGATAAGGGCTTTCAAGGACCTGAATGCTTTAACATCCAAAGAACCATTGTCACTTGCACTAACTGATGCTAATCTGAAGAGGCAAGCTAATGAGACGAGCATTATTTTCACAACAGTAGGGTCTTTGGTTGACCATAGTAAAATAAAAACACCTGGTGCATCTGGAGAGCCTTTGTCATCTCTACCACTAATGCTTCAACATACATTTCCTCCTGAACATCAGTATTTAGCTTGTGTTTTGGTGAACAGCTTGTACTTGTATTTTTGTTACCATGTTATCCTCTTGAGTGAAAAGAGGATGCTGTTTGTTGCTATGTGATAATCATCTACAGTGCAGTATGTGAGGTGAATCCCGAGATTCGAGTGCATACCGGATTAAGTACTAACACCTCTCTGTCCCCTGAGAATCCTGTCTAGTCAATCTTGGTTCATTTTTCAAAGTACTCCATGAAGCAGCAGAATCCAAGGAATAGCACCATCATGGTAGAAGCGCTCCTGGCAGCAGCCCCTGCTGCCCTTCTGTAGTGCAAGGGCAGCTGACCTTCTCCCCTCTCTTTGTTCCCTCTGGGAGAGAAAGTTTACTGCAGTTTCCTGGTTCATTCAGTCAGTTCCAAGATCAATACAGCTTCTTATTAGAAGATCCAAGGTCAGTAAGGAGGTTCATTATTAGAAGTGTCATAGAAAAAAGGAAGCAGTGAGGTTTGAAAGGCAGTGAACAGGGGAGGTTAGGATGAAGAGGCAATCAGTATGTTACTTGTCCATTGATGTTACAGAACAATGTCAGACAGTGGACTAAGAGACTGGGCTTATTGCTCTTACAGCTTCTTTAGATCACAGGGTGAAGAAATAGACTGGTACTTCTGTGTGTAGTGTGCACAGAGTCATCCACCTCTAGTATCCCAAGAAGGGCATGCAGTTGCTCTTTTTGGTGAGTATATGGCCTCTGCAAGGAAGAGCTTTCACCCTAAAATGGGTTTTTCTTCATCAAGGTGATCACCTTTGGAGAACTGAAACCTTTGCTTTCAGTGGCTGATTGACCATTGATGGCCAGATCTCTTCCTGGGTTCTTTCTTAACAAGGTTTGGCTCTGGTGTGATTCCACAATGAGAAGGGTTGGAGAAGCACAGGCTAAATTAATCTGCAGAAGTTGGAGGAAGGAACTGGAACTTCTTGGGATGTCTTGTCTTTCCTAATATCACTACAGGAGCTCACGTGCACAAATACTGAAAAACAGGCATAGTGAGGAGGAATCTGGCTGCCATGTATCATGTGTTATTACTGTCAACTTTATCAAAACTCAGCACTAACATTTGACAGTATTAACACTGATTAGGATGTGCTACACAAACAGTAAAGCTAGGCTTAGTAAGGATGCATTATTTGTCAGAAATCATCGCTGCTTAGTGGTTGTACCTGACATGATGGTCCAAATAAATGGAAAATGTGAAATGTAGCCCGATAAAAATAGTGTTCGTTCCCCTGCTGTCTTCCCACAGTATTTTTTGTCCTTTACAAACAGGCCTCCATGAGTAGAATGCAGAACTTTTCCCCAGAAACAGAATGCTGGTCTGTTCCCCGTGTTGTTGAATACAGAGATAACTTCGCTTAGTGTGTGGCCAACAGAAGTGAACTAGCACAAGGCACCTCTGCTAGTTGAACTGACAGTTCATTTTAAGGATGTGTTATTTTTATTATACATCATTTCCTGATGGTTTCAGAATGATCCCATTTCCTCCCTTTCCATACACATTTCCTTGTGCTGTTTGTGGGTTTTGTTGCACAAGCCTGCTGTCACTAGCAATGGCATTTCTCCCACCTGATGGAACTAAAGACTGATCAGTACGTTCCTAATATAGTCTCACCAGCTGTCACTGGAAAATAATACATTATTTTTACAAAATTGGCCTTTAGCACAAATGTGTATACCTGCTAACACCCCGAGCAAATAAATTATTTAAATTTATATATATGTAAGCATGTATTTCAACAGAATCACATTAAAATTCCGAAAGCAGGTACCCAAAAGTTAAAGTATTCCTGAGTTAGCTGTGCCTGCAACTTGCTCTTGTCTGTGTGTTCAAGTCTTCAGGTCTTTGTTTCAAGCTGGAGCTCGGAGAGGAAAGAATAAAATAGCGTTCTTCATGTGACACCATGATTCTGGCTGCTACTGTTTTGAGAAAGATCACCAAGTGACATCTGAACGCACATTGCGAGTTCAGCCAGCAATGCAGACCCCTCCTCTTGCAACTCAGCTCAGTGCCCATCAGTTCATTTTATTTTTGCAGGGCTATTTCCAGTACTGGGTCTAATCCAGAAAATGGATTAGAAGCCAAAAAATGTCTTCCGTACTTCTGCAGCCTCCCAGCCCTTTGCAGCCAGCATGATCAGGGGATGGTGCATGCAGAAGATGGCCTGCATAAAGGAGCCTCCCTTGGGAGGTAAGGTGTGCGTCAGGGTGTCTCACTGAAAGACCAGGAAAATTTCCTGCAGGAGTGAGAAAGATGAAGGGCTGCTACTTTCTGTGTAACAGTCCCGTTCTCCTCTCATCAAGCTTCTCACGAGTGGAAGGTTTGATCATGATGTGATTAGACATTCAGGCTCAGCACAATGGCTCTCGGTAGCGCACACACATCCGTTGAGTTTAACTCAAGCACCAGAGGCAAAGAGGGCAGTGCTGTGCCGGCAGCATCATGCAGGGCAGGATTGTGGTGGTCAGTGACCTGCCCTCACTCTGCGGCCTTCCAGTCACCCTTCCCGCCCAGCCTCTGTGGAGGGAGCCCTGGCCAAAGGCGACCAGAGGGCTGGCACTGGGACTCGGAGCCAAGAGTGACAGAACTGGGGACTTACTGCATCCTCGTGCCAAACACAGTGCAACCCCCAAACCCGCACCAGGTGGAGTTTTTTTGATTTCCCCCTGGATCAGTGGCTTTCGTTGTGTTCTTGTTACTTGATTCATTACACAAGCGGCACTGGGTTTATTTGTTGTATAATGCAAGCTTTTGCAAGTTCATTCAAAAATGAACTTTCCTGAACCTATTTTTAGAGGTGATTACCAAGATTTAGATTAGACTAGATTAAGTCAGGGCCTTTGCAGAGATGATATATCTGCTAAGCTATACCTTTACTTAAAGACATGCATCCTGGCTGAGACAAGGGGGGTTACGAAATAAGTGAAGCAGAGCGTGTCCCACAAAATGCGTCTGACAACTGGCCCGTGTTTGTTCCTCCTGGAGTGGGATTCACCCTGTGACACGAATCTGTTCATAATGCCAAGAAGCAAAGGTGGCGTTTTTGTGCCTGCGTGTGCAGCTACTGGAATGGATCATGTCATTCAAGCTTGCTGTTGGATGTAAGGTTCTGCTTTAGGCAATGGGCTCCTCTGCAGATCACTGGGTTTTGCGTGCTGCTGCGTCCCTCATGCTGGAATACCTTTCTGCACCTGTCTCATTGCTTTCCCCTGCAAAGTCAGCATCTCCTCAGGCCAGGTGCCTGAGTTTTTGTCCTAACAATGGTTGGACAAAATTCATTTAAATTCCTGACTTTTTTTTTCTGTTTCCTGATATAAACTTGCACATGACTGAGCTGTTACAGTCCTTTCTCTCAAAGGTCAGCCTGAATTATGTTGTACAGATAATGTTAAAGCTCATGCGCCTGATGGATTTCCGTAGCACATAACCACCGCTTCTCGTGGGACTGATGACCCAAATAATTACCTCATCTCAGTCACCGCTGATCTCATCACCTAAACCAATTACAATATAAGCTCAAGCCACTTACAAAAGTTTCTCAGCTTGCTTTATATGGACTGGAAGTTTTTATGTACACAAATTAGTACACAGCTGACAGGGATGCTCAGCACTAAGTTTTATTCTTTTTTGCTAGGGTGCAAATTTGGAGTTTCTCTGTTAACCCAAATTCCACAGTGTGACAGAGTAGTGGAGATCTGAATTTCCCTCAAATAATATTGAGAGATTTCTTTTTCAATACTTAGTCTGAATATTTTGCTTTATGTAAGTAAAAAGAGATGCATTTTAATGTTAGGTGTAACATGAAATGTTAAATTTTTGAATAATTTTTCTTTTAGTAAATTAAAGGGGAAAATTTCATATTTTTTATTCCTTTGTGTTTTATTATTTTTCCATTTCTATTGCTCGTCATATTGTTTGTGTAATATGCTTTTAACTTAGACATGATTTTCGTAGCTCCCCCTGCATGTAATTACAGATTGCAATGAATCATTATCATTTAATTCAATTACAGGCTGGTTTCATCGTTGCTGTTAAACCAACCTTGCAGAATTGTCACTAGTACTATACAGACTGCGCACAAAACAAACTGGACAGTTGCTTAACCTGATGTTTATAAGAAGTGGGTAGTGTCAATTTAGTCTTCTGCCAGACCCTGTTTTTTTTTTTTTCTGGGATAATAGGCAAAAAGCTATAACAATCAGCTTTCATTTTCAGCTTCTCAGTAGAAAATAAGTTGCCCAAAGAGATTTTTTTTTTAAAAAAGGAAATAATTGTGTGCTGTATGCGATTTGCGCTGCCGTTCAGCTTGAGTTCTTTATTGATCTGCTGGTATTTTTCTAGTTTCTATTATCCATAATGGTCTAGTTTACAAATAGGATTACATCTGTGTTTTTGTTGCAAAATCTGATTTATATAATTGTCTCCTGAGATATCCACCGTCTCACTTAATCATACTTGTTATGTCATTAGCTAACACAGCTGAGCAAATCAGAGTCTGCTTTTGTAGTGGCAGCATTATTCCACTCTTAAATGAAATTAAAGGCACGTGAAGAAATATCAGTCTGAAAGGAACCACAAGTTTTCCCTGACTTTTTTATTCTATTCCAAGCATGTGCATCTCAAGTTTATGCTTCTATGGGAAATTTTAATAAATACCATTATTCCCATTACGAAAGAGCACTGTAAAAACACCGCTTGGGGAAGGTGTAGGAACATCTGGTTAACTTCAGGTAGTGCCATGCCTGAAATTGTCCATTTAACCATCACCCAAGGACACTTTATTTGTCATACGTGGAAAATCAGTCATTTATCTCAGGCTGACTGCTTTACCATATAACCTAAAGAAAGTACTGCTAATTTTGCCCTGTCACTTCAAAACAAGGGGGGAATCTCTCAAAAATGTTAGTTACATAAAAATAAGAAATGTCATACAGTCTAGAAAAACTGAGGGGCAGCTCTGCAAAATGCTAAATGTTCCCTCAACACCTGGCTGTATCATGGCTTCTAGCTGGAAGAAAACTGTTACTAAGCTTAATTTCAGCACCCCTCCCCTTACGTGAAGCAATCTGCAGTGAATTTTAGCATAGAAATGATGGATGACATACTTTCATGTTTGTCACATGGAGCCTATATCTGATATTTGAAAAATGGAAAGGATCTCTTGCACAACTCAGGGAAGCCAGCAGCCCCAGACTGCTATAATGAAGAAATCACTTTTCGTATAGTCCAGAAGCTTGATGCTTCTGGTTCTTGATGGACTTCTCAATGGCATTTTGTGTTTATGGTCTCCTCAGCTCTTCTTCTGCACAGAGGGTTGGAGCAGATTTTTTTGTCTGTTGTGTCTCATTGTTTTTGGGGAATGTCTGGCAGCAACCTTGGCCACTGAGTAGGAAAGAATGGGTCTCAGCCAACAAACCAGCCTCTGGGAAGCAGGAAGATTGTGCTTGCATGGGGAACACGCCAAAAGCTGTCCCTTCTGGTCACTAATTATTATTATATGTTAATAGGGACAGTTTGAGTTATTGCTGTGATTTAAAACACGTGGTGGTTGGGCATGTACGAAAGGGAGGGAAGGGAAAAGGATGTGGTGGATGGAGAAAGGTTGAAGTCTTAGAGAAAGAATATATGCTTAAGTATTACGAATCTTTCTTCTCCTAAGCTTTCACATACAGTGAATATATCAAGATATATAAGATTCAATTTTAAAAAAAAGAAGTTATTTTTTGCTACATATGCTGACCAGTGCCCTAATACCATTCATATGAGGTGCAGAATATCTGATGCCTTAGTAGAACACTAAAGAGATGGAACGTTCTGTCTTTTGTGAGGATAATCAGATTATTCAGGCTCAGAACTTTCTGAACTGGGTTAGACATGCCTGATCTAAAGCATCCATAAGTATGGCACCGAGGACAGCAGTCCCTTGGCGTGCAGCCTGTCCCACCGCCACGCCATGACGCCATGGAGCACGAACTGGTGGGTGTCCTCGGGGCCTGGCGTCAGCTCTGCGGCCCTGGGCACTGCTGAGAAATGTGTGGCTGTGTTTCCAGTTTGGAAATACAGAATGGTGAATGAGACTGATTTATTCTGAGATAATTTCTGCTAAAACAGAATGCCAGTGTCTGTTGGATACATCTCCAGTGCTCTGTCTGATGGAGATACCCACCAAAAGTAGGGAAATGGTTCCTATATACTGTAATGCCAAAGCTTTCTTGCAAAAAGAAGAACTAATGTTTGTTATTTTTTTTGTTTGTTTTAATGTTTCTTTTACTTTTAAAAAGAACAGTAAATTTATTTTTTTTTAGCATTTCACAGAATCTTAGATTTGGTAAATAGCTTTGAAATACAAAAATCTCTTGTGAAAATCTTTTGTGAAAATATATCTCAGATACAGAGTGAAACATTCTTCCATTAGAGAAGATAACTACCCTAAATAATCCACATGAGTCATTGAAAATACCACTCTCTTCAAGAATTGTCAATATTTTCACTGAGTGGTAGGATCCCCAGTCTTATTGTCAAGAATTTTAGGTCTCCAAATTGTTGTATGCTGGGTTTTCTGATATGTTAATTGACATTTGTTCTAGATAATTGGCTGATGTTTTAAATGTGCAGTTTTTGGAGTTGTGAAGACCTACATCCTGAACATTAGGTGAAAGGTGAAATTATTAAAGGACTAAAATAATATTCAAGTCCTTGCCAAGTAAACACTGATACCTTTTTCTCTAAGGTGAAAATGATTATATCGTAGTAAAACTTGAGTGCATCTTAACAATCCCATCAAGATAGTACACACTTATTAATGACCATTATCTGAAGGTCATAACTAAATATAAGAGGTCTGATCTGAAAGTAATGCCTCCTATTTTATGATGTTGGCCCATGATGTCAGAGGCAGATGTTGGTGGGATGGCAGCAGAGGTTGAAATTTCCCACCAATATTACATCACATTTTGTTGCTGTGTGACAGCTGGCAGCAGAGGAGCAGTCTGACACAATGGCACCTGACATGGAAGTGCAGATGAAGAAAAGGTGTGGAATTGAATTCCTCTGTGAGATAAAAATGGCACCCATTGACATCCGTCGATGCTTGCTGAACATTGATGGTAACCAAACAGTGCATGTGAGCACAGTGAGGTGGTGGTGGTGTGTTTCAGCAGTGGCAACAGTGGGTCACCTCCACTGGAGCAGATAATTACGAGTGTGGCATGCAGGCTCTTGTTCATTGCTGGTGAAAATGCAGAGCTAATGGTGGTGATTGTGTCAAAAAAGAATGTTTTGTAGCTGAGAATTTGCTCTGTCAAATAGTGTTGCTGTGCTCTTTGTTGTAGTTTCCATGGAAATAAATAGGAGGCATTGCTTTCAGAGTGGCCTACGGATATGTATTCTATACATCTTTAAGCAGAATCCTCTGTACAATTTCAATAAAATGCTTTGAAGTATTACAGGTTCTTCACAAGGAAATTGAGATGCTCTTTATAAAGCATTGCTGAGTTTTGTTTCATATTGAGGACAGGGGTGAGCTGGGAATAAAATAAATCAGAATAATAATCTTATGTAATTGCAAAATGCTGTACATAGCCTGTGAGCATCCCAAAGAGCTGGCATTGCCTCTGTATCTTAATGAAGCCGACTGCCACCTAAACCAAAGGGACTATGCAGAATAACAGTGAGCCAGGACACTGAAATATTAATACCTGGTTATGATGACAGTACATCAGAAGCCACAGCTGTGGTCATTTGGTGACTGGCTCTGCCTCAGAGGTGTCCACAGGGAAAAGAAATAAAAAGAGCATTGAGGCAAGAGCAGCTTAGAAGAAGGATAGAGGAGTCAGGCTGGGCCACACAGTCTTTTACATTTTGAAAGGTTTTAGTGGTATTTTTTTCTTTCATAACTGGGTTCTATTTCCTGCCGCTCATTGTGGCCATGAACAGGCAGCACATCTGTGCCAGTGCATTTTGGGCAGGCAGGGTCACCAGAGGGGCTGAGATTTATGTCTGTCCCCATAGCCTTTCAATCACCAGAAGCTGGTGCTGATCTCCAGACAGTGGTGGTGGCCGTGCAGAGCGGCTGCGGGAGGTTTGGTGTGCCTGTGGGAGCCCAGCTTGGCACCCGTCAGCCTCACACGTGGACGCGGGGTGCTGAGCCATCCTGGCAGCTGGGGATAGTGGCTGTAATCTCCATGGTCAAGCGAGCAGTCAGGATTAAGCACTGTAGTTGCATGTAATTAATGACGAGTGTATTTTGATATGTTGTAGAGAAGCTCTCGGTTTATTGCCGTTGAGTGATACGCTGTCTGGACGCCAAGCTGAGCTTCCTGGCTTGGCTTCCTCCTGGAAGTTGTACAGCTTCCTGTTGTCATAAGGCACGTTAAACAGGAACTCTCACAGCGATTATGTTTGTGCTTATCAAAAATGTCAGGTTCTAATGGGAAACATCAAACATTTATAGAAGCAACAGGCAGCAAAAGCACAACTTCTCCCTATCCCTCGCCCTTCAGAGAACAAGTACATTTTCTGGAGAATTAATATTCAGGTTGGGTACAATTCATCTTACCTGCCTGGTTCGTTTTATTGTACAATAAAATTTGATTTATTCTCATTTGGATACACAGGATATAGCTGTGTAAGGGTAAGATGACTATAAACAGTTACTTTCCAAGTAGCACGATATAAAGCCTATTCTCTGAGGTGTTTCTGGGCAATGACAGGCATCACTCGCCAAAGGGCAGAGATAAAAAACAGCATTTTGGATCTGAACACTGTGCCTGGAGCTAATCACTAGTTGTGCTGATACCTGCTCAGTTCTGCAGTATGAAAAAAACCACACCAACAAATAAAAAGCAAGCACTGTGCTTCCTCAATGAGCTCTCCCGAGTCTGCTAAACCTAACTCCTTGTATTTGGCTTACAGAACGGTCTCATCGTCGCCTGTTACCAGGGATACGTGGACATTGTAATAGCCTTATCGCAGTGCCCCCACCTCGACGTGAACTGGCAGGACAACGAGGGGAACACGGCCCTGATCACCGCCGCGCAGGCAGGTGAGGTTCTGCTTTGCCTCTTCTATGAGGGCCTAGGAGAAATGCATGCTGTGACTGCTATTTTTAGGATTTTTTTTCAAAGCCTTACAAGAAATCGGTCTGCATAGGATTATCCTGGCCGAGTCCACTCCCAAATAAGTTTGCCATTATTTTTTGGAACTAGTTAATCTAAAGCAATGTTTATCCTATGCACTAAGCGAATAAGCTGTACATTTCCAGCAGCTGCCATTCAATATTTTAACTTAAAAGTATGCCCCAAGTGTGCAGTCCTGTATGACTTGATTCATTTAAACTCATTTCCTGTGTCTGCTCTGATGAGCGGTTGGTCACCATTGCTGTACCATAACGTGCTGTATTAGTGCACAGAGCTCTCTCTTCATCTCTTGCTCATTGCACCCTCCTCAGTGGGTTTGGAACAACTGCTGTCGGTAGGAAAACGTATCATCATTCAGAAACTTCTTAGCTGCTAGTATATTCTTCAACCTCTCTGTAGTTAAGAGCAAAAAGCCCTTCTTACATAGTCTCAGCAAGATTCTGTGTTGACCACAGACAGACTTCATTGCCATCCACCACATTAATGCTGATGCAGACTGCGGTGAGAGCAGTGTTGGTCCCCGGGCTGCCTTTCATCCCAGCCAGCACGGTGATGTTCTGTGAGCAAGTGGGGCAGGCCACTCCCCAAAGCATCGCTGTTGTAAGTGTACATATAAAAAGCATTTCCAGTGAGCAACCAAACTTTGCTCTGTGTTGCACCTAAAAGTGAACTCTGCTACAGAACACTGAAAGAATTACAACCAAAGTTATGTTCATAGCAAAGTTGTGAGTATAGCAGCTTTTTAAAGAAAGTGGAGACGTCTCCAAAGCTCTCATCTTTTATTTGTCTGCCCTAATATAAATTTGGACTATAAAAGGTTTAACGTGAGCACCGACTCCTTCCTGACCTTTATAACTCATGCTAATGAGCTCAGAATTAATCCAGAGGGCTGACATTGGTTCAACTGTCTGCCAGCACTTGCTATTGATCCCCAATGCAACTGGGAGCCACTGCAGTCAGCAGAAGCTTACACAAGCCCCTAACAACCGGGATGTTTTCCCCTGCCTACGATAATCCCGAGCTCTGACGTTGACACCGGTTGTTTAATTCATCGTCACAAAACAGTGCTGTAGCGTTAATACAGATTATCGTGCCGTAAACATCGCAGCCAGGGGAGCTGCACTGTGATGGATGCTGCTTAATTACTGCTGAGCTTTGAGTAGCAACACTGAGCAGTGTGCGACAAAGAACGAGAAGCAAAGCCTGTGCGATCTTACCTTTAGTGGTGGGTTCATTCAGTTCTGCTGAATAGTAATGATGTTTCTGCAACATAAATTATTCAAGCAGATCACTGATATTTATGCCAAACCCACTGTTTTTCCAGTGGAAAGTCTAGTAGCAAACCCACATTATTTCCATTTACTGCTAGATGGTGTCCAGGTGGTTGCAGAGAGCACTTCCATTCTTGTTATGAACCACATCTCATGAAGTCCGTATTTGCTTAAGAAGTTTCGAGGCTGCCTAGACATGTTGTTTCAATGTAATCAGCATCTAAAATTAAATAGAGTTATTTTAAAGGTCGGCTAAGGTCTCAGAAGAGAATTCAGTTCCTTATACCCATCTGATTTTGATGGTTTTAGATTCACATCTTTCAAAGAACCTGTCTTAAGCTGAAGGTTCTCTGCATGGGCTGACCTGAAAAAAATAGTCTGAGGAGATCGGTGGAAAGCAGTGGGTTCTCAATGAGCTTATTAATGCAGAAAAAATAGCCACAAACAAGGCACTTGACTTCACATGTAAATTTCAGGTTTGAAAATGGGTCTGTTTGCTTACTCTCTCAACATTTCTTACAGACATAGCAGCTCTTCCTTCTCAAAGAGGGCTTGCCTTCCAAAATTGAAAATCTGTAGTAGTCTGCAGGGGGTGAAGCCCAGGAATGGGTGGTGACGCTGCCACAGCAGAAGTCAGCAAATGGCAGTGCAGGGGAAGTGCAGTAAAAAAAGGGAGATTGATGCAAATGAGAGAATGAAATAGCAAGGAGTGGAAGGAAAGGAAGGGAGAAAAGTAGTTACAAAGAAGAGAAGGAGAAAAACTGTATTAAATAAAAAATTGCTGATTCTCAGTTCCGTTGTTGATGAGGACATCGTTACATCAGTGGCAACAGACAGTAATTGGTGTTGGGGTTTACAGAGAGTTGTGTTTGTTCCCTTTTGAAGCATGGGTGTTATACATTACAGAGACCAGTTCGGGGCAGGCTGTTGCTTTTGAAACACAAAATCACAAGGCAGCCCAATTTCTTTTCATTAGTGGAGACCTGAGAATGCAGCTACCTCGAACATCCAGAGCATAACGAGTGTGCATCTTCAGTTTCATCTTTCTGCCAGAAATCGTTCGCTGCCCACAGACCAAATGCAGGCTGTCTGGAGGCACAAGTCCTGTCCAAGCTGTGACATGGTATGACAGAGCACCTTCCTTACTCTGCAGACTGTCCTTCCGCCTGTATTAAATAGATTATTAGGTAATACTGCAGCCGTTATGCACATTCTCTCTGTGGCAGCAATAAAGTGAACTAAGCTATTACAGACATCTGTGCAGATGCCTATATACGTCTCACAGGGCGAGGAATGGTGCCCTTGGCACGCCAGCCCTGCCAGCAGGTAGATCTGGCTTACAGGCAGCAGGAGCTCGATTCGAATCCGGTCTGACTGCACTGCCTGATGCCAGGCTCATTTATTCCAGGGCTGCCTGCAGCTTCCGTAGCAGGCTGTAAATCAGAGCAGACTCACCTGATTTATGATGTAGATATGCGCTTCTAGTTCCTATAGATGCAGAACTGAAGCAAACATTGCGGCCTTAAATCAAAAGCATATGACACGGCTTGAACAAAAACTTGGCAGGTCGGAGTTTTGCTTTGAATTTGATGTCTGTTTGAACTTGAAATTGGAAGCAAACCTCAGAGGACAGAAACTCCTGCAGACTGAAACTGGAGTGATTTTCAGGAATGCCTGTGACATGACGCTGCTGAGTTTTGGGTTTTATTTCCCCCATACCGTCTGAGGCCATCTGTAGTCCCCCAGAGAGTTTTGCCTGAGCAAAGTCTCTCAGGATTGTCTCTTAGGATTACATCTGATTTGCAAAAAAACATCCCTTACTGCAGCTGTGGCTTTGGCAAAGGGAAGAACATCTTAAGTAATGTATAAATGCTGAAAAATCTTCCATTGCGTTATTTCTCCTTGTTCCTGTGTCTAATTTCTCTGGTCAAAGAGCATTGTTTCAGCTGTTACAGACCAATCATGAAGCACACTGCATATCGATGAAACAGAGCATGTCCTGGAAAACGACTTGGGCATGAAGATCCTCCTGGTAGTATCTGATACCCTGTCAGGATTTGGTCGCATGCCATAAATCAGTGAAGCGGAAGCCTCTGTGTTGAGTAAGCAGGACTGGGTCACTCGATCCTGCCATGAACCCGGTTCACTTTTGCTTTGTTCAGCTGGTTGCAGTTTGCCACACCTTTACGTTTTATTTCCATCAGGCTGCACGAGGTGTCGGGAGCTCCTTCCCGGGTTTCCCCTGACTCTGGCATTGTTAGGCTGATCAGTGCTGTCTCCACACCTGCTCAGGTTTCAGCAGAATTTCCAGTCATGTGGCAAGGTAGCAGAGTTCAGCAAATTCTGGGAGGCAAGGAGTAACACCTAAAAACATCTTAAATTAATTGGTAAAGATTTTCTTAACTTGCTTTCCAAAGTGAGTCCAGGACTGTGTTGGTACAAAGCAACGTATGATGAAATCTGCATCAGATGTGACACCGTAGGCTTTAAAAAGTGTCCTGTATGAATTACAGTCTGCTCCAGCAACATTTCTAGATGAATTTGAGGGACACGCTTGATAGAATATTCAGCTGGACTGTGAAGAGAAATGAGAGAATATTTTTACAGCTCCTGGTAATTAAATTGTGATTGTTGCAGCTGCCTGGCAGACTGCGTTATTTCACAGAGCATCAAAGCATCATAAAATGAGTGGTGAAAGAAGGGAAAACTGTTTTGAATGAGTCATAATGGCAGTGGATATTTGTCTTGTTCTGATAGTCCAATTATAAAGGCTTGATGTTTTAATTGGTCTTCCCACCAGCTAGCCAGAGATATCTTCAACACTCGGCAGAGCCTTCCTGACATGAGTGATCCAAGCTCATGAGGCACGTGAACGGCAACAACAGTTGCTTTTAGAAATAGAACTTAAGTCATTTATTTTGCTGCCTGAAGTGGAGAGCAGCCCCATTTTCCTGTTGCTGAGTAGACAAGTGGCTTTACAGGGTCAGATGGAAAAATAAAAATGTGGGAGTCAATGCAACATATTTCTTTGTCTACTATCGGGCTTGGCATGGTTTGCTAGTAGTATTGGCTGGAACTACCACGTATAATTGCTTCTTAATGAAGCACTGTGACGGTAGGGCTCCAGTTTATCAGAGGGGTGGAAAAGCTGAATCTTTGCAAAGAGTTCCCCCAGGGGACAGGCAGTACTGACCCCGGTCAAGAAACTGAGGCCCTTGCAACCTCAGAGTGACCACCTCTGATCTGTAATTATTCCTTTACCTTAGATACTGATTTTCAGAGAGGAGAAACCATCTCGGAGGGCAACCTGAGCGACGGTGGGAGCCCAGGTTTCCAGGCTCCTATCCCAGCACTCTGGCCACAGGACAGTGCCATCTAATGCTGAAGCTAATGACTGCAATGGGCATAAAAGCATGAGGAGAACATCTCATTAATCGTCTATATTTTTCCAGCAATTTTTGGTTTGACCTTGAGACTGTCTCTTGATTCTGTGATGGATTTTCTCTGCTTTTTCATTTTTAAAGGGCACATAACCATTACAAACTATTTGTTGAACTATTTTCCTGGGCTCGACATTGAGAAGAGGAATGCATTTGGATTCACGGCACTGATGAAATCTGCGATGCAGGGACGAACAGAATGTGTGAAAGCCTTGATGATGGCAGGTATGCACAGAGCTTTGCTGCTCCTTCTCATCATCTAACTGCAAATATGAGACCACCAAACATGAACAACAGCAAGGAAGGGTGAGAGGCATTGAGGCAACATCCTCTACAGGAGCGCGGGTAGACTCCTGGCAGGGCCGTACAGCACCTTTTATCCACAGTGTTGTACATTTTTGTTGTGTTGAGTAATTGATATATAAATCATTAGTTAACAATTAAAGAATTAGTATATGTGTATATTAGCATACTTTATTTTGTTAACAATCACAGGCATTTGACACAAATCAATTTTTATGGAAATGGTAACAGATAGCACGTGAATATTGTTGTTTAGACCAAAAGTCCCACAGGTCCATTGAATTGTAGGCTGAGGTGTTGAATAGGTAGTTCATTTCAGATGTTTTGCTGCCATAGAAGTCAAACCCCTCATAATCTGTCTGTTTTAAGTAGAAGACATTTATCAAGCATAGTGATATTACTTTCAACCTTTTTTTCCAATATCCAGTTTCTAGATGCTGATGTGACACAGAAATGCATGAGTGATATGGTAACTGGCGTTATTTTCTGCAAGGTTCTCTAGACTCTTACACTGGAATCAAGGTTTTGGAGTCAGGTCATTCATTTTAGAGTAAAATTTTTATGAAATAAAATTATAAAATGACTGTTAGAGCTATAGTATTGGTAGGCACTGGTACACTTTCTGAACTAATATCTTTTTCATGCAGATGCTAGCTCAGAAGTTTCCTGTGGCTGCTATAAATTACCACTTAAAATGAAACTTCAGTTCTCATACCTTAAAACTTGTCGAATTGACCTGACAGTGCAATGGCTTTCTGTTATTATCACTGGGGATCTGATGGAAGCTTGATCTGCCTGTTTTGGTAACCAGAAGCTATTTCACAACCCCTCCATCATTGTAGATAACTCAGTAGAGACATCAATTTCAATATATAGTTGCTGCCTCTGGCGTCTGAGCAGCCACCTTCTTTTTTTCATGTTCCATAAGCAGACAGAACACAGTGAGAAGAACCAACCTTTAGCCAACCAGAAAATGACTTTGTTAGCCTCCTATCAAGTTTACCAACAGAAAGTTATGTTGGGCTGTTTGCGCATTAGAGATAGTGAAGATGGCAGAGAACATCCATTGGCTAAAGAGGTATAGGATTAATATACTCCAGTGAAGTAAACTGAAGTTTATTTATATGTTTTATATGTTTTAGTGAACAGGTTTGCAGGTACTCACATTTTCAGTTCAGTAATAGGGACCATTTCACTACCCAGTTATTCTTAATCCCTGTACAGTCTGGTAAATGTAGGGAGGGAGCAGCTCTTTCAGCCTGGATTTAGAAATAGTTTGGGGCTGAAGGGGTACTGAGTGGCTGCTGACTAGCAAGTGCTGGTTTGCTGAAGAAAGTGGAATAAAGTTGTTAATGAAAGATCTGGGGAAAAATCAGTTCCATAAATAAAACAGTTCCTCATGTTCCAGCTAAATTCTATGTTAAACGGTAAGAATACATGGAAATATAGGGGGAAAACACCCATAGTCAGCCACGGGTCTATTCGCATAACCTCTGACTGTTGTACAGGTACAAAACAGGCATGTGTGTTGATTAGAGTTAAAGCCAGACAGTTTTTAAACCCAGTATCTGCTTAGTGGCTTGGGTGAGATCTCTGTTTTCTGGTACTTAGGGCAATGCAGGAGGTCAGCAAAGGAAAACTCACCTTTCCGTCTGGCTAAGTAGGATTTAACAGCCAGACGGGAAAGGGGCAGCAGCAGAGTGTGACAGATGGTTGGAGCTGGGTTGTTCAAAGTGGCTGCTCTTCCGAGAACTTGCCTTCCTGGAGAGTGGCCAAGGTCAAACACTACAAGACGAAGGTGCTCTGAGACACTTGGCTGTAATGTTTCCTTCTTCAAAGAGAATCTTTGGAACGTGAATTTGCAGTTTGTGAATGCAATGCAAGGAAGAGAGGGGCTGAGCCACTCATGGGCAGTTTGTCATGGGCTGCTGTGCAGCCAGGCCCAGATGCTGCCAGCAGCCAGTGAACTCAGGCAGGAGCCCAGACATGGCAGTCATCATTCACCACTCGTGCCCTGTCATAATCTCCAGTGTAAACTCGGTGCTGCTTCAGTAAAGTCTCTGCAGTGGTTGTGGATGTAGGGACCAGGCTTTTAGTAAGCATATGGCTGCCTCTCTGAGCTCCCCACTCGTTGCTGTTAAACTCAGTGTCCCCCAGTGCCAATGTGTTGGCCATGCATCCTGCTGCCTTCACCCCCTCCTTCTGAAAGCAGTTGCCCTCAGCCACCTTCATCAGCTGCCTCCTGGGAAAGCTCTTCTGTGATTCTGCTTTCTTCTTGTTGGTCTGGTGCTTATTCCTAAACTACGTGCTGTTTTGGAAATTTCTTCTGAGGTACCACATGTGATCCTCTGTGACTCTGTGCTGACCAGGCCCTGCCCCACTTTCCCCCATCACAGAACCACAGAATCACAGAATCATGAAGGTTGGAAAAGATCTCAAAGTTCTTCCAGTCCAACTGAACCATGTCCCTCAGTGCCATGTCTACCCTTTTCTTGAAAGCTTCCAAGGACTCCACTACTTCCCTAGGCAGCCTGTTCCAATGCGTTACCACTCTTCCTGAGAATTTTTTTCCTAAGATCCAACCTGAACCTCCCCTGGTGCAGCTTAAGGCCATTGCCTCTCGTTCTATCACTGTTACCTGGGAGAAGAGGCCAATCCCTACCTCACTACACAATGCATCTTCAACACATGCGGCAGCGCTTCAGCATGGTCAGGCCCATCACAGTCCTGTCAGAGGGAACACGGATGGACTCAGACTCAGTCTGAGCATTGTCTGGAAGGAATCACAGAGCCGATCTTCTTGAAGTTCTCTCTTTCTCTTGGCCCTTCAGCAAGGCAAGGCCAAGCAAAAGGGGCCTGGCTGCCTAGCAGGAAACCCTCTAGGATCTGTTGGAGGTCTGAGGTTCCACCTCAGAAATGGAGAGAAGAAACTGTGGCTGTCTAATTAACATTTAGAAAAGGACATGACTACTCATGTCTCGTGCAGGTGTGACATTCTGTTGAGTGACAATTTTTTTTAAAAATACCTCCGGATTTGTACAGAAAATCAATACCACTACAGTAAATCATGCCTCAGAAGAGATTTTGTGATGCGAGTTACAAAGTCAGCATCAATTTCTGTTGAAAAATCAGGGTTTCTATACTCTGTAGTAGTCTTTCCTGAGATAAAGTTTCCTAAACACCTGGGTGCACATGGTTGGAGCAGCAAGGATTGGCTTTGCCTCGAAGGTGGGTGAGCCAAGGGTGACAGCAAGGCACATAGAGGCCCTAGCCTCATCAGCAAAGGCACTTCTTGAAGAAATGGAGCAGGTCTGGTGGCGATAACCAGGGCTGGCCAGTGACTGCCAGGCGAGAGTCCATGGGGACGAGGAAGACCATAGAGACAAGGCAGATCTGAGGTCAAACCAGCAAGTCAGGCCTGCAGGTCAGGGTCAGCAAGGCACACGGCCTGGCACAACTGCAGCACAGCTCAGGTGAGGACCAGAGCTGAGAGTCTGTGCTTGAATGCCACCTCCAAACATAGGTATATTTGGACACAGTTCCTTACCTTCTACTCTCTAGTAAATCCTTGCCTGTTATGTGTACAACGAACAAACAAGTTTGATGTAGTCTGCCATGTTTCCAATCAGCTCTGGCGGGAAGGAGTGCAGACACAGGCAAGTATTAAGGGGACAAGACAAGACTCTAGCATGAAAGATGAGAGAGTCAGGGGTAGGAGGTTTAGATAGGATGGGTTCAAAAACAGGCTAGTGTAGCAGGAGAACACATTTTTTTGTGCCTTTCTTCCATCCTCCCTTCACTCTTTAGCTTCTTTCAGTAGAAGCTTCTTTCAATAGAAGCTACAGAGTCTATAGCTTCTATTGTCATTAACTTCTTCAAACCCTGCTGCCTTTGAACTTTCACAATCCTTTCTTCAGTCCACAGCTAATGAACTCTTTGTCTTGATCAAATCTTCCTCTTCTTTGCCTCCTGCCAGTCTGGGCTCCATGTTTGATCCTTTGAAGTGCCTCCGTGCTTTCTCTCTGAATAATTCTTTCTGCAAACTTCACTTAAGCAGCTCTTAAATTGAGAACAACTTTGCTTTTGGTGTCTCCTTCCATTCACGTTCACTCTTGGTCTGTGTCTAGCATTCTCTTTTTAGAGATTTTCTCAGGGAATTTGGAATCAGCTGATACTTAAAAGGGTTAAAACTGGGCTTCTGATCACTTTCCCACGCTCTCCTTTTTCCTGTTTTTTGTAACAGCAAAGCCTCTTTTGAGTGGAAGGTTAAACTGGAACCACTACAAATCAGTTTCTGGTTGTCTTTCATGATATCTAGTCCCTCTTGTGGTAGTTTGAAATGCTGTCACTGAGATTAATCCAACTGGGAAAAAATAGTTCATCATGATTCTCTGGCCTTTTCCCCAGGTCTCAGTCTGTGCACATTTCTATATTGCAATGTGACAGAATGTCTTTTCTGTTGTGGCAAGATCTCTGTAGGTCAGTTACGTGTTGGCTATTTGAAAATGGTGCTTCAGCTGATAGAGAAGCCTGTCAAGAAGTCAAAAGTCATAGCCTGTCGTATTTCGGCTTAAAACGTTTTCAAGGAACTCAGAAATTATCTACAGGACCAGTGATACATGTAAGCCAAAACTGAAGATTAAAGTGCTCGGAAGTGTGAGCAGTTTCATTAACTAACACTATTTGTTTTTCTTTTCTTTGAGGGGCAAATGTTCACACAACAGACCCAAGCCGTGGACTGACTTCATGGGAGTGGGCTTGTTATACAGGAAGGTCAGAATCTGCTTTCATCATGCAAAGGCTGATGGATAGACCATGCCCCGAACAGTTTTGTGACCAATATAAACCAGAATGGCCAAAGATGAAGGAACTCCTTGCCAAGGCTGCAGAGCCAAAAACCTGTTTGCAGAGGATTTCTGAGTGTATGAGGTCAGTTGTCTCATTCCGGGCTTTCCATGGCCCAGAAGAAGACGGGGTCCTTGATCACATGGTGAAGGTGACAACAAGTTTAGGCAGTCCTTTCATCGCTCTGTCATGCAGGACTGTGTGCCCAGGAAGCCCACCTTCTGTGGGAAAACGCAGGCTGGCTGTGCAAGAAATCCTTCGGAAGCAGAGAGCCGAGGAGATCCGATCTCAGGACAAAGACCATGTTAGCAGCTATGAGAAATTATTTCAGAACTCCAAAATCACAGTAATCCCCAAAAAGAAGGACCGGCGAGCCAGTCTGCAGCCCATCAGCCTTGCAGTGTCTCAAGTGAACACTATAGCCACCAGGAAAACAAGCCTCTTGCCCCTCCACCTGCTCAGACGGAGCAGCGTGAGGCCGGGATTTGTCATCCCTAAAGTCCGTGTCAGCAAGGCTCCTCCACCCACCTTCCAGCCAGAAAAGGCAAGAAGGAGGAGCAGCGCTAAAGATGACCCCTATTTGCAGATTCCTAAGTGGCGATACAAGGAGCTAAAAGAGGAGCGGAAAAAGGTAGAGGAACTGGAGAAGAAAAGAGCAGCAGAGGCTCAAAGACAGAGGCAGGTGTCTCCTGCAAGAAGCAGAACCTGATTTACTGGCAGTTACTCGGAAGGTTTTAGAGCCATTCGTCCTGTTATCTCAGCAAGATAACAGACTGCATGCCATCGTGCATGCCTGCTGTTGATGGAGCTGGAATACTGAGAAACGGCCTTTATGGTGCAGAAACATGGCAAGGGCTATGCCTCAGTGTGTCTGATTGTGGAACATGAAGTTAGTTTGGGATGGAAGACAAAGAAGTTGACCTGTCTGCTGTTGATAGGAAGTTCAAGTGTTTTTTTATTTCCAGTTCCAGGAGAATGACTGTGAAACAGCTTGAAAAACGTGTGTGAAAGGATCATATTTTGTGTTTGTTCATTTTGTAAGGGACACAGTTAAGGAGCTGTCCTTTTGACAGTAGATATTCTTTCCTCTCCTTGTATAGGTAGATGTATTACAAGGTTTTATAGTAATAATGAAAATTTTAAAATACACCACAGTTGCGGTGGGCAGTGAAAATCCAAGCCTGCATTTTTTTTTTCAGAATATACTAAGCACTTTATGGCATATTAATTCCAGTAGTCAAAGTTTAAGACAGGGTAGGTATTGAACTGTACAGCTCCGTATGGTCCATATGGATACATTCATTATTGTCATTGTTCTGTTGAATATAAAGAGGGCTGCATATGAAATATTTCTGTAGTTGAGATCTTCACATCCTCAGCAGATATAAATCAGGGGCAATGACTGATTTCTTTGGAGCAACAGAGAAGCTGAACTATTTTTTGTATGACAGACACCTAACAACTGCCTCCCCCACGTTGTTTCCCTGTATCCACTATCTGTTGTCTCCTCTTTAGCCTCAGGGATGTTTTTGTCTTTGCATTTAACTGTGAAATAAGGGAGATGGTGAACCTCAGGTGGGTTTGGTTTTGTTTTGATTTCTTTCCCGCGGTATTTAAATTCCTGATAGTAAATAAATAAATAAATAAATAAATAAATAAGCACCAGTTTATTGTGTGTGTCTACTCTAGGACTTTTCCATATTATAGGTGTGATAGAATAATTTTGCAACTTTCAGAAATACAAGCAATTTTCACAGGTATCACAGCACCCAGCAGGTTTGGGGTCAGGTCTCCACAGAGGTTATGGCTGACTGATGTGATGCAACGCAGATTTTACACAGAGCCCAATCTTTGTCCTTCTTGCTGGAAGAGCTGTGCTGGCTGGGCTGCATTGTCAGAGGAGTGCCACAAAGAAGTCCGGAGGGCTGGAGCACCTCTTCTGTGAAGACAGGCTGAGGGAGCTGGGCTTGTTCAGCCTGGAGAAGAGAAGACTCTGGAGAGACCTCATTGCAGCCTTCAAGTACTTGAAGGGAGGTTATAAACAAAAGGAAAATTAACTTTTTACATGGGTGGATAGTGATAGGACAAGGGGGAAAGGCTTTAAACTGAAAGGGGAAATTCTTCACTGGTGGTGAGGCCCTGGCACAGGCTGCCCAGAGAAGCTGAGAGTACCCCATCCCTGGAGGGCCTGGTTGGCTTGGCCCTGGGCAGCCTGATCTGGTGGGTGGCAGCCCTGCCCATGGCAGGGGGTTGCAGCTGGATGATCTTTAAGGTTCCTTCCAACCCAAGCTATTCCATGATTCTATGACAGCCTCCCAGTGCAGAGCTGACACAATAAGCACCCTGCTAACAAACCTTCCCAGCCCTGTGAACATAAAGAGGATTTGAGTCTGCAAAGTGCAAAGTTCTGTGCAATTCATAGGCACTAATTTTGTAATGGGTTTGCTGTGATCAGAATGTAAGGCAGAGACTGAGCTCATTTCTCTGGAGAGCAGGAAAACACCTTTTTAGCCATCCCCGGCAAATATGGCAGGATGGATTTTCACGTGGCACTCAATATTGATTTCTGTTTACTGCCAGCCCCGTGTACTTAAGCATTTGGATTCAGTATGGAAAAGCAACCTGTGCTGCAGGTGGAACTGCACTCTGAATGGCTGCAGGAGACACACAGCCGGCAGGCGCTCTCAGGGACTGCTGTACACTGTGTTAGCAGCAGGGGCTGAACATGAAGCCTGTTTTCTAACCCTTTGTACTTCACTGTGTAAATGTACACAAATGTGATGTTTCCATTAAAAGAGGCACAAGCTGTTGAACTTATTTGGTGACCTTATTCTTCAGAGAGCTTTGAGGCTGTTGTCTCCTGCTTCCCAGTGCAGGGGAGCAGGGAGAGGAAGGAGCATGGCTGCTGGGTGGTGGAAGAGGAAGTGGTCCTGGCACAGGCTGGGCAGCTCCCAGTGGTGTCCCGCTGGGTGAAATCCAAAGCTGACACCCTCTGACAGGTGTCTGTGTCCCTTTGAAATCCACGGAAAGAAGCCTGGGCTGGTTTTTGGATGTTGAGAGGGGCCACGGCCTGTCTCCCCATCCCGCATTCAAGCCTGTTGTGGTGGGGTCCAACAAGTGCCAGCAGCTGCTGAGCTGCTTGGGGATGCCAGCCATAAGCTGGGGCTAAAGGACTTGTGAGAAATGGGAATTATCCTCACATTTTTCTTCCTTTTAAATCATCGCATGTGTAATTACAGACAAACGCAACCATTTGGGTCATTTAAAAAGGCTCTTCATTACTTAATTAATTACTCACCAAGAGAGCGTATTCAGCAGAGATACGGGCCGATGAGGCAGCCAGCAGACTTCTCGAGGCAAGCAGAACTGGATTGACAGTTCTGCACTGCCTCTCAGTACAGCAAATTGTGCAATTAAGCCTTTGAATTCCCAGTCACTAATGAAAAGTGCTAAGCTGACATCAGTGGAGATAATGACAAGCAGCCATCGTGTCTGGGCAGTGAGGAGAGTGGACGTGAGATAATGGAGGCAACGAGGGGGGAAGGAAACACATTGATGTCCATGTCATGCATCTGATCTAAAACAAGATTGTCTTTTTGACCCAACTTTTTCTGACTATTGTGCAGACAAGGCTTAGAAGCAGCCATAAAGGCTTGCTCCGGTCCACCAAGAAGTGCATTATTTAAAAAGAAATCAATTCAAGATGACCCTCCTTCAGTGCCTCCTCAGCTTCTCAGAAGTGGCAGTCCCAGTTGTTTGGAGTCACTGTTTTCAACACCTTCCTGAACACGAGGTGACTGGTCTGTACATCACATACAAACCTATTTACTTACTTTTCAGAGGTAATGGTATAGATATTATAATGTTTTAGGCTTCTTTTTTGTTTCAGTAATGAATAGCCTGTAAAATGTCACTGTGAAATGTCACTACAGTCATCAGGGGGCACAAGTTAGTGTTTTTTAAAAAAGCAAAGACAAAAAAACCACACCAAGCTTCCAGTCCCTCTATCTTTGTTGTTTTCAGTTGCTGTGATGTGATGCAGCAGCAGTATATATCCCACAGAGCACATTGTGCAGAAAAGAAAATAGATTATAAGTAGCATGAAGAAAAGATTTTACCCAATGGACAAAGTATCCAGTTGCCACTGTGTCCAGCAGCTCTCTCTTCCTTTACTAACATGTACATTAAATTTTTACAAGACAAAATTATCTTGTCCTTATTTACCCTAGAAATAAATGAGCTGATAGCCCTGATGGGGGCTGCAACATCCTTTTGTGACCTTGGACAAAGAACTGTGAAAGACTTGAGCTGAAAAAAAAAATGATTTTAGTTAATGAGTACTTTTAAAAAATGCTCATCATCCCCATGTAACATTTCTCTCAAAACACTTCCTCTGCTTGCAGAAGGCCAAGGGAGAATTATTTCCAGGGAAAATCAGTCTCGAAAATCCACCAGGGACTGGGAAATTGTATTAGGACATAGAGTTTGCAGTGTTTCTGACCACAGCTCTTGAGTCATCCAAGTAAGCAAAAAATGTAATATTCATAGATAACTCTGAAGGTATGGCAGGGTGTCACGGTGTTAGAAAGGGGGCCTGGATTATGCGGAGTGACACATGACAGATGGGAAGGGCCAACTGCTCTGGAGAACAGGAATATTCTTCTGCCTGGAGGATTCCTTCTCCATCTCAAGGCGGCATTTAGGGAAAACTTCATAAGCTGTGGATTCCTTTTGCCTTGTTGTCTTAGTTTCTAACTGAAACTTTCTCTCAGTGTCTGCTACAAAGCTGTGTTTTGGTTCTAGAAAGAAAACATGGCTGATAACACCCGGCAGCGCTGAACAGAACCAAGGATGTTTGTATGTCTCTGCCAGGAGAGTGAAGAGGCTGGGGGGGCTGCAGGGAGCTGGGAGGGGACAGGACCAGGGCAGCTGACCCAAACTGACCAAAGGGATGTTCCATACCATATGACATCATGTGATATAAGGAAGGGGAGTGAGCGGGGAGGGCCCGTTTGCTTGGGGACTGGCTGAGCATTGGTCACAGTTGGTGAGCAATTGCTTTGTACAATCACTTGTTTTGTATATAATTATCATTACTGTTATTTTATTCTATTTTCCTCTTTCTGTTAGTAAATAGTTTTTATCTCAACCCATGAGTTCTACCTTATTTCTCGATTCTCTTCCCCATCTCAGCTGGGACAGGGGTGGGGGGGGTGAGTGAAAGGCTGTGTGGGGTTTCCAGGCCTGCCTGCTCAAACCACAACACTTTGTAGAACTGTGTAGAACTGCTGACCAATGAGATGCATAAATGGTATCAGCCAGAGCCATGTTGTGGTGCGATCACAGAAGCAATCCCAGGTAAAGTATTAAAAGATTTAATGATCGTAAACAAAAGATTTTTTACTTACAATAGCAATCTCCCACCAAGATGGGGAACAGCCAGATCCCACACAGGAGACCCTTTCCCCTTGGTGGCTGGCTCCTAAATAAGCCCAGGGCAGTCCCACCCTGGGTCCACCCCTCCTGGTCACATGGAAGGGGGCACAGGTGTTCCTTAGGCCAGCCACCGCCCTTCACCAGGTGCTCAATCACTAATTTAGGCTGTGACCTCATGTTTCCCTTACACAAGTTTAGATAAAGGCATGATTTATGATGCTAAATATTCTGAATAAGAACGTATGAACCACGGCAAACAGAATGCCCCAAATCACTGAACACCTTCATTCCCTGCCTATGTAATTAAATTATATTGATTATGCATGATATTAAAATAAACCATGCCCATAAAACTACCTAGAGGAAACACAGTCATAAATCATTTATATAGATAGTACTAGATTATTTAGCATTGATATAATCATAGGTATTTACATATCTATAAAATCTACACAAGAAGGGCCTCTCAGCTCCCAGTGATGATGCAGAGTACTCAGATATGCTAATGATGACCGCCGCCAGAATGCCAGCAGTAAATAATTGCTCTCTAATAGTCTTTCATTCAGGCTGTAATAGAGGCTACAAAGAGAAGACAGACCAGCTGCCTTTTCACTGAGCACCACGGAGCTCTTGCATGGAAAAAGGCATGGGACTCTGTGACAAATTGTACTTCATTGGGTAACTAAAGTTACTGTGTATATTAATTTTGCCTAGTCAGGTTTAAATCTGGCACTTCTCTCTGCGCATTTGAATTCACAATGCTCTCACCATTCTTTCATAGCTATGAAACTGTGAATGGTTAGCAGGCCAAATGCTCTGTTTCGGACCACTCTGAGGAAAGCAAAAGAGGCAGGCGAACTGGTTTCAGGTGGTTCCTGTCCCATTGCAGCAGCTTCCAATGCAAACGCCATTTGCTGCTTTACAAAGCTGTTCCTCAAACAAACCAAAAATGCCCTTAAGAGGCAGATGTGCAGAGCCCATGCTGGGAGGCTCCATCCTGGGTGCATTCAGTGGTATCTCAGAAGGTGCTGATGGAACTGGAAGCCCTTGTAAATGCAGATCAAGAGGTGGGTGTAGGAGCTGCTCCAGCATCTCTGTCCAGTGTGTGCACGTCCATGCACATGGTATTTTCACAGTCAGTGCCACAGTCATGAAGACCTGCTCAGGGCAGTGTTAGACACAAAGATGTTTTTGGAGTGTCTGTACTCAAGGTGATAAAGTACTCACATCCTGCAGTGGGAGCTAGGATTTCCTTGTGCTCGTTGTCATTGTATTGTGGCCAGCTTCCTGCAGAAGCAGGTAGCATTGGGATGCTTTGCATCGTTGCGTGACATTGTTAATGTGACACAAATCAATACGTGATTCAGCCAAGTAATTGCCCCATTAAAAGCCCTGTTCCAACACAAGGTGAAACAGCATTTCAAAAGACTATACAAATGTGGTTGTATTGAAAATAGACGTGCTTTATCGCCAGCTTGGCTGCTTTCCCAGGACAGTGCAGTGACATGGCTGTCGCTCAGGATGTGCCCAGTTTCCATGGTCTTACAAGAGATCCCTCTTAAAAACAACTCACTTCTGTTGAGCAGTAGAACTGAACAGGCTGATCATACTAGATTAATTGTACTTTGTTCTGTTCTTAAAAATTTGTTTTGAAAACTCGAGCTCTCGTTTTAAAAAGTTCTTTGTGGATGTTTGACGTGATTATTTTTTCACTTGTAGTCTGTGAAAACTGGGGGTTATATTCTGCACGATGGGTTGGATCAGCCTCTATATTTACATCTGTGGACACAATGAGCAGCCTTTTCCTGTGGTTTCCCAGCCACCATGAAGCAGCCTTCTGTGAGAGCCTTTTGGGCTTCTGTGGGTCTTTCTGCACCATGCTGAGAGGGCCCCGGCTCTTCTCTGGAACAAACGGTGTCAGTGACACAGGGAGCAGCCCTACGGGGTGATGGCAGCCATCCTGCCCCGTGGCCTGCAGGCACTGCCTGTGGTCACGAGCTAACACTGAGCTCTCCACAGTCTCAGGTAACCACATCCCAGCCACCTGCCCATCTATGAACCTTAAACTGATCTGTCTTCAGGTTTCCATGGCTGACCAATCTACTGCACTTGGAGACAGCCAAGGGTAATGTGCTGGACTTAAACTGCTCATCAGCTGTCAGCAGAACACAAGGCCAGGTCTCTTGGTGAGGTCTTGTCTGAATTTAAATAAACAAACAGAAAGAAGTTGAACTGGTTTAAGCGAAGAGTTCGACTGAGCAAATTGGTACAACAAGCAATGCAGACTTATTTTGGTTTAAATTGGGCTAATATCCACTTGGCTTAATCAGTCAGAGCCAGTTTGAGATTAAAGAGATATAAATTATTCATTCTGAACTCATAGTTTCTGATCAGAGAGTTGTAGTAACTTAATTAAATTGTTGACTTTTCATTTATTTATTTATTTATTTATTTATTAATGAGGACTGCTGCCCCTTCATGGCCTTTCTTCCCTCTGGGGCTCTGGCTTAAGCCCTGGCCCATCCATTCTGTTCTCATTGCAGCTTTCATTTTTCCAGCAGGACAGCGAGGTCCTTGCTTCTCATCCACAGCTGTCAATGAGCTCTTTCCTATACAGAGGACTCATGGCAGCTCCAGCAGCAGCTCACTTCCCTCCAGCTAATTACCAGCCTCCCTTTCATTACCGTGGCTTGCAGTCACCCCAGCACCATGCTACAGCTTTGCATTATCGTTTGGGTTTGGGTAACTTCAGGCTCCTGCGGTGCTGAGCAAAGAGCCGTATCCTAACAGCGCTGCTCAGAGAGCTGCTCTTTTTCCATCAAGTAAGACAGTGGCTTCATCTTTAATTCAAGGCTGTCTTTTGAGGATCACAGCCCCAGCTCGGGAACAAAGTGAGCCTGACAACAGTCAGAGGCAGATGATGAAATATTAATCCACGCTTCTGTGACATCCAGGCTGGATTACAGTAATTCCCTGTTTGTGGGTCTTCCCAAGGCCTCCTCCTACAAAACACAGCGTGTAGAGAAGTCAGCCGTGGGATTTAAATGCGTTCTGCAGACAAGCAGCCACCCACCCAGCTGCTAAGCTTGGAGCTTACTCGGAGCTATCCATCAGTTCTCTGTGTAAAGGCACATGGTGAGCAGAGCCGCAGCAGCGGGTATTTTTAGCCACTAAAAAGCTTATCTCAGGTACCTCCATGAGAATGAAGTAGTGAAGGAAATATGTAAACATGGTAGGAAAGCTCTGGCTCTTTCCTTCCTAAGCCCATCACCCCAGAACACAGGATGCATGTTAAATTTGTTGTCATCCTTCTAAGGGGCTGAGTGGCCTTTGCTTCGGGCAAGAAGCAGTTAAACTGGAGAACCAACAAAATGAGGCAGCAGTGAGGAGCTGAGGGCTGTGCACCAGGCAGCTGGGATGCATAGTAAAGAGAACACGAGGCTGGGTGAGAGAGAACAAGGCAAACCATCAGCAAAGGAGGCACGGCTGAGAGAAGCACCGAGAAGCAAACAGATGAAAGCCAACATCACCATCTAGGTATCTGCAGGAGCTTCACAGCTTCTTGTCCCCTCTGTGCCACAGCTTCCTCTCCAGTTACATAGAAATATTTTCTTAAATCCCTAGCTAACTCATGAGGGCAGCTCTTGTTTAGCACAGAACGAGGGAAATGGATGGGTGGGAAAACCCATAGTAACAAAACTGCGTAATGCCTGTATGTATCTATGCCAACCATACGTAACACAAAATGTACGTACGTTACCTCTGTCAGTCAAGCCATCAGAGCACACGTCATCTGTCTGCTTCAGAAAAACATGCAGAGTTCTTTGCAGATGGTGGAGGCTGCTCAGACAGCAGCGGAGCCCGGGGCGATCCTACTGGTATTCTGCAGATGCCAAATGGCGGTGAGGCCTGACACATCCCAACTGACTGCTCCTGGCTAAGAGGTGGCTGAACCTGGACAGCTGCTGAAAACCAAAAAGGAGCAGGAACGCTTTTGCAGTATACAGACATTGAAGGAATAATTCTCTAAAAGTCATGAGAAAAAAAAAATGCAGGTACTTTCCCAGAATAACAGTAATCTGATTGTGTCTTCAGCCTGTTCTTCCCACCAACGGCTTTCCTCAGACAAATGAGACACTGAAAACTTTGCTTAGAAACACAAGGCTGAAAATGTTCTGCCTCACACACCACCACCACACCCTGCTTTTCTGAACAGCTCCAGCTTTGGGGGACTCTGGTGGGCCACTTAACAGATTTATGAAGTCATGAAAGCAAAAGGCAGGTCCCCACGGCCCAAATGCCATTAAATCCCTGTGCTGCTATTTCCCATTAGCCAGACTCTTCTGAAAGCCTCGCGCCAGCAGAGAAGACACATCGGAGATGACACTCAGAAGGGATTTAAGTGAATCAGGGGCAGAACGACAGGATGCATGGAGACAAGAGGGGAAAGATGGAGGCAGTGATCCAGCTGCAGCAGCACGTGAGATGAAGCCAAATCCTAATTTAACAGCAATCATCTCTCACCAGAGTTATTCAAAAAACACACTAGTGTACGGACGTGAACTTTGTCTCTTCCTACACAACTGTGGGTTTGCATCCACCCCAACAGCCTTCATATTTCTAGGCCAAACACAGAGTGGGAGCAAGAAGCATTGCCTTCTCCCGTAGCCCAAAGGCCTCCCCCTCCACTACTGTGGGCATGTCCATCTTGCCACAGCTATCAAAACCAATCCAGCTATCTGGTAATAAAGCTTGTGAAACAAATGCTAGATGCTCTGAGCATGTATTGATTCCGCTTTAGAACAAGAGCAGGTATTTCACTAATTCTAGTCTGGGTAAGACCACTTTTTAATAGCCATGCAGTATTCAAGCATGGTTTTGCCTCAGCTTCTTTGACATTTTTTGTAAGCACAGCTGAGGCAGGCGATGCTTGGACAGGGCTGTACAAACTTCCTGTGCAGCCAGGGAGAGTCACACGTGGGGGTGAAGCAGAAGGCGGTGAGCTCAGCCCCAGGGACATCACAGCCAGCTGAGCCCAACCCCGTCACAAGCTGGAGGAAACACAGCAGTTTCTCATCTGGTATATTTGAAGTTATTTAATTAAATATAAAAACAAATGCTACAGTCACTATAGGAGTCTGAGACCCTATTTTGCTATGTCTTATCCTGCCTTCAGCTTCAACTTTAATGATGCTGCCAACTGTCAGCTTTGGCTTTCAGAGCCAACAATGCCATTGAGATGCACAGAGTCTCTCTTCTCTCTCCGAAACAGTGTTTCAGGCAGCCCACAATCTCTTGCATCAATGTGCTGGTGACACTGTTCACAGTTTCAAGACAACATCAGGAAACACATCGTGTTGGAAAGGAGGGGGGAATTCCTGCCCACCAAGCTGCACCCACACTTCTGCAGCAAGTTCTGTACCTGTGCAATCATTCAGGAGCTGCTCACACCTCTCCTAGGATTCCTTGCAAAGTATTTCTGCTGACGTTAATTATACAGGCATTTTTCCCTTGAGAAAACCCCTACTGAGCTAGGCAGTGAATGCTGGGATGCTGGCAGGACATGCAGCTATTTAAAGGCATTTTCAAATCTGTTTTCAGAGGCAAACTATTACATTCTAACAATAATAATGTGCATTTTACTGGTAAACAATCAGTTTTCATGAAAAAGAGAGCCAAAGTTTCCTCTGAAACAGGCTAGAAATTCAGATCCCTTAAAATCGGAGTCCATCCTCTAACACCAGACAGAGATCCCGTCCCAGCGCTGCGTGCTGGTCTCTGGCTGGGCCCGCGGGCAGCACGTTGCATCTCGCAGACAGATGGCTGGGACAGACCCACACACAGCGAGTTGCCCTCGGCAGCAGGAGATGTTGAGATTCAGAAACACTTTCTAATGCTTCATGAGCTGTTTCAGGCCTTTCTACATTTTTTTGTTTTCCTGAACTGCACCTTCAAGAGCTCTCGTTTCTGCTCTCCCAGCTCCAGCTTGGTCAGGATGGGGTGTAATTCCAGAAATGCTGCAACATCTCCTCTCGCTGTCAGGGTTAGATCAGCTCACCTGCTGCCCTGATCTTTTGGTAATATCCTTCCCAGATTTTGTCTGCCAAACTGTCCCTCAGCAAATCTACAGAAAATACCTACCTGGCTGTCAGCGTTCAGTGGTGATTTTAGGGACTGAAAGACACGTGCTCTGCTGGAGATCTCTCCCCTGGGTGCTCTTCCAGTCACAGCTTTTGGACACCTGGTAAGCGCAGAGGAGCACACCTCACCAGAGAACAGGAGCAGCTGCTGCACCAGGTTTAACTTTAATCTGCAAGGCCCCTGTGGGGGCCAGGCCGCAGTGTGGGTGATGGCCTGGCCCTGAGAGGCGCAGCGCTGGGCAGAAAGGTGCCCACGGGTGGGGCAGGCCCCATGTTACAGACTGCAGCCTGCCTGGCTCCCAGGGACTGCTGGTCCAGCAGGTTTGGCTCAGAAGTGAAGTTCCTCCTCCTACCCCACAGCTAGTGGGTTTTCAAAACGTTTTGTTTTCAAAACATTTCTCTTCCTTTTTTCTTTGTAGTTAATGGGAATGGCTGTGAAGCAAAAAAAGTCTCACCCAGGTCAGCACTGACCACACAGAGGTGATGCCCCAGCCAACTGCAGCAGCTGCTGCCAGCAAGCTGCACTGGGGTGCAGCTCAAGTCTTCCACCATTTTTCAGGATGATGTTCTTTATGGTGCCCGAGAAGAGAGACACTTGGAGGCCCCTACCTTAGTTTCTTAGTACCCCTACCTAGCCTGTGCTTCGAGTCCTGCACAACAAACCTGAAGTTAGCTTTGTACCTTGGAGAGCATCACTGATATTAGCATGACTCCATGAGCACAAAGTTCAGATACTCTCTCAAAGATCAGTAGCTTTCACAAGGTGGGAAACTACCACGTCACATCACAGAAAGCTGTGTCTGGAGGAATCACCAGTCTCTCAGGAGGGAGGTGCTGCTGGTAACATTTTCTGCTCCAGAGGCAGTCAGAGGACTGCGCCTTTCAGCCTGCTCCTGCTGAACAAAGTCACGCCTGTTACAAAGCACCGACCATCGGAGAACGACACACGTGCAGACTGCCAGCCAGGAAAAGGCTGCGTTCTGTAAACAAACTAGATGTATAAACCAAGGAGAGAGGACTATTATGAGTCAGGATAAATAGCCAGATCAAGCTCTGTACTTGCCATAAATATTTATCTTAGGAACAACTGGCTAATGGTGAGCCAGCTCTCAACACGTAAAGCAGAGCTCGTGTACTACAAAGTAGAGCTTTCCAGTGTGTGCGTTTCAGGAGCTATCCGGCACAGTGAAAAGTGAGGCTGTGTGTTTAACAAACGTCCTCATAATAAGCTGAATTGAAAGGCTTGTTTAAGGCTTCAGCCTTCCATTCCCAACACCTCCAGCTGTCACAACTGTCACATCAGCAGTGGGCTGAATTTACTCTGTTCTGGTTGATAAATCAGGCCCTAGAACAGAATTTTTGCATTTGCTCTTCATTATATTTTATGCAGACAGTAGAATTTAGGTAAGGAATCAGCTTCCAATATACTGGGTTTTTTATTATTATTATTTTTTATTAGCAACTCGGAGTTAAAGCAGTGAAAAAGACACCTGCAAGAAGGACGTTAAAGGTGTTCATCCAAATTATGTGTTCCAAGAAACCCGATTGCTTAGTGCTCCTGGGATGAGTAAAATAATGAGCTCTTAAGTTCTAATACTGACTACTGTCTTTCTTTGTAGGTACACACACACACTGGAATATTAATTAGATCTCACTTCAACTGAAATAAGTCTCAGTTCCACAGCCTATGTGCATATACACCTGGTGCTGGCTTTTGCAGCAAAGAGAATCTGTTTCTTTACACTAAATCTTCTAGGTTAAAGGAACTGTAAGGTTGTAAAGATTTGTTTGCACTAGTCCATTTTCTTCATCCAGAGCTCTCTCCCATTCAAAAAGATTTGAGGCCGTGTAGACTAACAATCAATGAATTGGACACTCCAAAATTGAGCAGTGGAAACTGAGGCCATCGAGCACTCCAGGAAGTGATCAGTATCTGGTTCTGAATGAAGGTGATAGCTCAGCTTCTTTTCTCTCATGAGCTTTTAAGAGCAGCTTCACAGAACACTGCCACATTCACTGCTGGACCTGAAGCCAGGTTAGCTGCTGTGCTTTCCAAGGCATTTATTTGTTCGTTCGTATGCAAGAACGTGATGATGCCGTCCTTTTGGACACGGTGTCAGACATCCACTGACACCTGATACAGTCCACCAAAAATGTTTCGTATGACGTTACTGTAAAGTGGCATGCGTTCATAACATGCCACTTGTTAGACCGAAGGATAAAACCCACTTCACTGAAGTGGCACAATTTTAGTGGCACAGCTTTAGGCACAATAACGTGAGAACATAACAAAGGTAATACATGCGTCCTTACTACTGGCTGTAGAAAGCTCACAGCTCGTTAACAGCTAAATGATTTTTATAATCCTTTAAAATCACTGTGGATTACAAATGCTTTTCTTTTTTAAAGCTGGGAGTGACCTACAGAATGCTAGCCACTGAAATTTTCTAAAAATATCTCCACCACAAGCTGAGCAGCAGAGATTATATTGTGAGAGTCCTTTCAAGGTCACTTGCAAGAGTTAAGCTTGCAACGGGTTTAGTGCCTGTGTTTCAGAGTTGTCCCAGTGTGCAACAGTCAGGAGTGCATTTTCCAAAAAATAAAAATAAATAAAAATAAATTTAAAAAATTGTCAGCATCCATGCATGCCTGTCAGCTCCAACAGCACTGAATTATATTCTCAGGAAATTGTAGTCTTGTTCTCACCTCAGATCAGCAGCCTCAAAGAAAAGGAAGCAGTCTTTGTAATGAAACTCAGACTTCATTCATGAGGTGCTTTGTAAAGCAGAATGCATTCCATCTCTCCCTTGAGGTTTCCTAGCTAAATACCTGTCCTAAGATTTATGAAAACACTCAAAGAAACGGTATACACAAAATATTATCTTTTTTTCCTGGTGCAGGGTGAGGAAAACCAATACGTAGATGTTCTTGAAGGAGACCCAACAACACAGCAAGTTATGCATGCCAGAGGTGTGATAGAAATTTTTTTTGAGACAAAAAGGAATTCTTTAGGATAGCAAGTTCAGTACTGTTGTTAAGTATAGGTAACGTAACACACACAGGGCTTGTCAAGGCTACAGTGACAATGCAGATTATTTCACCCATCTGTTGAGGAAGTCTGATGAAGGTTGACCACTGTAGACTCGACTCTTTTCATCTAGCCTCTTTCAGTCAAAACAACACAGATTCCCCTCTTACTGATAGAGCAGATAACATTAGCTGTAACCACTTCTGTGTAAAACACATTTCCATGTCTTCATCTCGTGAGGGAGGAGCTTTGTGTGCAAAGAAATTCAACTCAAACTGAGATTCTCTTCTTTACATAATTGTAGCATCTGACCTGCAGCATTTCTTCCAGCTGTAACAGTAACTGCACCCTTAGGGATGATCCCATATTTTCACAAACAATTAATGGACCCTAATCCCAAAGGTAGAGACATTGGCCTAGACTTAAATCTCCTTTTAAATTTCATGCATCAAAATCCGAAGGGGACACAAGAAGTTGTCTTTAATAGCCATCCCTTCCTATTCTGTGAAGATGGTGAATATTCAGAATGTATTATTCTACAGTTACAAAAACATATGTCCATATCGACCCTTCACCTTTGTATGAAACAGAAGGGTGTGACAACTTTCATTAGAGCCAGGAGTGTGTGATCGTACTACCACAAATGAAAGCACAACACTTCTGCTTCAGGCCATCCAGTGGGGCTAGGATAAAACTATACAGTTGAAATTAGTAGTAAATACACTAATTACTAATAACTGCAGAAAACAGAGCTATGAACTTGGAATAATTACAGACAACTCAACCAACAGCAGGCCAAACATTGTGCTCATGTGTTTTCCCAATATTCAAATGAAAGAAAACAGTTTCTGAATACTGTAGTGCATCACTACACGACTGCTGAGCCTAAGGATGTAACACTGCAATACTCCCAGTGCAGCAGGTCTATCGTATTTGTACTGAAGCATCAGTATGTTTATTATACGTGCGCTGCACATACACTAAATATAGAACGCCAAAAGTATCAGAAAGCTTCCAAAAACCCTGTGGTCACATATCCCAAGTCTTCTGTGAATCACTTGTGTTACGCAATGCAATCTGTTGCGTTATGAGAAGCTCATCAACTCTTCTTTTCTGAAATTTTCTTTTCTGGAAGACTAGAACTCAAAAAATTGATAGAAAACGTTAAATCTCCTTTCCTTTACTGTACTGATTTATTACCAGGCTTAGATTCTATACCTTCACAAAGACCTAGTGGCGCTCTCCACTTTCCTAAAGGAAAGCAGCAACTCACCTTAGTCGGCAGAATCCAAAACATCACCGTGTCAGAAAACTTCCTAATAAATTCCACGGTTGTAAAATGTTCATTAGTCTTCTGACATTCTGTAACGAAATCCCACAGACCCCACTCTGCTGATCTGTATTGTACTTGCAGAAAAATTAGCTCAATATACAGTCTCAGGTTTTATTGTTGCATTATTGCCACATCAACAACTCCAGTACAATTCTTTTGCAATAATTTCATGGTAACATCTGCACATCTGCTGTGCTTGTATGTTACTGTGATATACTTATTTACTTGGAAAGTAATTAATAGTCATCAGTAGACAATCCAGATCACCAATTGTGATTCTTTATTTTCAGCAACATAACGCTTTGGAAAGGACATCAATGCATAAACATGGACATCTCCCAACAATGTATAATATGCTTTCGTACAGAGACATTTTCTAATCATATAGGAATTCCTGCACTCTAAAGTCACTAAAGCTACCTTGAGAATCATACTCCGTTGTACAAACTTATATACCCATCTAAGGAATCAAAGACAAAATTCAGATATTGTCTATATATGCTCTATAAATTGCATTAACAAACAGGAGCGGCTGTTTGTAATTCAAAAGCTGGAAATGCGGTTTTGCTTGTATGAGATAGGAACTACCTGCTATTATTAGACACAGAGCAGAGGTGTCCAAACCCAAACTGTGTGCAACTACTCCAAAGCAAGCTTAGTCTTCCACTCTAGTCAATGAACGGAGTCAAGAACAATTCAGGTTGTCTTGAAACATCCATCAAAGATGTCATATCTACACTCTACTGTTTTGACTACATCGTCACTGATTTCAGTCAGAGTCTAGATACTACTTCAAATGTAGTCGCAAAACTAGAGGAGCTGAACCCCACTGTTCTCAAGCCAGCAGCTACAGCATCAAGTGACTGCGACCCGTTGCTGAGGCGCTGATGTGGCGCACCGACAACTGCTGGCTGCGCCCAACAAGATGCTGCTGCTTTCTGTCCAGAATCTGCAGATGCTCCTGCCGGTGAATTAACTCGTAAAAATGTTCCATGAGGTTCAACAATTCTACTTTTATGAAGAAATTACTCGTGTGGGAGTCACTTATACACACGTGAGCGGCTGTGAACAAGGACTCAGAAGTACCGACACAAGAAACAGAAAGCATTTTTAAAAAATTATGCGTATTCCAATACAGAGTAATTCTTATAAACAACACTCATTCCTTAAGGCAAGTACAGTTATCTAATTAAATTGAAAATATGGACTACACACACAGATCATGTATCCTCTCTTGGGTGCAGAATAAATACATCCATGCCTATCCTTTGCAAAACACCCTTTTGCATTTCAAGCCTACAAAGAGACAAGACACATCAGGTCCCTTTCACCCACATGAAGTGAGTAATTCCATTTGTGACATGGGCCATGTTTCACAGAATTTTGCTCCTGTACCCACTTTTTTGAGATTGCTAGAATTTTAATAAATCTACAGGACATTAAAACCTGTACTGTATTTATAGTCAGTTAAAAACAAAGGTACATTCTAAAAATGTAGGTGGAATGTTTGAAAAATGACTTTCCTGGGTTTTATAGAGATAAAGAAGGAACTTGATAGAGCTCGTGATTTTTTCATTTTGAACTGTGTAATCAAAATATTTAATTGCGTGGCTAAAACTAATCTAACTGCTCTATCTGAAAGGTAACTTTTATTCCCTCATCTCATTACTGTCCCTACAACAATAATAATTAAAAGATGCACAACACAGCTTGGGTCATAAAGCTACACACACTTAATAACAGCGTCACTTGTTTTCCAACAGTGATTTCCAAATGTAATTTAAAGAAGAAAACTTTTTTCTCCAGTTTATCTTAAGTTCAGGTCCCGAATTCCTTCCCGAATTCCGTTACTGGAATTGAGAAATCATCACCTCATGAAAATACAGGCCCCAGTGAGACCCATGAGGTCACAGATCCGGCGCCTAAAGCAGCAGAGTGCTTGTAACTTGGAGTACTTTTCCCTCAACATTCCCATAGACATGCGCAGAGCCTGCACAAAAGAACTTCAGCAAGACCGGGAGTGCAAAGGGGTATAAAGAAGATTCAGCTGGATTTCTGCCCACTTGAGAATAAACATGGATCCTTTATAATTTCATTAATTCAAATCGGAGGGCACAGTCACTGAGATCTAACATCTTGGGATACTGAAGACTGCAAGACTGGTTCTATGTCATTAAGACAATCACTGGTTCCTGTCTCAATACAACAAACTCCCTCCAGATAGTAGAAGTACCAGTACAAAGGGGCTGTTCTCTGCTGGTTTAGCAAAAAAACTACATTAACTATCTGCTATCGCAATACCAGAACTAAAAGCACAAGTTCTAAGCTCACTAATCATAGTTACACCAAAATTTTGTCTTGCCAATCAAAGTCCTACCAAAAAAACACCCTTGATCAGCAGATACTTAATAGAGAACAGAAAAAATTCCATCTGGTGTATCAATTGAATAATGTCTTTGTTCTTATTAACCCTTGGAAATTAAACTAAAAGAACAGGACAGGATATGATTTTAGAGATCAATATCACTGATTTGAAAGTGTGAATCAAAGGGTTATTGTCTTCTCACAAACGCATTCACTGGTGGTAGTTTGGCTGAGATTTTGATGGAGAGCTCACTTGCGAGGTTGGTGGATGTGCTGGTTGACATGTTGAGGGTGAGGAAGCTTTTCCACTGAAGGATGTGGTTTCTGATGAGCCACCTGAGCAGCAGCTGGAGGGAAGTCCTTATCACCCTGTTTGGAAAACACATTAGGAAAGATTTAAGAGATATTAAAAGCATATGTTCCAGTTCAAGTGAATGTAAGATTTTTAAAGTACAAAGAGAACATGCAAAACAGTGCTGTGCATTCCTCTGAAGTCCCTCTGTACACGTGCTATTTTGCCACTCTTTTAGGTAACTTCAAAATTTCGTTTGCACAGATTTAACTTCTTCCAATTATACAAAGAATCTAAGAAAGCAGTATCTTAAAGTGACCCAAGGAGAACAAAAAAAGCCATTTTATTCAGCATGGAATAGCTCCTTGTGTTAAGTCACTCACTGGCTCTGTGTGGTCAGATCTACTTGATGTATTTGGTTTTCCCAATGCAATGAAAAAGAAGAACCATTTTACAAATAATCCAAAGCAGCATGAAAAACTACCTGCACAAGAAAACCAAGTGCAGAAACACTACTTCTGCAGGAAGAAAGGCAGCATCAAAAACTACTCGACTTGAATCTTAGAGCTGCCTACCTTTCAAGTTTAACTTGCTCTTTTAACAAGGTCTGCTATCTTAGTTCTCATCTGCTGTTGCTCTACAATATCAGTTCGTGTGTAATACCTATGTCACTGACTTAGAACTATCTTTTCTAAGGTCAGTACCACGACGTTTTCAAAAAGTAGTGGGAAATTACTACTAGCAGTCCTCAACGACAGGAAGGGAACAGCACCACAACTTCCTTGTTTAGAAGCTGGGACAGCCAGAAGCCAAAACAGCCTGTATTCCATTGGTTCATGGGGTGACAAAGTTACACAAAGATATTTTGTACAAAGCAGATGCCTCAGATTGCCTGTTCCACTCCTGAACCCATTCCAACCTACTCCAAGTTCTTCCTTTCCAGTCTAACAGAACTTTTTTTTTAAATCTTGATCACTAGATGAGCACTCAACATTTTTTTCCCCACTTTGCTCCCTACTTCAAGCTGCTTCTAATTTTCAAACATCTCTTCTCACACCTGAGATCTTCTGCCTTCTTTCTCCTTGATGCTGACATTTGTCTTTTACGTATTTCTCTGACCCCTCACACCCTGTCGTCTCAGACAGATGATGGCAATGCAGCTCTACAAGTCATTGTGAGTAGACAGGTGAACCATATTACGCATCCCAGTGATAACCATCATGTAAGCCATCATGTAAGGTCAAGAGAAAAACCCTGCCACAATGCACAAGGCAGGAATTACTGATCAGAAGATTGTTAGTTAATACTAACGATTTCGCATATGGATTTCCAGGTCTCGCTTGTTGTTAAAATCCAGGAAACAGTGCCTAGAATTCCACTTACCCAAGGCACACATGGCAGCACAGTGCCTACAAACACGTTCCACCACAAGCAGAAGTGCCAGTCCTTATCACAAATCAAGCTATACAAGATTCACATGCAACTGCTTTCAAAGAAAACGAATGCTGCAATATCTAGCTTAGATAGGAAAAGAAGATCAAATAAGCTGTAAGTGCTAACATTCAGGGTAAAATGGTGGGAGCCATTTCAATAAATAACTTCAATTTCACAACACAAAAAAACCAAGAATGCTCAAAGAGACATAAGCAAGTATACAAAAAGACTTTTATTATAAAACAGAAAAGGGAATGAAAAAGATTAATTTTGCTCTGATCAGCAATAATTCTGAAAAGCCGGCAATTATTTTTCTATGGTTAAAAGAAATTTAACAGTAATCTTACCCTAGCTATGACACCAGAGATGAACACTGTTGGTTTAGGTGGGCTGAAAAGAAAAGAGAGATTAATTGTACAAAATGTTTAGAAGGTAAAAATGAAAAGCACGTCACATATACCATGAAAAAGGCATTTCTGGCAATTAATTTTTCAAATATACAAAAAGGATTTCCTCTTTGAATGACTTTTGCCTTACTGCAGCCAAGAACACTGATACAAACCTGGGGGTTTTGGCTGCTATTACTTCACATTAATTGACAGACAGCAGTAAAGGCTAGCCCAAAAGCTTTGTATTCCTTTCTTAAACCTGAGTCTTGGTTTGTTTGCATTGGTTTACTAATCCTCAAATCTCATATATAAGCTGCTAGCAGTATACTTTAGGCTTACTATATTTGTACTGCAAGAAACAATGAAAACTGTAGTTGGAGTAAACTTACTGCTGTCAGAGAATAAAGTAAGATTCTGAACCTTAGAAAAACCAATCCTCAGTACTTCAAATCACAGATTTTCAAGCACATATTTATCTATTCTATTACGCAGAAGGAAAACCAAGTCTGCAATAAAACAAATGCTAAAAAAGATAAAAACAAACTCTGCCCCACTTCTTCATTTGCAGACTTCCACTCACATCAATAGGACCAGACCCAACAGTAGTAGATCCCTGTGCCACGGATCTGCTGAACTCACAACCTCCACGTGGGAGGCAAAATGCAGACAGAGGCCGCCACATATAATACGTCACCCCAGGCGGGGTGCCTTGCCATAGCATCCAAATTCCATACGCTTATCATGGAGTCTGCAGAAGGATCAAGGCCAGCAGATCCACAAGATCTCTGCAACAGAGGCTACATTTCTGTAACAAACCAACCAGTGCGTAACCTGAGGTACTGCCAAGGGGAAGGAGCCTGTGCAAGTAAAGTTGTGCCTCCCTCTGATCATGTCTGTAGCTGAGGGCTCAGAGCAGGTGGTTCATTGATTGGCCCAAGGGAAGGGTCCCCAAACTGGGATGTTATGGCTGACATGGTTGGAACAGCACAAAGATAAGACAAACCCAACGATTTATTAAGGGAAGGAATGGTACTATGATAATGGCCCTTTACAACTACACAGATTGCAAAGATTTTTTGGTATGAAGCTACGCAAAGTTAAGGTGATAAGCAGCACACTATTGATATACTTGATATAATTGTCCAACAAATATCATCTGAGCCTGATCAAGTCATGGCAAGATGCCAGAGCCTCTGAATACCCCTAGTTATTTAACAAGGCTTATCACTCCTCTTGAATTTTTTTAAAAGCAAGCAAGACATGATTCAAAAAGGGGAAAAAGAAAGGAATTCCTGCTTTGAAATACTTCCATTTAAAAGCATTAGTAGCATTTCCTGCAATGAGAAGAAGTATTTTGATAGCTGCATTAGCACTTCTTTGATCTAATTTTCTGTCAGTATAAACTAATAACAAGCAAAGATCAGTAACAGAATACTTTCGTTTTATCCTGGTTTTGTTGAGCCAATTAGTACACTACAGACTGGATGAGATACCCTGTAAGACGAGTAGCAAACTAAAAGAAACAACTCTGAGAAAACAAATGTACTGCAGTGGCTGATGGTTCCACTCATCAACCAACACAATGATATTGTAAAAGAAATGAACAATAAACAGAGAAAAAACATATAGCAAGTTGTTATTCAGTTACAAATGGGATCTGGCTTTAATCACACCCAGGGAAATACTTATTTGTCTGACATCACATTATTAACCATACCAGATAGTGAGAAATTCAAAACAGACTGATTTTTTCTTACAATCTTACTATGACCTTTGAGCGTTCATTATGCTTGGGCAATGCATGAAATTCAAATCAACATTTTCTGAAAAAAGTCTGTGTTTGCGGAATGTGCTATGGCTTGTCTACCACCACACTCCTATCTGCTCTAAGTTCTACACTTCTTGCTCTGAAAACAAATTAAGCATTCCATCGTTTTGGCCAAAAATAAAACCCAAAAGTGTAACAGCTTCAGCATAACAGCTGTTTCAAACAGATCTTTTCTCACTGCAAATTTTAAGTCTTCTCAGAAGCTCTGGTCTCCTATTTAGAAATGTCAAGCTGTTAATATTCAAAGGACCTGAGCTTGCAAGTGCTAAGTTCTCTGGGTACACAATAAAGTTGGATAGAGTTAGGATATTTGGTACATTTCTGTACTTATTTTTCACCTTAGCTGTATGTTCTTTTGTCTAAGGAACTAGGCTGAAGGCCCTATAGGGATCATTTTCCTAAGTTAAAATAAAAGCCAGTCAGAGTTCTACATTTCAGGTAGTACAGCAGTGTAGTTGGTGTATCTCCAAAAAGACAACAAAAATCAGTAATACTATTTTCCTCTTTATAACCCTCAGATATAAAGAATTTATCTAAAATGCTATCATGAAATAACTACATATTTGAGCTTGTTTGTACGCTGTTGGTTCTGGGACTGTCTTTACTTGCACTGTTTTAGTAAAAAAAAAAAAAAAAAAGGCATAATTGGGACTCACACAGGTGTGTGGTATCCACAAAAATGCCTCACACTAACTTGCCTGAAGTTAACACAGAACATTTTAGGACAGCACAGGGCAATTCACTGACACAAAGGGAACAATCAATCTACATTTTTTACAACTCTGCTTTCCTTGTATCTACGTCCAGAGGCCTTTGGGACAGACCCGACCTCAACTTCCATCCTTGTTTGTCCTCTTCCTGGCTTTTTGATCATTCTTCCTGCTGTACGCTGGGTTTCCAACTTTCAGACTGAAGAACTAATGGGAATGCTGACTTCTAGCTCAAGCACTACTATTCTTCATCCAGAAGACTTTTTATTGTATTTATTTATTTTTACAGAGATCCCTGCATTCTTTTCTGGCTGACTTGAGTAACCATGCTCAATAAATACTGCCATGAGGCCTCATCTCTGCAGTGAACAGATTACAAAGGCAAACAGGTGAACACTTCACTACGGAAAAAACACCAGCTGACCAGTAAATTCACTTCCATACATTAATTATTCCTTGGCTGGTAAATAGACAGAAGGCTGGCCAGAAACATCAATGACTAAGTGCATTTCTATTTATATTCTACAGTAAAGCCGCTGGCTTTTCAACTAGATTACATTGTCCCAGAAAAATCTTTAAAACTTTAATATTATCAATTATCTTGGATGACCCACGGAACCAGAATCAGGCCACAGCATTTATAATCACACATCTCAGAAAAAGGCCTGGATAATCAGTCATTGATTCAAGCTTTAATTTCATTTTTAATGAGAGAAATCTTTTTACAGATGAACTTCTTCACAATAAATTCAATCTCTACTGCCAGATTCTCAAACCAGTGGCTTTGTTGGACACAGATTAGCTGCCAGGACCACTATTTCATAATCACACTCCATGACATCTAGTGCAGTTGTGGCATACCAACATCACTCACTATCTATCCAAAAAGCCTACCAAAAGTAGATACAAAAATAGAGAATATGTGCAGGCTATTATTGCTACATTTGTAAAACATTGTCAAGTACTTCATATCCTATTGGTGTTTTATGTAAAACACAACCTACATTTCTATTATTTCGTAAGCTGCAGTGGTTGCTTTGAGGATATACTTAATCTGATGAAAATCGGTTTGACAGATGTTGTTTTGAAGATACAGCATTCCTTTATCTAGGGATCAGTCAGCAAGAAAGCAAAAAAAAAAACCATTACTTTTGGACAAAAAATGGATTTGTTTACAAACATACATGTTTTAAAGCTATTTAACGCACACATTTATTTATAGCTAAATAACAGCCACAGCTGATATTGTACAAAGAATACAACAGTATATTTGCAAAGATTGCTTATTATGTGCCAATACTTTCAGAGCCAACACTCGTTTTATTATAACACAGAGAAAAGAAACACATCTGGGCAGATTTCAGCGTTCAAAGAACTTACCTTAATTTTACATGTGCAATGCTGTTAAGAATTGCACCTGTTTAACATCAGAATCTTTACTAGATTCATTTACCCTGACAGTATTCAAATAAAGACTCTTATTATTTCACATTTAGCTTAAATAAGGTCTTTATCTGATGTTGCAAGTAAATCACAAAGAAGATGGAATACTTGAGAAGATCATTAACTAGATGAAATGAGGCATTAATAATACTAGAATCTTACGTCTTCACCTTAGAGGGATTGGCTGATGCCAAGTCCAACAGAAATACTGTAAAGACAAATACAGCGGCATTAGAACTACTGTGAAATCTCCTACATCCCACAGAAAATACGCAGATCATTTATCTAGTTCCATTTAAATATAGGAACTGAACAAAGCAGTTTTCCAAGTTAACAGTGATTTTTATGGCCCTAAAGTAACACGTACACACACACACAGAAGCTATACATACACACAAACTGTACAAATTCACAGTTTAAGAATGGTCTCAAGCATAGCAAAGAGCACAGCGCGTTCCCACAGCCCCTCTCCTGCACCACCTCAGCGTTACCTGATGGGACGTGTCGGAAGCTGAGGCCACTTTCCAGTGGCAGGCTGACTGGCAGTTCTGATTTGGATAAAGGACTCTGAGCAGCACACAGCTTGTGGTTCAGAACAGGAGTCTATATTCAGAGCCGACTAACTAGGAAGCAGAACCATGCGTATCCATTTCTGTCTTCCACATGAACTACAAAAGCTTGTGAAGGGGAACAAACAGGCCCCTACTGCAGTCAGCCACAGTACAATGTTAGTGCTCAGTGTTCACTGGTGATCAGAAAAATCAAAAAACAGGCTAAGACAAATGAAAATCGGGAAACAGCAACAGTAAAAATAGTAACTCACAGTAAACCTTGATTAAAATATTGTATGCAGTCCAGGAACACCATAAAAGAATCAGAGCAGAAATAAAAACAGAAAAAATACCAGAGAACATGGAGACCTTTCTACATGAGGAAACAGATAAGACATATTTGCACACAGTTCATGAAAGAGTGAAGAATATTGTTCCATTTACCTTCTTTAAAGTGGATGCAGAAAGTGACACTTGCAGAAAATAGAAGACCAACATTTAACATTTCTGTGACTTAAGCACATTCACATCAGGATGGAAATGCGTAGAAGTTAAACAAATGCTGATGCTCTGTGGCTCAAGTTAACCTCAAAGCGACAAGGTCTACAAAGAAACCTCTTCTGTGCAGAGGCTGAACTTGGTATTTCATTACCTTTTCTGCCTTCGATCAAGTAACACAAGAGACAATTCTCCTGATACATCTGATTCATCCACAATTTATCTGAGTACTGTAAATGAGGGTACAAGCACAGGCACAAGACTCCCAATATGGGTCCCTCTGACTATGGAATGAAGAGAAGAAATGCCGATGACCCACTGTGAGCTGAAGAGGCACCTGAATTGCTGGGCAAAGGCAGCATGCAGGCAGCACCTCAGCCCCTAGGAGCACCACACACTTGACAAATGAGTAAAACCTCCTATTGAGCAGCTTGCCCTTTATTTCCTTGCTCATTTTCCAAGTAAACATATTGTGCACTCTAATTAACAAGTTGCTTAGGCAAGCAAAGCAAAAAACATTAAATAGTTTGATCCACAGTTACCCCCTGGATACCTCACCTGTTCCCTAGCTAGAGCAAATTTTGTTTTTTAATACCTTGTCCCACTCTATGAACAGAAATTTCTCCAAATATTCTGATCATATTCAATCAAATAAAACTTCTGACTTTAATCCTACCCTTATCTTTCTGGAATTAAAAACACTTTGGCGAGCTGCTCAAACCATCCAGCTTAATCTTCAAGGTTATTCAGGAATTCATGTTTTCTAGTTATGAAACATAAAAGGTAACTGTTCTTAGTTTCAGTTAAATTCCTTTTCAAAGCTGTTCAGGTATTTCTTCATAGCGGTGCTTATTTAAATTTACATGGTTGCTTTTAATTTTGGCATTGTCTGCGAAAATAAATTCTGAGATGATTAAAAACACACCGAGATGATTAAAAACACATTTTTCAGGAACAGAGAAAGACTAACAAGCACACTGCTCATCAGCTTGCTTGAAATACTTTCCAATTGGTTATTATGCATTTAGGTTATTAATTTTCTGGACAGAAAAGTAATAATTAGCCTGACTGGCTACCAGAGGGAAATATGCTAGTTGATTGCACTGGGACATACAGTATCTGATACTCTATGATAATTTATCCTGCTGAGGTCATTTATTTATCTGCCGTAACTTTCCAACCTTTATGATCACCCACAGGATGGCACTGTTGAACCTCTGAGCACTGTGCACGGTTAAGCACAGAACTTCAAAGAAATCCAGGTGCTGTAGCAAATACTGAAACAAGTAAAAGCAAGGCTTCCTCTTGACAAAATGAGGTGTATGTATATATACACACACACATACAGACACTACTCTTGGAAAACAATTTTCTTTTCTCCATGTACTAGTCTGTTTCCTGTGTATTCCGTGAGATAGCTTCCCCTCTGCTAAATGGTTGCTCTTTCTACGCAGGCAAATGAACGTAAGGAATTTAAGGAAGCTCCTAAAACCCTATGAGGACATTTTAATGACTATTTGTTTGGCTATTCACATACAAGCAAATTGGGTGTCCTGATCTTTTAATGAGATGGCAAATCATTATCCATTATTTTTAATGGAAACTGACTGGCTTCCATTGTTCTTACATCCACTGTCAACTCACTGCAGTGTATGGCCTGATTAATCTCACCAGCCTCTCATTCATCTTTGTTTTCAGTGCATGTTTTAGCCACAAAAGAAAATTATTTATCCACCATCTCCTATCTGCATTGTTGCACAGGCTGTACGGAGTGCATTTCTCTTTCTTACCTTCTTCTGATCACAGAATTAAGATCTAAGTATTTCAGTTTTTCTAGACTCGGAGGATTTAGAAATAGTCCATAATTCTCCAGCTGCTGGTTCATTTATTAGGATTCAAACCTGTCATCCCAGTAACTACATAGCTCTTACTGAACATCAAAGACAAACCTCTCACAGGCAGTAACTGCAGCATTAGCTCACTTAGTACCAGCAGTTCTTTAACTGGAAAAATGAAAGCTATGAAAACTGACACAAAGCAAGTAATATTTAAATAGTGGCACAACTCTAAGGAAACTCTGAAAGAAAGAATTAAGTAAGGCAGACTCAAAGCATCTGCAAAATGGCCAAAGACGGTAGTGCAAAGGAGAGGACTAAGTCTTCCACGCTAGTCAAATGTGGAAGTGTGTTTATTTCAGTATATGTTTCCATGACAGTAACATGCTTCCACACCGAGAATATAATGACTACACTGTGTTGTCTCAGCCTCAGGGACATATTATTCAGCTGTGGCACTGCTGTAGCTTCTCTTCCTCCCAGCAGGAGAGAGATGGAGAGGATCTGGAGAAATGTCATGACACTGTATTAGGAATACACAATGTCAGTGCAATGAAGGAGACACAGAAATCAGAAGCTAACAAGAAGGCTAAAACTCTCTGCAGTGAATTTGTGTGCAATCCATACCTGATCCTTGCCTTCTATGTCTCAAGTCATTAATCAGTTCAGCAGACGTGCATGTTTCACTCTCCTATGGCTTTCAACAACTGTAATACCATTTCTTGTTACCAAAAACTAAACCACAGTCAGTCAGACATGTATGCGTCTCTATGTGTGTAAATATATCCTCTTCCACATCCAGAGCACTATTACAAGAAGCCTCCTTAACCCCACTTTACACTTTGCATTCTGTGTAGTTTCCATTCTGCAGTAGCACCCTACGGTTGCGTGAAGTTCTCCAAAGCAAATGCAGATGAAACTCAGCCATTTCGTCACTCCCCCTGCAGCAGAACAGATCATGACAAAGTTCCTGTCCATTTCCATACCTGGAACAGCTCCAGCACAACTATAGGCATTTTGGAAGGTTATGAATACACTCTTGTAGTATCAGATCCCATGCTAATTGTGTGAGCTGGGTATATTGACCAGGAACCCCATTTAGTTCAAACCCTCCCAAAGTTATTGACATCGTTCTCCTTTTCCCTCCACCAGAGGCAAGCGGAATTTCTAGACGAATAGATCTTGTCACAGGAATAAGAGACTTAAAAAATCTTGGAACATGGAATTCCTCTTAATTCAGCCACAGAAAGCAAAGGAATCATTCTTTAAGCATTTAATCTTGTATTCAGAGCTCATAAAGAGAAGACTTGATTCAAACATGTTTTCAACTTAATAGCTTAATAGTTAAAAAAAAAAAAAAAAACACCCTGAACACTTAGCCCAGCTAGGGTTTTAACACGACAAAACACAAACTTCTCTAAAAAGGATTCAGACAAGAGTGTATCTCTGTTTAAGTGAAATTGAATCTCTCCAGAGAAAGTGACCTCCATTGACCCGCCAGGAAGCAACCAGCTCATTCCTCTACTACCATTACTCTATCTGCTCTGAGCTGCCATAGTTAGAAAGGCAGAATCTTCACTTTTCATCTAGAAACATCCAGTCACCTGAACACAGACCAGATTGCTTCTTCCTTCTGCGTTTATCTTAAGGGTTTAATCCAGAAGGTCAACATTTGATACTACCAAAATCAACTGTGAAACTTCTACTAATGTCAACAGGACTGGAACTTCATACTGAGGAAAGACGCAGGAAATGACCCTGAAGAAATCAATAGCAATGGGATTTAAAGTGTTAGTCTGAGGATTTCAAGAGGAGCTCTTAGATGGTAAACTTCCACTCAGCGTGAAATAAATGTTCAGCTTTTTAGGTGATGATAAAGTCTGTGACAATGCAAACGGATAACAGATCAATGTGCTGTTAAATCTGAATATAGTTCTGTAATAGTACTCATTCATTTAAATGGGATGGAGAAATCATAAAGCAACAAAAATTTCCTGAATGTCAATACCACTAGTGATTTTTCTGTTAATCTAACAAAAATGACAGCTGATTTTCTAGTTCAGCTTGTTAGATCTGTCACATCCTGGTGCTCCACTTGTTTGAATGGCATTTAATTGCTTCAATAACACCTAAAGCAGTCAATTTCCTCAAATAAGTATTACAGCACTTGCAAGATGGCAGCTCTCCACTTGGCTACACTGGTTTCCACCACGTTATCAGATGGTCATTATAACATGTTTAGATCACACCTTTCTCTGTTTGTCATGCGCACACAGCTCTGTTTCTTCAATTTGCTTTCACAGGACAAATAGATCAGTTTGAGAAATGGAAACAAAACAAGCACCCCCAGTCTCAGCTGAATTTACATTGATTAAACAACAGTAATAATGTTGGTACTCTGTATTAGTAGTTTGTGATGGTATTTCATGCCGCTCAAATGACCAGTTTTTCATACAGAAAAGAAATAAAGACTGTAAAAGTGACTCATTTTACCTTATCCACTACCTGGTGGCACAGTTGTGGCTACAGCACTGTCTGAAGTTATGTTTCTGTAACTGTAGCTGAAGGGTGTCTTCAGCAAGAACACAACTTATCCAGAACATCAGCTTAGTAGTACTACCTCTGGCTATTGTCTGGATATTATAAAAAGTGACAATACAGTAATGGGAGTTGACTTAAGTTATTAGCTTCCTCACCTTTGGGATCAGGGACAATGGACAGAAGTAAAATGCACTACTTATTTCAAAAATAAATTGCACCTACCTAAGCACCAATGTAGATTAAGTCAGCAAAAAAATGTTTTTCAGAAGATCACTTTACTCTTCTGTACAATGCAAAGGGCCATTTCTATCATCCTGTGTGTAATTGGACACACAGACATTTTATAGTGTTTTTTATTTGTTAATGAGACAGGATATAGCTTTTGTAGAAAACCGTCAACATCCAAAGGCAGAGATCTCTTTGGATTCAGTAGGTCATTTTTACTCTGCATGGGTCAACAGAGTAATGGAATCCCAGTACATCACTGTGAAAATTAATGGAAATATATGACACTAGAATGAGATTTTCAAACAATTAAAAAGTAGAAATCGCGATTGTCAGAGTAACCGCACCTTCTACCATACATACAACCAGGAGTGCGCATTTGTAAATATCACAGTGCAGGACTTCTCACAATGTTTTGTGACTGGCAGCCTATTCTTCTCAATTTTCAAGAAATATTTTGTAAATAGAGACATTTCTACCACAAAAATACATTTTCTGTCTCTTGGTTCTATTACATGTTCCTACATCCTGTCCCACCACTGAGACTCTCCTGGCTACTGGGACTTACAGTTCAGCAATTGTGTAATGCTTACTCTATTTTAGGAATTCAGTATAAAACGTCTCCATTTACTTTTCATTACAGAAGAACTGGTTAGAGGGAGCCCAACGTCTGCAGCAGCAGGAATGAGAGGAAACTTTTAATGGTACGTTTTGGTAGAAGGGAGATAACCGTCTCTCCATCCCCTTTACAACTAGCTACCTCTGACAGCCTCTGAACCCCTAAGGGCTAGCTCCCAAACCAATCATTTTGTGCTTGTTTTTGATGGTAGCATATTCACTGTGCACAATAACAAGTAAATCAACTGTTTATTTTCAAAGGAGTGATAACTTTGGATAACACTGCTCTAATCATAGAGCTTTCTTGAAAAAATATCTCTAACTTACAGCATAATCACTTCATATGTAAATAGAAAAAAAAAAATCAGGAGTTTGGAACTTGTACCAGCCAAATTTTGCTGCAGGCTAGAGTATAAGATGAGGCATTGCCTGAGTCAGCTGAACTCTTTTGAATTCAAATCATCTTAAGACACAGCTGAAAACCTCTGAAAAGAGCAATCTTAAAATACTTTAGAGGAGCCAGACTATTTGGATTTTAACTTTTTTTTTTTTTTTTTAAATCAAAAACTCAGGGACAAAATTATAGATGGCCTGAGATAGCTAAGCCATAAAAGTGCACACCAAAAAAGTATTCAGACGGATAGCCTTCTCGTATCAGGAAAACGTACCATGAAAAAATGTGAACAGTAAGAGAGACAGACAGTAGGAAACATACGGGGAGACATACACGTATCTGAGAAAGGTCTCAACTCCATTAATGCCCTAAATTCTGACTTGGTGATTTGTAATACATATAAATCTTAAGAAAAAAAAAATGGCACTGAAAATACCTAAATTTTCATTTAACTGGAAATTAGAAATGTTATTTGAATTTGTTAGTCAGACGAGACAAAAGTTCTGAAATACAAAATAGCAAAGGTTAATTAAAAGCAACAGAACTAGACTGGGGCCCAATGAAAACAAAATCTCTGATTGGGACTTCAAAAAAAAAACACCCAACCAAGTGGATTACTACAGGTTTTTGGTCAAAACATGATAGCTACATCTTTGAACCTAAAATAAGAACACAAAAAAACCAAAATACCTGATATCCTTACTGCTTGCTTTTGTACTCATTTATAACCCTCCTTCTGCATTCTTTCCTGAGCTTATGTTTATAAACTGTTTGCTTTCAACCAGCAAACAACTTTGCACACTTTTCATGTCAAATACCCACACATTCATTTTGACTTCATCACCACAAAAAAAACCAAAAACCAAAAAACCCCAAAAAGACAAGGCCTAAAGAGAATATCCTTAATTTATCAGAAGACCAGACCACTTTCTAATATTCATCCTTTTCATTTATGGCAAAATTTTGTATTAACCAGTGTGGCATTCCTATTATTAACCTGCACATTCAAAGGAGAAGACAGATCTCTTGTGTATACTTGCTCCTAATTCTTGCTGCTATGACATTAAAATTGACAGAAGGGTATTGGGCTCCTGTCTTATCTACTTAAAATCTTCATAGAGAGGAAGTCCATTGAGACATACCCTAGGCACCTAGATGACAGCAATGCTATTGCTGCAACATAATGGCCAGCTGCAAACTGAAGTTTAATTTCGTTTTTGTCTATCAGAGGGATCTCATCTAGATACTTCCAGTTGCAAAGCAAAAAATCTCCACAAATCTTATAGCAGTGATTCTCATTCATTACTGTAACATACCAAGGGAAGTTAAAAACTGTAAAGGAGCTTTAAGCAAGACGAGAAAGCTTTTTTTATGAAGCTCTGCTGCGAAGAGCAGCATTTCACAGCGCAACATCAAGAGATAGAAGCACAATCCACAGTTCAGAAAAAATAAAGTACAAACACGCTACTACCTGTGAGTGGAAGTAAGAAGAGACGGGACGGGCCCACTGTTCCCAATGACCAGATAGCTCGCATTATATATTTTTTCAGTAGTGGGCAGAAGTACGGAGTAAGAAACTGTAGAGGCACGACATGAAAAAGGGAACGGGGAAAAAAAAAGGAAAAAGAAGGTGGGGGGTTGGGTAGAGATGTCCTCTCCTTTGGCAGTGCTGCTAAAAATGCATCAAAAAGAATTTCCTTAAACATGGTGGAAGGATAAGCTCTTGTGACAAGCCTAAATGACATGGCAGTAAGAAACATTCAGAAAAGCGCTTCTTGTTACAAGAATGAGGGCTGAGACCTGCACACGTAGATGTGCTTCTATTAGGAAATAACTGAGAAGGCAGTTAACAGGCTGGTATTGCAGAGCACAGCTGATTGCAACAGATCACTGAAGCAAAATAAAAGCACTGGTGAGTTCTCCAACAGGGAACTGAAAATCCTAAATGTCAGAAACGAAGACTAACATCCTGCAGGTAACAATTAAACTGCCTTACCTCCAAAAGGGCAGCAGAGATTTCTTACAAGGACAACAGAGGACTAAATCAAAAAGGAGATTCATTCCAACAGCCCTGGCTGTTAACAAGTGATGTGGGAAGGGAAGCCAACCACTACTTCATAGCCAGGCACACGCAGCCCATTAAAAATCCAGCATGGCATACACTCATATATAAGGGGACAAATACGGGTTTAACACAATTTCTGCCAGAAAACTGAAGTAGGAAGTTCAACCTACCTGTAGCCTCAGTAATTTGGAAAACACACCTGGGCACACTGCTGGCACATGTTCAGATCCCTCTGCAAAGCCCGTCTCACAGACCAGCAAGCAGCTCTCACGACCTTCTCAGCAACCAAACAATGCTCAAAAGTTCTCCTATGGATTTCACTTAATGCTATCTCACTAACACTTGGCATATGAGCCAATTTGACCGCCTGTTATTATGATTTATTTTAGATATGGTAGTCTTGAGGAATAAATCAATTAAGAACTTAAACCAGGCTGACAGGTGTGACTAATTATTTTAACCAACATGTATACTTAGAACTTCAAGAAGACTTTGCTTCATGATGAGAAGACCTAAGTATTTCAGGCAGATCAGGTTCCGGATCAGATCAAGCTAATGATACAGCAACATGAAGCTCTAATCTAGCAGTACTCATGTATCTTGGAAAATCCAAGGAATACCCACCTATTCGGTGCCTGAGTCACTGCACACACAATGCTGCAGTTTCAAAAGCAGTTTCTAAACTTGGACAGGAAATCTGGGTATTTGCATTAATATAACCTACCACAGTTTTCAGACAGATTCGGTACTCACAGTTTCACTTGATTTAAATAGGAACACTATCTCTGAAAAATGTGAAGAATCTCAAGTAGGGTACCTGCACTCAAGAAACCGCTTCCGAGTTTTCAGTACAATGCACAACGTAGCCTGAATAACCACTGTCAAAGAAGCACAACAAAAGGCAAACATCTGATATAACCCTTGGGGACAATGTGAACAGAAGTTGAGCATGAATGCACCAATTAAAGAGGGCAGAGCAGAAGAGCTGGTTGTTCGCAAACACATACATGATCTTGGTTTTGTTTCTACTCTATACAAGCCTCCTTTCCATAGCTCACCAGTATTTTGCTATGAATAATTTGGCTGTGATAAGAAAACACAACACTGTGCAAAAGGTGGACTTCACAGCCCAAGAGATCATCCTTCTAAGTACAGAATGGACAAAGAAAGCAGAGGTCAACTCATACATCAGTGTTCCAGTGACCCTGTCCCTTGTCACATCTTCCCTGGTGGTTTTCCTGACTATTAGCTGAGGCTCTGCTAGCCATGCCAACAGGCTACAGATAACAGGCTCATCACTACAGTGTTGCACGGGTTCAGTGCTCAGGGCAGAACATCTCTGGAGGTTCAAACGCCCATGGCAATTTGCAGTAGGTTTCACTTGGAACATCACTACATTTTTCTTGCTTTTTGGAGTACATTTTGCTAACACACCCATCTTACACTGGCACTTGATCAGAAATTAAATCAGACAATTTGGAACAGTGATAGTAATCAAACCTGTAAATCATGGTCTCTCTGCACAATACTTTTTAACAGCACAAATTGCTTCCTACTGGAATGCAGAGGAAAAGTTGGGAAGTATATGACACACACAGGTCAGCCTTGAGAGGTCATTTCTTTTCTCATTTTTCAGAGCTGAATAGGCTGTGTATCAATACTAAAAGATCAGTTACCAATCCTAATGAATTGAAGTACTGTCTAGAGGCCAGCCTCATTCCACCTGGTCCAACCTTCACACATCAGGATTCCCTGGCCAGCTATTCCCACGCTGCTGTTTGGAAGAATGAGGTCATGCATTACTCCTGACTTTCTCTACGAGAACTTCATCCTAGATGATGTCTATCTCAGTGAGAATGAATCCCTTAACCATTGCAGGAAACGTTCTCTGAGATACCAAAGTGATTAGGTGCAACAGAGGGATAATAATCTCACGTGCTCTGCATTACCTGTTCTCCAAATTGAATTAAAACACACACACAAGATAAACAACCTCAGTTTTTCCCGAATGTCAAGATCAATACAGATTAGTTATAGATTGTTTTCCACAAACAAATGGTTCTTGGAATTCATCAAGTAAGGGAGGGCAGAAGATAAAGAGGACCTTGAAGAACACCACACAAGTTACAGAACGGGATTCGCATGACATGATTCACTGGAACACCTCTAGTTGTACAGAAGTCAGAGCATATTATCTCTTAACCTTTAAAAAATTCATCCTGATGCTTCTTGGAATATTCATACATGACTGACAGCAGAACTGAGACAGTTCCCACCAGGACTTGACTTCCTACACAGCAAAAACGCTACCTACACTCTTGCAGGTAGAATTCTTCTCACAGGAACAGAAGGGGGGGGGGGGGNCAACGGAGAGAGGGGGGGGGGGGGGGGGGAACGAGGTAGCCCAGCTGTCTGAATAACTAGCTTCAATGGAAGTTATATTGTTCTACCATACGACAAGTGGAAGGAACTTTAGGAAGCAGTAGCATTACCACAGCTTAGAGAAGAGCCTCAGCTGATGCTTCTTTGTCAAGAATCTTCACTCTGCTGTTTTGATGGGGCAAAAAAAAAAAATGTAAGGGGTCTTTAAGATGATAGCAGATAGTATTTGTTCCATGGTGGCAAAACGGCAGAGACAAGGCAAGACATATAGGAATTATGAGGTGTGAAACAGAAAACTTAATATTTCAAGCACAAAAAAAGCCCAGCCCAAAAGCTCATCTAAATTTCCAGCAGTGTTAGGTGGGGGTCTAATGAGATATTTCATTTGTGCTTGTAAACTATGCTTCAAAAGCATTTGTGCTTGCAGGCATCTACCAAGCATGTGCTAAGGCACAGTGCATACAGTTCACCCTGTACAACAGTCCTCAAAGCTTCATGTGCCAAAAAGGATTTCCTGCAATTTCAGCAGACTGTAGTATCCCCCAAAAAACAATGCAAACCACCAGCTATGCTTTATCATCACTTCTTCTCTGTGCTGTCTCCGCTATATACCCTTATAGAGACAAATCCCAAGAGATCTAACTGCAGAAAAAATGAGCTTGACAGGTCAGGTAGGAACAGACGAAAACAAAGACAAGACAGACTGGGATTTGTAAAAGGGAGAAAAAGACACCTGAAGCTAAACTGGAGAAAAACATAACACAGAGTGCTAAGTGATGAAATACAGGCTGTACCTAATGAAGATGAAGAAAAGATCATACAAAGTTTTACAGCTAATATCCTACATTTTCATTCTGGAGTCCTGGTGAACAGCAAGCTGAACGTGAGCCAGCAGCGCTCCTGGCAGCGCTGAAGGATGTGGAGATTGTGCTCGAGATTATCTCCTTCTGCTGAAGGCTCACTAGACCACATCGGGAACACTGCATTTGGTTTTGTGTCTCCAGTACAGGACAACAATACAGTGGAGTGAGCTTAGTGAGCTAGTGGACCTAGATGATCAGGGTGCCACACCACCCCAATCTGTGAGGAAAGGCACCAGACAACTGGATTTGTTCAGACTGCAGGAAAGAAGGTTTCGGGCCAAAAACCTGCCACTACCTACAAAGGAGGCTGTCTCCTGACATCTCAGATGGAGCCGGGCTCTAAACAGTGGTGCATGGTGGCAGGATAAGAGAAAATAGGCATAAATTGAAACAAGGGTGATTCACACTGATTATGAGGAGAAACTTTCTTACCCTGAGGATGGCCTATTTTGTGGCCTCTCCACCTTTGGAGATTTTCAAGATCAGGCTAGATAAAGCCCTCAGTACTTTGGTCTGACTTCATAGTTGACCCTGCTCAGAGGCTAAACTGGATAGAGATCTTGAGGAAACTGGAAAAACAGATTTGATCACAGATCACCACACTGACCATCAGAAAGACAAGCATCTGTAGATTCCTAAATTAACTTAAATTCACTAAAAATACTTGTTATTTCAGTCAGAAGGGAAAGCAATAGTAGCAACGAGCTGTTATCCTTTGCTCTGGCCAGCACTGCAAGAAGTAAGAACAACGCTAGTATTTTGCATCTAACTCCTGAACACAAAGCAACAGCAGAATTAAAAGCAAATGTGCCTTCCTGTTTTTCAAGTACAATCTCTTTTGCCATTCTGCTTTGAATCTTCATCTCCTCCTTCCTTTCCTTCTTTCTATCTAGCTCCATAAAATTTCAGCACGCCTCTCACTTCTGTCTTACCTAGTGTAGCTCAAGTCTCTTATACTTGCACACCTTCACATTCCTGTTATCTTTCCAGACAATTACAATCTCTTCTTCCAAATGCCATGAATTTCACTTTTGTCCTACAAAGATACTGATCCCCTCAGGACATTTAGTTCTTCTCCTTATTAAATAGTTCTGATAAATTACAGCTTGGAGACACTAGTCCCTACACATTTCTACAGCCAGGATCCTCTGCCGATTTACTTCTTGTTGCAGAATCAAAATGGAACATCAGGAAATGGCATGTTTCTCTGCTGCCAATAACCAGTACTGCTCCAAAACTGTTAGCAGATTGTGAAGTGAAAAAAATAATTCTTCAGGAAGAAACAAATGCCTACATTAAATATGTCGATTTAACTTGAAAGCTCTGCTAAAAATCTTTCTGGTACTGTTGTGCAGTTTTGGCCACTATCGCAAGACAAGAGCTGATAAATGTACATAACTTCTTCAGAAAATCTAAACCACTGGAACAAAGCAAAGATAAGAAACTGGTGGCAAAAGTAAAAACAGATGTCTACAAAGACAGCACTTAATCCAGATTGGTGTCTGAAGTCTTACCTTTCTGAGAAAGCAGAGCATTTTAATTTCAAAGCTACTCTCACAGCAGTGTTTGGCAAGCTGCTTTTCTTTTTGGATAGAACCAAGTGCATTCTGTGGCTGCCTGAAAGGTAACGTCTAATTGGACTAGTGTGAAGCGGTAACAATAAAACTTTGATCGTCCAGACAATTGGTTCCAAGTTTATCTATGCCAGTTGCCCAACGGTTCTTTGCAGCCTTTGCTTTGATCAGGGAAAATGACCCTGCTGTCCTTTTAATTCCAACTGAAAATAAGCTTGCAATTAGTTCTTTAAAGTTCAAGTGATTCTAACAAAATCTCTTAAGACCAAAAATGCAAATTAATGCTTTAGTTCTACATCTTAATAGTTTAGGGAATTTGGATTGCTTTCTAGCCCAGATGTATCAGAGTAGGAAAGAAAACATCAACAGGACCAAAACCATAGTGATAAACATACTAACATGTCACTACAACTAGCAACGCTTTTATGCTTGTGTTAGCAAAGATTGTGAAACAAGAACAGAACAGCTTTTAAAGTATTTCATGAAAAGAGTATAAAAACATATTATTTCTACATAAGCATAATTTATAGGAACTTGTTCCTAAAAACATGCATGTTTCAGCTCTTCTTTTCTCATTAAGTCAAACAACAGCTAGATAATAGAGCTGAAAATAATTTTGGTACCAATATATTTATTGCATTTCCCAGCACATCAAACTGTCAGACTAACAATTAGTTTCATTTCAAACTGAACCTGACAGGCAGTCTCTTGATGAAAGAACATGTGTTAATTTAACTAAAGCACATCTCTTTCAAAACACTTCCCTCATCAAGCATGCAGTTTTTGCAATAGCCTCTTCCTGCGAGGTGATTCTGCTCTTCCTGTCACTCTTACTGTGAGCGCCGAGAACCTTTAACTTACCCCCAGGCAGTACACAGAATGAAGATGTCTCTTTCTCCCTACAGAAGAGGGTACAAAATGTGGACTTAGGTATTCCCATCAACCACTAATGTAGCAGCTAATAACATACAAGAAGAGATGGAACACTGAATTTCTCCTACACTCCTCTGCCAAACAAGGATGACATACTCTGAGGAACAGATGCTTAATAAACATAGTACTCTCCATACTTCATTGCTTATCCTCAGACAAATTCCTCATCTATTTGTGCCCTCAACTCTCTTGCAACTGAGGTCGACAAAGCAGCTCCAGGAGAAAGCAACAATAACCGAAGTAATATAGTGAGGACAGTGGCTGTTCAGCTACCAGAAATGGAGGATATTGAAGGACAGCTGTCTTCTCACATCTAAATGAATAAACAAACCACTAAAAGAAATGCCGGCAAGATTAGCCTTGAAGACTTCCTCTTTTTAATTCAGTATCAGTCAGTGTTACCTCACATTCACAGACTCATCTTGCCTCAGGAAAAGGTGTCAGACATACAACAGTAAGCAAATTATGTAAGAATCTGAAAGGAAATTTCTGTATCACATCTGTATCACATGGAAGTGCTTTTTATTTTTTTTTTTTATTTTTTTAAGGAAGTCAGTTGATACATAAGTGATGCCATAAATACTGCTATTGCCAGTCTTTTTAAACCCCGCAAAGTTCTTGCTTGCAATGACATCAAGTTTCTAGATTAAATGTGCTTCTGTCAAGTATTTTTTTGCTTGGTCATTTAAAAATATGTTGAAATATTTTTAAAGCTATCCAGTTGCCTGAAATCTTACCACACAAATTAGAAAATAACATAATGGAAGTACTCCCTGTAGATCAGTCTTTATGCTCTCAGACAGGAAGTTCCATAGTATCTTGCAAAGCTGGCCCCCTTTTTTTTTTTTTTTTTTTTTTAAACAGACTTGGCATGTGACAGATTTTCACAGCTTCCTCAAAGTACTCTTACAGGACATTTTCTATAGGAATCTCAAGTTCAGCAGCTACGTCTACTGCATGCCAGGTAACGAAGAACAAAACTATTTAGGACTTGAAGATGAAAACCAAAAACCCACATCTGGTTCATACACTTAAGTAAAAACCACCACAGATCTGCACAGAACACTGGCATACTTATGATGCAGAAGTCTACCTCATAGGTAAGTTGTAAAACTCCGCACTGGATTCAGCTTCTCAGTGGTCCCTTACAGAGCACACAGCAAAGGAGGGATGTTTGTTTGTTTGCTGAGGTGCAGTGACAACCCCACACTGGGGAGCAAAGGTCCTAAGTTAAAAGACAGACATGGAGGGGAAGAGAACAGTTTGAAACTATGACCTCCACACCTCAGCCTACCCTAAAAATCTGATCACCTTGTAGGGTTCCTCAATAATACCTCATTTCACCTGGGCCTAGTTGAAGACAGCTTGCTGTGCTTAAGATGAGCCTTTGTCTCTGAAGAATTTGTTGATAAATTATATAGAACAGGGAACCATTCTATGATTCTATGAACACTGCAGATTCCTGTGGCTAAAATATAAAATGGCCCTTGAGGCAAAAGAGCAATTGGCAGTAATACTTCACTGATGATCACAGACAGGTGGCAACACAATCCAACAGTATCTCACGACAATTTTTTTTGCCCCAGAGGTTACTCTGAGAACTGAGCACGTACACTGTTTTTGTTTACTGCTATGAGATCATAAATTAACGTTGTTGTGGTTTCTAACTGCAACCAGGCCTATAGAAACAGAATTATTCACCTCAACAGAAACATGAGGAAAGGGAAAAAGTCATCTTTGTCCCATTGGAAGTCTCAAAGCTTTTTTTCCCCAAAAAAGGTATCACAAGGTAGATTTGGAGGGTTAGCACTATCATCTGCAACTCCAGAAGACTTACAAGCAACTTCCCTGGCTGGCCCAGAGAGTAAACACAGGGCTCAAACTTCACGCCAGTAACTTCAGGCAACAAATTCTTCCTCGCTGGTGAAAGCAAGGGAAAGAGGTTGATTCTGGCTGTAGCCCAGATTTGAGTAATTTATACCTGTCAACTAGCACAAAATTGTGTTAGCCCACGACCAGGGCTCCAAGGTGAGGCTTGTAACAGAATCAGAACTATTCCTACAGAACAGTGAGATTTAAGCATTTTACCAGTTGTCTTACTCTGTTCACAGTATAGTTTCTAACTCCACCTTTCTTTCTTCTCCCACCATCATGCCAAAGACAGGAATCTAGCAAAGATGGCCAAGTACCACATGAATATTTCAGACAGTAAAGACTGCCAGCCTCTGAGAAGTGTTTCAGTTTGTGAAGCAATAGAGAGACCACAGTGCAATTGAAGAAATCTTTATCAGTTTCTCACATTGCTGGAATGTATGATCACAAAAAATTCTCTACACACACAAATCAGTTTGCTGGGAGACCTACCAATAAAACTTCTGTTATTTCTTTCCAGCTCATCTGAGAAAGGCCACGTGTTCAATATTGTCTTTTATTATCTTGTATTTTCACTGGATATTCCAGTCTTATTATACAAGAGAGTAAATAAAAGCATTCCACATCACCTCTCTACCTGATATACTGACAATCTCTACTACATCATTTTTATTTCATAGTATTATAGAATAATTTAGATTGCAAGGAATTTGGAAGTGACTAGCGTGACATCCTGCTCCAAGTGCCATCACCCTGCTGCACCCCAACCTCTTGATTTTTGAGTACCTCTAAGCACCTCTTCACCAAGTATCTCTCAGTGAAGAACCTTTTCCTAATCCCCAACCTGACCATCCCCTGCTGCAGCTCCATGCTGTTCCCTTGGGTCCCACTGCTGTCACCGGAGAGATCAATGCCTGCACCTCTGCTCTCCTCATGAAGAAGCTGTAGGCCGCCATGAGGCCTCTCCTCAGTCTCCTCTTCTCTGGGCTGAACAAATGAAGCGACCTCAGCCATTCCTCACATCTTGCTCTCCAGATTCTTCACCATCTTTGTAGTCCTTTGAATGCCAATAGTTTTATATCCTTAGTAGACTAGAAAGGCTTGAATTTGCTTTCTTAAACTACTCCTTGTAATTCTTCCACTCACTTTAAGAGGTTACAACATATTCAGTTACTTTAATTACCTTCCTCAGCTTAAAGCCAGCTCTTCCTTTTAACAGCTTGATTAGTATAAAAATTCACTGCTGTGTATTTTCCTAAATAAGGGTACATTTGCTTTATTTCAATGACAAATATAGAGTATTGTATTAAATGAAACTATCAGTTCAGGCTTTAAGGCCTAGAGTGCACCAACGTGCACAGAGTGCCCTCACCAGCCTCACCCAGGCCCCTAACACTTGCCCATGGGCTCTATTTCAGATCAGACCTAGCCCAAGTAACTCCCCATCACTCAAGCTGTGCCCAGTCTTGTCCCCTGCTGCCCCAGGACCACCTGTCCCTGCCAGGGTACTGTGGGGCCAGGGGCACAGCCCTGCCTGCACCACAGTACCAGCGCCAGGGCAGATATGGTGGTATCAAAACTGTTTGGTTTTCATCTGGCTCCCAGCAGATACTACCATCCACACAACAAGCACTAACTTCCAGCACTTACTTGCTAGCACTCCCTGAGACAAGAAGCTAAACGTCTTCAGAAGGCACTTGCCTCAGGAAATGCTTCCACTGCCCTAGCTCAGAGATTTTTTTTTTTAACTATGTTGAAAACGTCTGTTCTGAACTACTGTGTGAATGTGATGAACATCAGTTCTGATAGTTACAAGATTGTTTCTAATTACTAGTCCAGGAGTGCTACTGCAGAAGCCAATGTTTACTCTGCCAGTATTACTTCTACCAAATAGGAACTCTTCCAGAACAGTCTCCAATATATCATTTCCAAATTATTTCAAGATGTCTAGCAGCAGACAGACCACAGACTTGCATCCTGAATGAGAATTATCACACCAGGAGTGCAGAGAGGGGGGCAAGAAGACAAGCTCACTGCTGAGTAGGAAAAGTCACGAACATCGAGTACCAAACACTGAATCACAGCAACTCTATTCTGCATAAAGATTTTTCAGGCTTCTTCGTACACACTGGTCCTTCACTTGTTCCAATAGTTTACGTTAAGGAAGTCAAAGTACATGAAACATGTACAGAACCAAATAAAACTTCTAGATCAAAAACATCCATTTATTGACAACTATCCACAGACTGACTAGTTTCACTACAGGATTTATTTGCAAGGACAATGCTTGTTAGACTAACGTGTGACGAGATTTTTATCTATACTTATCACGTTGTCTTCTCAGTCTTCAAGTGGGAAAAAAAAAAAGTGATATGTAAAAAATCTCTGCCAGATCTGAGAGTTGTTTTTCTTTTTTTTTTCCCCCCAGCCACGCTTACATTTCCTTCCTTTTCCATATTCGAAAGCTACAACATAGTGTTGTTTTTTTCCCCCTCTTTTTAGCCAGGCTGTATTTAGCAGATCATGAATAATCAACACTGCAGGTCACATCTTAAAAAAAAGAGGAAATTAAAATGTGTAAATAAAGGTTTCTCTTTGCTTCAGTGACCATTTTCATTCTTTTACCTGCTGCAAAAGCTCAGTCTGTACTTATGCACATGGACCGTAACCTAAAGAAAACAGGAAATAATCATGAAAAATGTATGCTGCAGATTAAAGATAATGGAGGCAAATCTAAATAAAGTCTAGAAGAGTTAAGGTGCTAACCCAAGCATTGCTGTGCCAAAATTGATCTCCAGGAAGCAATCCCAGGCAATTAAATCTAAAAAAAGTCCAAGAAGAATTAAAAATTGTATCTTGTTTCAAGTTAAAGAAAACTCCCATCATCTAAATCCACAGAGTATGTCTTGGAATTTGGTCATACACCACAGCAAGAAAAGCAGCTCCTACTTGAATGCATTAGCAGCCCCAGGCTTCCAGTATTATATATATATTCTAAGGAATTAGTCCCAGAGAAACTCAGACTCATCAGAATTAAGATTTGTGTGACTCTTGGTGAAGTATTTTTCACTAATTGCAGTTTATTTAACAGGATGCCTCTGACCAAGCTGCAATCATTTAAAAGTTACAATAAATCAGAGGGCAGCAAGTCTACTACAGCAAACACTTTCTCAGAAAGTAATCTTCTGCAATGGAACAGCTCTATCAACTGCTACAGCAGACTAAATAAAACTCTGATAATAATATAACAAGTGTTCTAGTGTTGTCTTTAATCCTCTCTCTGGCTTCTAGTACCAGAGTTCTGGGAGCAGCTGAGTGAAGTTCCTTCTTGTCTGTCCCAAAGACATTTAAAATATATATATATAATTTTAACATTTATTTTAATACTAAACTGCTTCAACATTCAGTGCCTGACAGAGCTGAGGCTGAAAAAACTTAAAAAGGGAGAGGAAGGTGCTACTTGAAAAACTAGGTCCCCTGTTGGCACACATGGTGTCAATCTCACACACCTCCTACTCATTTTCAGCTCATGGTGGCTTCACTTCAAACACAGATTTTTGATTCTAAATAAGTGAGTAGCATCTGGTTCTTTGGCCACTTTTTCTAATAGAAATTCACCTTTACCTTTAGAAACACTCCCAGAGTTGCTGAATACTTCAACAACAACAATTAGGGCTTTGTTGGCATAATGAAAGTCATTACATTGTACCATTTCGGTTTGGAGATCTTTGTGCATTATAATGCCTACGTAATACCTGTTTCTGCACTGTTTTCTACCTTCAAGCTAGCACAGTGACCTTCACCTCGTGCATTACACTGCTTTGAAAAGATAACAAGAGAAAAGAACAATGCAAAATATCTAATAGCTTTAGCAGTTATTGTACATTTTGTACAGACATCGAATGTCCTGCTAAATAAGCTATGTCACTCAAGACGCTACTTCCCTTCACATTGATTTTACTCTCACATATGACTAAGCTTTTCTCACTTTCTTCAGCACACAGAATACATATTACAGACTCATTCGTTTACAATCTTCTTACACCAGCCTGGCTGACAATTCAACTCAGCATTCCAGCTAATTTCATATGATAACATATGTTTCTTTGAGACTGAACATGGCTGTCACTGAGATGCATGGCATATCTACTATTCACTTTGAGGGGGAGAATATAGATCTTTTCTTAGTTCTTTTCACACATGCACAGAGTACTTAAGGAATATAAGAAGAGCTACCCATACAATAAGATAAGCAGCACTTACATTGATGGATTTATCAACCTACTCTCTCAAGCATCAAGGAATATTGGAAGCATGGAAGAGCGCTTTAGAAGACTCACATCTTCCTGTATGAGAATGCTTCATTCATAATCTTGTCTATCTTCGCCCTCATTTCCTACATGCACAGATGCTTTCACTTATATGAAGATATCCACAAATTTTTCTTGCTTTACAGAAATTCTGTATTTGAAAATCAGTATCACATATGCTATTTTCTGTATTTATAGTTGAATATGCAATAATGCATGCATTTGATAAGGTTCAACACAGGTCACAGTGATTACTTTGTTACTTCTCCTAGTGACTGGTCATCTGGGGAAGTTATTGTCCTGAAGGAGTTGCCTGAAAATTGCTAATACTGTTTTTGTCTACATAATTATGCTCAGATCAACTTTATAAGGCATGAGCATTTGTTAATAGTAAATGCTCTATGGAAAAGATTAAGATGAAGAATGGAGGTAGGAAAATGTGTTGAGAGCAGTATCACTTATGTAAAGGAGAAGAATGTAACACTTAAGAAGCTGTTCTCTTAACTGTGATTTTGAACTCCAAAATAATAAATATGAAGAGGATCAGAGGAAAAAGAAATCCACAAACCATAGAGTCTTTCAGGAAAAGAATCATGCTTTGGAGAAGTAGAAGGCTACTTCCCTTACTGGGCTAAAATGTTCTATACTCTTTTTAAGAATAACCCAAAAGTATAGTTACAGATCTTTGCAGCCCTTTTGCTAGTAGAGCATTCTTTTAGCTTTTGGAATATTTAAACAAGTAAAGAAAAAGTTGAGTCACACCAAACTCTGGTATGCAAAGGAGATAATGCCCAACATTAGCCGTGGTTTGCGTCCTTTCCAAAAAATGCAAGCACGGTGTTCACAGCCAGCTTGCTTTTTCCACTGTATCTCCCACAGACATTTCACCCTCTAAGGCCAACTGTCTCCAGAATTCCTTACCTGAGTAATTAGAGCTCAAAGACCATAGACGTGAATAAAAGCCCTCAAGAGTCACACCCACTATACCCATTACAGTTCATCAAGTTTCAGTTTTCACATGGTCAAACAAAATAATACTCTTTGGACATCCTCTTTGCAACAAGCCATCTCAGCTCACAGCGGTTAACAGAACGAAGCTCCAGAAAGATAAGAGAAAAGAAAGTGGTAAAAGAAATGTAATTTCTGTGAAAGCAAAGGATATGGATCTTGCTGACTGATGCTTGTACATATTATCAAATTACTCCTTCAAAACTGCTTCCACTGATACAACAGCCCAAGGAGCCTTTTAAAGCAACAAGGCAGTACTGTTGCCAGAAAAAGTCAATCCTCTACCTATCCAGAGTTGCCAAAGGAACTCCCTGAAGGATGGCAGGGGCCTTCAAGAACTCCTCTCTCACCATGAAACTGAGTATGCACTAAGTCAGGTGTGTCTATGCACTCTGACGTGGTCACCCACGTGTTTCTTTAGCATGGTTTTGCTTTTGAGTTACCACATTCCACATTACAAATTGTCCTCATCAGCTTTTCTATTGCACAATAAATATACCTAAGGCCAATATATAAACCCTAAACTGAAATTAAAATCCAGGCTGTATAATTTATTCTTCCCATAGCTAAGGGGAAAGTTAGACATAATGCTGGATTCACAATTTCCAGGTAAGGTGAATATACAAAACACATACAAATTATGTATATATACTGAGAAACCACTCTACTGCATTTATATTTAGTAACTGAATCACTGTAATTATCTCACTTTGTATCAGAAATACAACAAAAAAGAATCATCTTTAGTCATGAAAGCCTTTGTAGTTTAACATTTGTTAAATAAGAAAATGAGCTCAGATATTTGCCTTATTTTTTCTTTCAACTGTCCAGATACCAATACATTATTATCATTTCTTCTTCTTGAGGTCCTAAAGTGATATTAATGAAGCTCTAGTGCAAAACTGAACACTTCAAGTTTTCTGCCTTTTAGTATTTATTATGGTTAGAGTCAAGTTCTGACACGGGACTAAAGTGTGACACTGCAAATCTCAGTTGAGCACGCATTCTAATAAAATCCAGAATTATGAGTAGCCTATTTATTCCAAATGAGAATTGTCCTGAAAAAATGACGGTTTCTATTCCTAATACGAATTACATATTTCGCCTTTGTCTAGGATCAGAAAACTCTCCAGCAGTGATCAGAACAGCTGCCAATCAAACTGCAACCCTACACAAAAAAAATGAATCAACACATCTTAAACAATTACAGAAATATAAGAAAAGCAATGATGGATCAGACCAGATGTTCACCCAGGCAGTATACCACCTCCAACCAAGCTGATAAAAATCACTGTTGTCATAAAGAACATGCAGGCTAAAGACCTCATCCACATGTTCTCGCTCACGACTGACATCCTGGCCACAGTGGAGCCTTGAGATGCCACTAACACACATTTTTTGTAGTTCACCTAAACCCAGAAACGCAGTTTCTCCCTTCATCTTCTCCACAGAATCATATCCAGCCATTCCTCTTCAAGATAAATTGTATTAATATCAGACATATAAAGCTATTTCCATTACCATTCAAGGCTAAAAACTGCCTTGCAGGATAAGTTTAAAACTAGTACAAATTCACCTTACCACATACTGTTTTAAGGGATCACAAACTGCCATGATGATGACAAGTCAATCTACCATTTATCATTAAAAAAAAAAATATTCCAGGAACTAGGACTGAATAAAATAGTTTGCAAAGTACGTTACAGTACCTGGGTTGCAAGGTGTTAAATAAAGAAAAAAAATATCAAAGATAAACACGGCGAATGCTATTTTATAGGCAGCTTTGTCACTGTTCAGTTACTTCAGTTACCTCTACCAACATTGTTTACGTTAACTCTAGGAACACTAGCCTCATGTCTGTTTCTGCAAGCACGCTACAGAAACAATGTTAGCTATCTACAAAGCCCCTAGTGCTCTCATGAACTCTAGCTGAAAGCTTTTCTTACTGAACAGCTATTTAGATTCCCATGCTGATGTGCAATTTTGGAAACTCCACATATTCTGAAAGTTGCCATGGAATTCTGGGAGAACTTGAAATCCTGTCATGATTTACTGCCAGTTCCACTAATCTGTTCTCAACTAAACCTACAATGAGATTAAAATAATCATTAGACCATTGTAGCCTCCCTCTTCACACACACACATCATTATTTTTTTATTATTTTCTCTTAAGTCATTGTCAGCTGTTGGTAACACCTGCTAAGAACTGCCTGAAGGTCTGTTTGCTTCTTTTGACTCTGAATGCAACACTGAGTTGAGATAGCATCATATCAACAATATTACCTCAAAATGGTAGCCTTAAAATGGCAAAGACTGAAAATGTAACAGTAGAAAGTTACAAACATCTGTTCCTCTCATCTGCTTAGTGAAGAGACATAAAATACCAGCTAGCAATGGCCAAAAACTATACTGATGCCAGAGAAACCAGAGCAGAATGCTAGTGGCTTCTTCTACCACAGCTGATAACCGTCTCTCCCTTGGCATCAGAAACACAGAAGTTTTAGAAGGTCATCATAGACCACCAGAAGTAGAGGCACAGAAAACTCCAAGGGACTGCTCCTTCCAGAATGAAAGCAGCTGACATGCTGGAAGGCATGTAACTTAATTCTGACAAACAGCTTTATGTACTATGACCTCTGGAATTTGCTTACCCTGTCTACAGCTGGATAATCTCGTGCTCACACCCACGGCCATGCACAGCCACCAGCTGCAGAAGTATTCCCACAGAAACCTGAAACAGGCATATTAAACTCTTTTCCCCTCACAAAGTTTTCCGTTCTACTAGAAAAACAACTTCCCTCAGACGTGTAAAGCAACTTACAATTTTATAATTCATGCTGGTTACCATCTAGGTATGCTCCTTATGTTCATCCCGTCACTTTGTTTCATGGGAAGACTTAAATCAAAATAAAGAAAATTCAGACCAACACAGTTTGTATTAAAATACAGGCTCAAGAATAACTATGCACGAGTGCCTGAGAGACAGCTAATGGATGGCTCTTAAAGAAAACAAAAGCAAAGAGCAGGCTTCAAGTGCATATTTTGACAATAAATCGATTGGGTGGCTAAGGCGATGGATTTTATGAGGTGCAACAGCTAACTATGTATCCTAGTGAATAAAGTAGCTCCAGAAGTCATTAAACTTTCTCCTCTCCTCCAAGCATAAAAACTGCTCCTGGACCTGCTTTACAATATTAATGTAAGGCACATATTTGTTAGCATCTTAATTAAGATCAGGAGGTCACTTGCCTTCCCGATCCGTTAATCATTCTGTTGTCCATGCTTTGTTTTGCATTGCGGATTGATCTCAGTGTACCTGACCTGGACTCTTCACAGATGAAGTTGAACTGGAAATATGTACTTCAAGGACACACCTGATACTTTCCAGCTATTATGGGTCATTCAGTCCAGAGGACCAGACTAGTCTCCAGAACACACACGCAGCACAAACATGAAGTCTCCAGCACTGCTCGTCTCTACAGATCTGCTTCTACTGTGCCACAGTACTTGTCAAGGTAGACACAACCACAAATAGCAAGGTAAAACTTCAACTTTTTCCTACACTGTTTGACTGAGAGCGGAAAATGATAAACCAAAGAAATGAATAAAGCAGACAGCTACATTGTACCAGAGGCTTAGATCTGTGAACAAGCAATATAAGCCTTCTCATTTGGATCCTATTGAAATTCCCTCACTGTGATGCTTGCATGCCAAGGAAATGGAAGAAATAGCAGGTAAAAAACACAGGCTAAATAAAAGCATTCAATCCCAAGCAAAGTTTAAATTAACCACAAAATATGATTCCTTCCTTTGGGCAAAACTCAACTGCAATACAAACTCTGTTCGAACTTACATTCCATTAAACAGAAGTACAAGGTGACTAATTTGGTTAATGAAGAAATCACAGAAAGTTTAGTTTTTCAAACTTTAATTTGAAAACATCAATTAAAATTATTCTCTCCTTCTCCTAAGTGTGCTACTTCCCTTCTATGCAAATTGTGACTTGGAACAAATTAGTCTGTTTTTATTCATAGACATTTTCACAATGCCTATTTTTTCTTACCATTGTTTTAGATGTTAAATAAACATTACATAAGTCGGTCTACATACCAAAGTACAAGAACAGTGCTGGGTTTTTTTTGCCTTGAGCAAGTAGCAAGGACAAAGCAACGCAGTTAGCTAGTACATAAGGATTCTCAGTAAATAGACTGTTGGCTTGCTTGTTTTTTTTGCAGCCAAGGAAAACAGCAAAAAAATAGGAAATGTTTGTATGCACATTATGAACATACAGCTTAGTTCACTGAACATCTCCTGTTTTCATTTCTACATAGCAGTTATTTAAGATTTTTAAGCAGGTTTATCAAGTAGTGGCTGTCTGTCTTGGTATCCTCCACCACTAAATTCCCACCAAAAATACAAGTGGCTCACATTCAAAACTTAATTCATACTTGTCTTTAGCCCCATATTGCCAAATGCCTCACAAAGAAGAGAGTACAAACCAAACAGTAGAAGGAATCCGCTAGCACACATTAAGATGACCTCATTTGGAAATTGACAGCCTAATGCTTGCCTCCAGATGTACCCAGCCTGTTCCTGCACAGTCTGAAATCATGCTCAGAGACTTTTAGGAAAGCTGATGTCTTTCTTAAACTGTATTTTTTTCTCTTCCGTATAACCTCTGCATACCTGACAGGATAATTTACAGGAGGCTCAGCAATGTTAAAAAGAAAAAACAAAAAAAAAAAACACCTCAATTCCCCAGTTCTCTTAACAGAGCACATAGCTTGCTTAAAATTAGTTTCTTAATACAAAAACAACTGTACCACTGGTTTGCTACCTGCATGGAAAACAAACTGCTGATAACATTCAAGGCAATGGAAATTCACTGTTGCTTATTCTTAAACCCAAACGCTCACCTGCTGGTCTGGTAGTCTTGGTCATCCTTATCTTTTTCTTCTTTGGCATCAGAACTGTGTGGGTGTTTCTGCACAATTCGCATCCCACCCGCTTTCACTGGAACAGAAGTGAGAAAGACACAACAAACCTCAGTCATAGCAGTACAAGTGAATAACAAATGTTTAGCTGATGACCTTCACACACACAATATTTCGCAGAATAGCTTAATAACAATCACTGCTTGAAAAAAGGGCCCAAACTGTTCTAACAGCAGCAAATCTGAGAAGCAGCTACTTCAGGACTGCCCTTGCCATTCTCATTCACATCATGCCATCTTTGCTCATCCTGAGAAGCAGCAGCTCATTTCACCACCTGCTTCCAATATGGTTTTAGAGTATTCAAGCCTGTTTTAGCTCTCCCCACCTCTGTTCACTTGTAGTACCAAGAAATGGAAGTAATGGCTTCCACAGTGGTATCCAAAAGGCCACAAACTTTAAATGCTCCTCTAACACAAGAGGCAGAACGTGTCATTTCAAGTTAAAACTATAGCTAAAGTACTATAGTAATAATATTTATATAAAAAAAATCACAAGTTGTATAGTAGAAAGCAAATTTTAGGAGGGCTCAACTTGCATTAAGAACAGAGCTTTTTATTTTGCAAGGCATAATTACACTTCAAATCCTCGTCATGATTCAGTTTTAGAAATGGCACAAACACAAAAGTATCCCTCTGAAACACAAATTGAGAAGGGAAAGCAAACCCACTTACGTTCATCATCTACTCCCACCAACATGAAATACAAAGTAAAAGCTAAACCCAGACTCTAATACTGCAGCCACCAAGCAGAGCAGCAGGCAGGGTCCTTTCAATGGGCTGTTTTAACACTGTAGGTTTTTGTCTGCTTCAACTTGCTCTACATGCCTACAGTACAACACAGGATATCATACAATCGTTGCAGCGGGAAGGGACCTTTAAAGGCCATCTGGTCCAACTCCCCTGCAATGTGCAGGGCCACCCACAGCCCGATCAGGGTGCTCAGAGCCCCACCCAGCCTGACTTTTGAGTGACTCCAGGGACGGAGCTGCCACCACTTCTCTGGGCAACCTGTGTCAGTGCTTCACTGCCCTTATACAAGAGGACGCATCTCATTAGTGAAATGGAAGAGTTCTATTCCAATCAGTCACCATATCAGAAAACCACCAGAGCGGTCAGCAGTCAATAAAAACACCCACTGACAGGTTGGTTTGTGCTCCACACTGACACCATAGGAGGGTCCATGGGCAGCCCCAGCAGGGACATCCCACTGAGCGAGCACAGTGCCAGGGCACACAAGTGGGTGACTCAAAGGGAGCTGAAGCAGCTTGCCATTGTGGCTAGGGGAGGCTGGGCCTTCTGACAGCCCTCCACTATCCAGCCAGAGAGAGATTACGGCTCCTCACAGCGGTTCAGTGCTGACCTCTGAGGCCTAGAAACAGAGAAAGTTCTTTAGAGCAGGAATGGAAAAGACACTTCTGTTCCACAGCCTAAGTCAAGGAACGATGGAAAGTGACCTGCCCTAAGAAAAAGTGCATGTGTTTGGCCCTGGGATTTGTTAAATAGACTTCTAAGCTTTACGTAATATTTGAAGGGTAGAATGCTGATTTAATAAAGGACATTAAAGGCAAACAATCAACAGAAAAAAAAACCAACATAAATACTTCTCACAAACCACCAAAACTATGTCTCCTTATCATGCACTAAAAAACACAGAGCATATTAACCATTTTCATGCTCTCTCCAGCAGAAAAACAAGATATTTAAACTTGTCTCGCGTAAAACGTTTTCCATGGAAAGACAAAGATTAGGTAACAAGTAAATGTAGTTTTAGAGATGGCACAAAAAAATTTCTATTAATTTTTTCTAGACGCAAACTCCTTACAAATTTAAATTTGTTCATAAAAGCAAACCCTCTCAATGCTATCAAGTGCTGTCTTGCTCTAACATCTTGATTTGACTTACTCAAAGTGCTTGATATGTCTACAAGCTAGAGTAAATGCAAGACTGATCAACTAAATCGCTGACACCAACTGCTGGGTAGAAGCCTACAGAAGGAATTTATAAAAATAAAATAAAAATTAAAGGAATCCTAAAGTTCTTACTTGCAGCACTTGTTTTTACTTTATCTTCATTAATTTTCTAAGTTACCGTTAAAAAATAATCTCATTGCACAATCAGTCCCTCTCAATTCCATTTCAAATTACTTTTTGTAGTAGATGCTACCGCCCACCTGCCAGGGCACAAAACAGCGTTTCTGGACAACATCTGCATGCCCCCACATTGCAGCTTTTCACCACCTAAAAAAGAACCATGAGAAACAATCCCCAAGGATTTAGGCAGCCTAAAATCCCTCTCCTCTTTCACTACATATCATTGGGCTGCCAGCCACTTATTTTCTCTTCATCTGTCACTGGCATGGATACACAGCTAGTTTTAGTTTAGTTTTTTCTGCAGGTGGAGTTAGTAAGGACTGAAAAGCAAATAACCACGCAATTAAAAGGCAAACAGTGAGTGATCAAAGCAGTGCTTGGTTGGTTGGCTTTTTCTTTTTCCAACTGATAAACTATCAGAGAAGTACAGTCAGCGTTCATTGTTCATAAAACTACACTGGTGCTAAAATTGCTAACAGCACATCGGTGCATAACTGAACGATCTTTGGCAATCCATGGTTACCATACAGAATTGAAATCCAAAAGAAGAATCCAGCAGATAACTATAAGCAATAATTTGAATTTCTCGAAACAGAACTATTTACATCAGACTCCTGTACATACAGCCAAGATGTATCTATGCCACCCATGACACAACACAGTCACACCTCATCTAGTTTCAAAAGACTCAAGAAGAGAAAGAATCTCTTTGCACCATAATTCACCGCCCTTTTCAAAAGATTTCAACCTAGCTATGCTGCATCGTTGGACAGAAGAAATGATTATATACACCAACATAAAGGAAAAAAAACCCTACTCCATTTGTGAGATTTTATTGGATTAACAGGATTCATATATTTCTTATTAGCCTAGTTTTCACTACATACAAATGCTTTCCACAGCAATTTTGTCACTGAAGAGTTATTCTTAAGAGAACATGAGCTCAGATCCTCCACAGAGATGAAAAAGTATTTAAATAACTGAGAAATCACCTTCCAAAACAATGCTAGACATAAACGCCCCGAACAGGAAGGTGTCAGCAACTGCACTGGAACTAAGAGGAGAACAGTTCCCATCCCGAAGCTGGCAGCTCCGCAGGCCTCAGGCTGCAGTGCTGGGGGCACAGGGTCCCTGTGAGGGCAGGAGACCAGGGAATGGCTGCAGGTGCTGCGGAGCCAAGGAGGGGCCGCCAGCTTCCAGGGCATGAAGAGGGGATCACCTGCCAGCAAACTGAGAACAGCAGCATAGAGGTCTGTTTGTCCAGCTGCCGGGTAAGAGCTTAGTTTTAGTGATTCGTTTTGTCATGTTTGCTCTGGGCAGCAGACAGGATTGCCTTGTTTATCCTATGAAAGGCAGCCTGTGTTCCTCTTCAGGGTATGGCTGCTCCACACACCTCCTGAAAATGCATTAAACAACCTGCTTCATATTCAGGATGACCTGGAATCTGCTTCGTATTCAGGTTGACCTGGAATCAGTAAACACTCTATTTACCCTTTCCTACCACTGCCGTGCTACAGGTCTGCTCTAGTACCCTAGGCTTACTTCTGAAGCCAGTCACACCCAGTCAGTAAGCACCTTGTATCTGCAGAAACATTGTAGCTGCTCCTACAGACAGGAGACATGCAGCCCGAGGCAGTCCTCTCTGGGCAAACCTGCTTCAGGTGAATCCAGCCGCTGCTCAGAGCCGCTAGAAATCAACTGCATAACCAAGGGCTTTAGCACCTTGCTGTTCTCCTTGAGCGCAGTACTAAATATTAATACAAAATTTATTTCTCGTGAGCCATATCAATATAATGGAACGTTACTGCAAGATGTATGAAAATCCAAGACCGAGGGAAACTTTAACTAAGCCCTTCTGCAAGCTTAAGGAAACATACATTAGCGCCTGACAAACCAAGAATGGAAGTACAAGTTATTACATACATTTATTTCATAGAAATCCTGGCTTGGAGCTATTTTTTTTTAAATGTAGAACAAAAGCACACAACTATTTTCACGACTCTGTTGCCAAGCTTCATAAATAAACTATTACCACAATCACCTTGTTTTACTCATCGGCAGTAGCTACTGGAAGAAATGAGCAGCTAAAAGCATAATTGCACAGCCCTTTTAGAACGACTGCAAGCCAGACAGACCCACTCAGCACTGTATTACAAACACATGGATCTTACTGACAGATAGATATATAACGTGAGGGCCCCATTTTAACCTTTACTAAGTTTCAGAAAGGAGTTCAAGGCCACTTCACGTACCCTGTTAGCAACCTGAGGTCTTAAGGTTTCTTTCCATTTCATTAACCTTTCTTTTTTTTTCCCCAAGTGTTTTTCCTGTCATTTTCCCCCCTATGGGAAAGATCAATGCAGAGAGGAAGCGAACAGATCTTACGCAGCCAGTAAGTGAGGGCTAACAGCACACATGAAATGCACTCACTTTGTTAATTCAGCTTCAATTTCATGATCCAAATCTTCCCCAACTTTTATGCATGCAATTCATACTCATTGGGTGAGGCACGTGTAATCACAGATACAGCCACAGGCAGCAAAACCAGAGCTTTCAAGCTGGTAGTCAAAGCAGTTCCCCTATATCCATCTTTCCTTTGCTAGGACCTGACCTTTTTACTTACGAACACAATTCAAACTGCATACAAGTTCCTTTGTTGTTTTTAAAAGAATTCCTGACTCATTTTATTAAAACTTCCGTGCAAACTGCCATATGGCATTGCATTATTATTCAAGGATCTAAACCAGCTTGGGACAGAGGATTAAAACCGACCTTCAGCCCCTACAGTAAATATCAACCGTCCTTAGTCAGCACATTCACTGTGGATCTTCAGCAGGACAACACAGAGGCACTCTCCTCTGCCAACCAGTTCAAAACCACCCTCTTCCTGAACTGACTCAAAGATTCTGTAAAACATCAGTGCTCTCTGGTATCACAAACTCAACAATCCCCTTCCGGAGCTGAACTGGAGCTTACTCACAGAACACCCTCAGGGTTGCTGAAGATCTTAAACGGTAAACAGCTGGGCAAGTTCTTCAGCTCGTACGTGGATGCAGGCCTTATAGAGCGAGAAAACACTGAAATACTCTGACAGCCAGGAAAACCCACTGGACTCCAATCACAGTTTTGCACTGTGCGTTGCCCATTCTTAAGGCGGCCTACAGAGGCTCAATTAGGTTTTTAAGAACCAAACCATCTGATTCAAAACACAGGCATTGAAACAAAGCTTTCAAATAAGCACCAATACCCAAAAACAGAGCTACAAAGCAGCCAACTGGAAACGTGTACCATTCCTCCTCCCTCCCCTCCCTGCTGATGAGTCAGCTGCGTCCTCTTGTTGCGCCATTTTAACAGCTCGGTAATTCCATCAACTTGAAGCTAACGTTTGCCTAACCTGAAGGTGAGCAAACACAGGAGCTGTGGCAGCAAAAACAACTGTCATTGGGAAAATCAGTTTGGTTTAGAACCAGCTCACCACGAGATGTAACCAACCACTCTGTGAATTCTGAAGAATGCCAACATTTTCGACTGAAACATGTAAAAAATAATTCCACTAGGGAATGCTGGAAGACATAGGGAAGTCTGTGGTGCAAGGACTGAACCTCCCATTTTAGGAAAACTGCAATAAAGAGGAAGAAAATCCAGCAGTGTGTGAAGGGACAACAGGGAGTGACAGGCCCCTGCCACGCAGAGGAGCTCCCATCTGTGGATGGTGATGGCTCAATGCCACACCAAAGGTACGGCCCAGCTCCTGCCCCTGCCCAACCACTGCTCTGCTCACTGGAGCAAGCAGCACTGGGAGGAAATTGCCAGAACAGCCTCTGCTGGGCAGCCAGTGGGCATCTCTTCGTGCTTCCTTCCCTGCCCACCTCTAGCTAGCACAGCATGGCTTCAGCCACTCAGCCTGCTCTGGCACCTTTATGCACCCACAAAATGGACATAAGGAGGCTGTGAGCTCCGGATGTGCTCTGCTTGGCATGCAGGGCCTTGCAGAGGGCAGGGCAGACGGGCAGCATAGGCCTCTCACCCCCTCCCTGCACACGCTGGGCACCTATCGGCCTCAGAGGCTGCTCCGAGTCCTCCCTCACCTTTCAAGGAGGAAGCGCGCTCGTGTTTGAGCACCACCAGACAAAGCCACCTTCCAGGTCAGAGCCTGGAAGCGCCAGGCAGCACAAACCGGGCCTGAATGCATCTGCCTGCAGAGAGCTTTTGGCGAAGGAGCAGGAGGAGGGAGCAGGAGGGATGCACAGCCCATGTCGCTAGGAAGGCTGCCAGCCAGCCAGCCAGCAGACGGCCCGGGGAGGACGGCAGGCGGCTGGCAGAGAGCCGGGCGGGGCCCACGCCCGCTCCCATGTCCCAGGGCAAAGCAGGGGCTGCAAGCGGGCCAGCTTCCCCACAGGCGAGCGTGGAGCGCAAGCAGAGGCAGCCCCGCACCGCCCGTCTCCTGCCTGCGGGCTTCGCTCCGGGACAGAGCGGCGCAGCCCCCGCGGCGAGGGGCGAACGGCCGCGGGCCGAGCAGCCGCCTCCCTGCCTCCCTTCCCCACCTCCCTCCCTTCCCCCGCCGCGGGGCACTGGGGAGGCCGCCTGGGCTCGGCCCGGCCCCGCTGCGCCCCCTGAGCCTCCCCGCTCGGTCNGGCCGGGCTTCCACCGCGGCGCTGCCGGCACCCGGGCCCCGTTCCGGGCTGTGGCCGCGGCCGGGCCCGCAGTGCCCCGGGGAGGGGCGAGTGCTGCGGAACAGGTACTGCGCTGAGGTGCGGTTTGTTTTTTCTTCTCCCCCAGGCAATCCGATTGCCTTTTGTGCAACTGGTGCCCGCAACAGCCTTTACAAGCTGTGTTTGGAGAGCGTGTGCCGTGTTAGAGGGTAATGCACCTCTCTACGTAATCGCTACAACAGCATGGCACAGGCAGTTGACGTCCGCGCTTCACGCTTGAAATAACGCTTCTCATTAGCAAGTAATTGGCAGTTCACACCTCCCAGTGCTGTGTTCAGCCAAACCCACGCGTGTGGGGAGCTGTGTGCAGTGCTCACCTGGCCTGCGTGCAGCTCCCCTCCTCCTCCTCCCTCTGAAATCACAGAAGCACTTTGGATTTTGGAAGCACTTCCATTACACTCAAAACAACATACCGAGGGCAGTGTCTAACCAGTTATCAGTGCAAGTGCTGCTTGCTGATTTGTTTGGTTTTTGTGATTTGCCCGTCTGCTCTGCGCTGGTGAGACCGCACCTGGAGCGCTGCGTCCAGATGTGGAGTCCTCAGCACAGGAGAGACATGGACCTGTTGGAGCACATCCAGAGGAGGGCCACAAGGATGGTCCAAGGGATGGAGCACCTCCCCTGTGAGCACAAGCTGAGAGAGCTGGGGCTGTTCAGCCTGGAGAAGAGAAGGCTCCAGGGAGACCTGGTAGCGGCCTGTCAGCATCTGAAGGATGGCTACAAGAAAGAAGAGGAGAGACTCTTTAGCAGGGTCTGTGGGGATAGGACAAGGGGAAATGGCTTCAAACTGAAATGTTTAGGCTGAATGTAAGGGAAAAGCTTTTTACAGTAAGGGCGGTGAAGCACTGACACAAGTTGCCCAGAGAGGTGGTGGCAGTCCCATCCCTGGAGACACTCGAGGTCAGGCTGGATGGGCTCTGAGCAGCCTGACGTAGCTGTAGGCGTCCCTGTACATTGCAGGGGAGTTGGACCAGATGGCCTTTAAAGGTCCCTTCCAACTCAAATGATTCTGTGATTCTATGGATACGAGTCCTCAAAATCTGAGCTTATGCTGGTTGCACGTTGAACCCCCCAGAAGTGCTGTAGCAGCACTGCATCCCAAGTATGTTACAGGGAAATCGATGTAGCTGTGTGATGCAGCATACTGTACTTATTTGCTACCAGTCTTTCTAACAAATATTACCATTGTGAAAATGTAAATAATGGATAGTGGCACAGGGTGTTTTTTTGACAACAGACCAAAATATAATCACGTCACACTATCCTTAACAGCCTGAATGAACAAATGCTGTCAAAATGCTGTAACTTAGTTGTTGCATCTCACTGCTAGGTAATTTCATTTTCTTACATGTATGGCACTTTGAAGTCTCAGATGATATTTTCAGCTCTGCCACTGTGTAGCCTAATACAAAGTTACTCCAGTTCCCGTTCCCATCTCTGTCAAAGTCTATTCAGATTTTATTTTTTTCTAGGGCAGAATTACCTCCTAAATGAAGATTATAATGTTGTCTTCTTTCCTCTTGGTTTGAATGAAAAGGTTACACTTGGTTATTCTTTGGTTTCCCAGGTACACTTGGCTTGGAATTCCCTTTGCTGGTTACAACAGTCAGTATGAATCTTTGCTGCTGCAGGTTTAATCTAAATCAGCTATTATAGAGTTGAAATTCAAGGTAATGTGCTTTATGACATGGAAAAAAAAACCAAATTCATTATTTGTGTGTTTTTTCTCTGAGAATCAGTAATGTATTCATACATTTGTGCAAGGATTTGACATGTGGGGGTGCACTGGGAGGAAGCATTGCATCACAGATGTACTTGGCTGTTGTGAAAGCTAGCAGCATTGCAGAGCAAAACGTTGAATGTCGCCATTAGTACAAGTCTTTCTATAAAGTGGTTGTGGCTTCACTATTAAAACTTGACATCCATCCTGAGTATATGTCAGCAGTGCAAGGCTGAAACAAGGGATTTCCTGTAGATACAGCTGTGTATCAGATTCAGGAGCGGGGATCCCAATGCAACTCATTCTGGTGCAGAAGGAGTGAGAGCTGGTGTGGGGAAGTAGAGGTAAGAACCAGATACACCAAGGTGCAAGAGGGCTTGGTCTGGTTGAACAAGAAGACGAGAAGAAAGAGCTGAGTAGGAGGTGGCTGAGAGGTGAAATGAGAATTGTGGAAGCAGGGTGAGCTCCAAGGTGGGAGATCAGAAACACATGGAGCAGTGAGGGGAAACCAAGACAGTCTCAATGAGGCTAGGATGGGAAGCCCATAGGGAAAGATGAATGGCTGAAGGTAGGTCAGGCAGGAGCAACACCCAGGGGATCCTGGTGAAAGGGAGAGGGAAGGCTCTTCGCTGCCTTCCAGAGCTTGAAGATTCTCAGGTCTCCTTGTACTTGCCAGGATAATTTCTCATTTTCTCAAGTGGCAGGGGCTTGTACAAATGCTAAGTTTCTGCGCTTGCAAAGGAACGATATAGGTGTCAGTATGATACCGTAAGAAAATTTCATTTTGAGTTATTCGTTTTGTTAGTGTATTTACAATGCTTTAAGATAAACATAAAGGAGACAAATGACTTTTTTAGTGGTGTAAAATCAAGCACTCAAATGAGGAAATGCCATAAAAGTTCTAAGTGAAATTTTGTGAATGAGAAATTGGTTTCCTGGTAGATCTAAGGCAACAGGCATTCCTCCTGCTGGAGGCATTGCCATAATATTAACAACAATGTTCTTGATTATGCCAAAGTGCAAGAAATAGAGATAAGTAGCAGACATTAACATGATGGGAGTTGTCAGTCTCTTCGTTGTTTCTAAGTCTTGTTATTTCTACGAGAATGCATGGAGGAGAACAGCTGTGGGCAACTGGAGAGGAAAACAGGCAGAGCTTTTACAAAGAGTGGGCAGCTTCCATTGCCAAGCCAGCCACACCTGGTGCTGACACCCGTGTCTCCAAGGTTGGAGCAAAGGCAAATCTCAACTGGAAAACCGGAAAATGAGAGCATCACAGGACAGAGCACAGAAGTGCAGGAGCACTGTGAGGGAAGAGTATATAAATCAGACTGCTTAGAATATATAAGAGCTGCTCTGAAGACCAGCGTTTATTTCAGAATAAGAGCATTTTTGTGAAAGGTTCCACAGAACTCTTTTCAAGTTAAGAGCTGTTAGTAGACACCTTGAGCATCTGCAGCACTATCCAGGGCAACCAAGCAAGAGCACTTTCCAGCTACTGCTATTTTTAGCTAAAGTAACAAGCAGGAAGAAGCTACATCTCTTCTCTTGATGGGAGGCAAAACCCCAGCGTTGCATGTTCCATCCCACATTTTAAAAAAATGAAAAATAGGAAAAAGCCCTTTACAGATTTTAAAGGCTAGGTTAAAAATAAAAAGCACGTGAAGAGATTGGACAGGAGGGCATGCAAGAGCATGCCTATAAAAACAATTTTCAGTTGCACTTGGCCCTTCACAAGACTTCTGACAATAATACTAGGTTCTTTTTTTTGTGCTCAATAGCCCGACGTATGTTCAGTAAACAATCTATTTTAAAAACAGACAGTCTGTTGAACTATGATTAGGATACTGTTTATGTCTATTTTGAAACCAGTCCACAGTACTTAGCAGATGGCTACAAACTGTTGTGCTTTCACTTGGGCCCGCACCAAAGCTTTATGTTCTTTCTGAAAATATTAAAACATGGTAGAAAAGCCTTTCCTGGGTTAGGATCAGGGGGAAATCACAGTAATGCAATCTAGAGACGCTCAGTATTTGAAAGGCAGCTGAATACTTTGCTACAACCCTCCCAACTTCTACCATCGTCTCCTGCACACATATGTACACGTACGCTGTAAACCCTGGGAAGCATGATAAATTGCTCTGCACTTAGCTATAGGGTGGGCAAGACTTTCAGTGAATAGGCTTTGTCAAATTCATGAATAAGCATAACATCAGTGAAAATAACTAGCTGAATTTGATAGGCATCCAGAAGAGTTCCACCTGAAAACAGTTAGTTGTCTTGAAAGTTGAGCTGTTTTATTTCAATGTTTTAAGATTTTGCTATTTTTAAAGGTTAAAAACCACTGAGAAACTGAATGATTTTTCTCTTTTGTTCAGCCGGTTAATCAAAATATCAGTTCTCCATGTAGTTCTAATGCTTGATGACATTTTCAGGATTGCATGATAGTTTCTGAGAAATGGTAAACAAACCAAAAGGTTCTCTTTGGAATTTTTTCCTTCACTTTGACTTTTTGAGTTGGTAGATTTTTACTTGTATATGTCACTACCCATTAACTGTAACAGTGGGTTTGCAGTCTGATACAGTCACAACAAGGGAAAATTCTTCACTCTTCTACTCCTGTAGAAATACATAAAGCCTTTTTTTAAAGCCCAATAATGGTTGTATCACGTCTGTCCACTGCTACTTTCCATTTAGAAAAGAGTACAGTTTTAAAGACTATGGTTTCCTAGGAAATCTGCAGAGATTTTGTGGACTACCATTCAAAAATGTGATTTTGGTATTATGTACAGATATGGGAAAACAGTTTATAAGAAAACAAGCAAACAAATTTGAGGCAATGAGTTACACATGCTTTTTCCTCTCTTCACTTACTGACTTTTGTTGTGTTGACTTAATGATCAACGTCACTTGGGTTCCCACTGTTTGCTGGTTTCTTCATATTTTGATGATGTGATTGATCCCATGTCGTTACTCCAACTGCACTGTTACTCTGACAAGAAATACAAAATTATTTGCTTGCGGGATTTACTTACTCAGTTTACCAGGGAAACCTATATATGTTATTTTCTTTAGAGATAGAATAGGTTCCCACTGGAACCCACTGGGAGTGTTAAAAGTTACTAAACTGAATCATAATGTAATTTTAAAACTCAAATCCTCTTTTATCTTAGTGTTGTATTAAATTTTCTTGGAAATGCTTTTGCTAAAATGTGCACGACAGGTCTATCTCATCAGAAATGTGGAATAATGTTTTCATAAAGAAATGTTGTAACCCTATATAAGCACTCTTTTGTTATATTGTCATAAAGTTCAGACTTCTGTGCTGTTATCAAACATGAAATCAGCACAAAAAGCAATTTCTCAGTGTGATGGATTACTGCTGAGATGCCAGTCAAATTCAGGAGGTTTCTAGCAAATGAAGAAGTTGTTCTGTATGCCTTTTTCACAAGTATTCTGTTTTTTGGTAGGTAGTTATCTTAGATGTAATTGCTACTTTTTACATTTGGTTCTCCTCACTGTTCTTTATGATATTATTTTATTAAGTTTCTGACACAGTGCGTGCTAGAGTGACATAATGTGCACTAGGCTTCTTTTCTTTCAAGACCAATTTCGGGTTTTGTACCAAAAGGCTGAAGCAGAAATTTGTTTTGACTTTGTGGGAGATTTCTGCCTTTAATGAAAACCCAAATGGAAACCACTATCACAATATAGCCACATGTTAAGCTAAAAGATTGTGCTTTTCATTGAAATCTTTATGAATGTCTCTACCACTAGATACTGAAGGGAAAATAAAGCAAAATAAAGCAAATAAACATCTTTAAGTTTCCATAGACTTTGTGCTATAAAATAGCACTGTTCATTCTTTCTCCAATTCAGTGCAATTCAATTCTACTGTAGGACACTAACAGCGATAATGCTACGAAAGTATTTTGATATGTAAGATTGATACAGCAATTTACAAATTCAAAGAAAGGAATGGTAGAAGGAGGGAGCATGACAAAGGGAAAACGGGAGGGAAAGAGCAAGAGCAAGACACACAAAGAAGATAGAAGGGAGGGGGATGGAGAGAGGGAAGAAGAAGAGGGAAAGGGGAAGGGAAGGAACAGGGGAAGGGACAGAGGAAGGGATAAGGAAGGGGAGGCAAGGAAAAAAAGTAGAGTAAGAAGGAGGAGAGGGAGTGGAAGGAAGATGTTCAGTGCAACAGTGAAAGTAAAAGCTTTCCTCTGGAGTTTTTTCATCCAAAGATCTTCTGCAAAAAGGCCATCATTTTCATTATCTCCCACCTCACAATGGGTAAAAGCAAGTGTAAAGAGGTAAAAATAAGTAGCCAAAGCCAAACTTCAGACTTGCAGCAGAGATGAAAATGGAATCCAGGCTTTTTGGGGCACAGTTCTTTCTCCATTAAGTCTCATTAGTCTTGGACCTATTAAAGGAATTGCAATGTATTGTCATTATAGATAATGGATACTTAGTACTGCCCAGTTAGATGATCTTGCTGCTCAAGCTCTGTAGATGACAAATGTGAGAGTTTGCAGCCTCTTGGTTTTCTGAGTCACATAGAAGCACCGCTGCCAGTGGAAATGGGGACTGTGGTTGCTTCTGTGAACTGCTGGTATGGTTCCCAAGAAAGACTCAAGAGAATTAGGTTTTTACTCAGCTTTGGGTCTTAACTTTTCTCTGTTCTTCTGTTTTCATTTGTATTATCTCTCTGAGATTGCAAAAGAGTTGCAATCTTCAACCTGTGGAAGCTATACTACAATAAAGGAAAGAATTCATGTTGATTCAAAAGTGAAAATAAAATGTTTTTTATTATTCTTGCCCCCCCNAAAAGCTAACATTAAAATTTTCTTTTGTGGTTGTGGTAGAAGCTGAGAATCTTGACTGCAAGCCTTGAACTCAGCACTCACTGTAGTAAGTGTGGTTGCTTAATGTCCATTCATCATGTTTAGCATCATATGCTACATCCATGATAAATAACACTAAACTTCATTGATTTTAATACCTTCAGGATCTTTCCACTCTTTCATAGCAATTGTTGTTGGGGTCAGAGGGAGTTTTGCGTGTACCCAACTATGGGCTGTTGGGCTTTGCTTCTGGGACTTAACCATTTAAGACTGTAGATTTCTAACTCTATTTGACTGTCAGAACTGCTAAACAGCTGCCATTAACACCAGCTCATCATAGGTCAGTAAGTGCTGACTTTTAGTACCTGACCCTCTTGGAACAGCACAAAGAGCCACTCAAGGGACATGAGAGAAGCTGAATACCAACTTATTCAGCTTCCCATAGTAACAGGACCTGCCATTGGCTTTATCTCACTGCACTTCATTAATCCAAGAGATAGTCCTATTCTAAAAAACACTTTCTCTCCTGGAAGAGCCTTAGTTTGAGATTTCTGGTAGTTGACCTAAGATTTCTGTTAACTCTGCAGCAAATTTATCAGTTGCAAAGTTCATGTCTTTACTCCATGCGATATTTATTTTTGTTCCTTCCAGAGAACATTAAGTAATAGACAACAACAAATTATATATTGGGGGTTATATTTAGTTCAAGTGTCTTTCTCTAGAGTAATGTAGTGGTTTTTTAATCTTTGAACAGATCTTAACACATACCTTGGTTGTAAAAGTAGCCAATAGTTTTCTTTTAGAAACACTAGTTAACCTTATAGAGAGAACAAATTGATAAACAGCAGAAATTCCCTTTTCAGTTCAATCCCAGACGCTAGATTTCCAGCCATAATTGTGCTTCATTCTTATTAGAAGGAGTCCGAGTGTGTCAACATTCTTATTGATGTTTTCTGCTGAATACTTTGTTATAACCTAAACATAATTAAATGTAAGTAGACTGGTATTTCATCACAGCTCAAGGGTATAAGGCTAACACATTTTTTCCTGTTATCTCTCTAGTCCTCTTTCTTCTTACATGAAAAGAATGCAAAGTATCGCAGTTCTTTAGGGCTGCGAAGTCTTATGACCTCTCTGCAGGAAACTGCGGTGTTTGAAGCATGGTGGAAGGGTTATTTTGTTTTCTTTTGTGTACCAGAACTGTGTCACTTCAAATGAGCATATTTTCAAAATACTTGTTGCCTGTGAGCTAAAGGTTATAAGACATGTTTATGTATGCATCTATCTTTGGACAAAGATTCATTTTGTTTACTAATTTTTATTTTTTTTCAATTATCCAAACTACATAATGTAATTTATTTTTGTTGCTAGTATTACAATTTTTATACTGTTCACAGAAGTCTAGTTTTCTGTTCACCAATTCTCCTATGTGGAACATTTACCAAAATATGAACGGGTTTTTACTGTTTCATGCTTGTGTTGCATCTGGCTTGGATGGAGTTAATTCTCTTTCTGACAGCCCCTATGGTGCTGGTTTGGATTTGTGACCAAAACACTGTTGTTAACACACCAGTGTTTTGGCTGTAGCTGAGCAGTGCTTGCACAGCATGGAGCCTTTCTCTTTTTTTCATTCTCCTTCTCATAGTGAGTAGGCTGGGCTGGGCGCGTGGCTTTGAGGGGACACAGCTGGGACATCTGACCTGAACAGGCCAAAAAGGATGTCCCGTGATATTCTGACCAGCAGTAAAAGCTCAGGAAAAGGAGAAGTGTTAGGGATTATGGCTTCCTCTAAAAGGAATTTCTCTGTAAATTCTTCGTTTAATCTACTGATAAGTTTATAGAAAATTTTGTAAGCTGCTAAATGCAAAGTCTGACACACAGCGTGATGACATCATCAGACTGTATGTAAACAAATTTTTATATATTAAAAAAATAGAATTTGTAGAGATACTCATTTTGCATTTGTATTAGGTAATGTCATGTCAGGAATCACTTCAGTTTCTTCTCAAAACACCAAACGAACAATAATATACAATAAGATATGTCTATTTAAAAGATACAGTAAGATAGGTGGCCATAGGGATTCCTTGTCTCCCTGGTGCCATGGTCTGCATCCATGTGGTTGACTATTGTCCGTCCTTTCCTCCCTTTCCAGCAAAATCCTCAGGACAGTAAGCTACCAGAGGCATTCTGCTTCCCATTTCCCTGCTTATACTGCTTGTTGATGAGTTACGAGAAGCTGCACTGACCACAGAGCAACCTATTGACATTGCCTTCTTGAAGAAATACTGCCCCGGAATCTTGAATCCCAGCAAATTGAAATCACGATGGTGAACTGGTAGTAGCTGAAGTACCAATTTCGTGTCACAATATGCAAGTCGTGTTACAAGGCCGTAGGAAAGAATGACTGATGCTGCTAGGTCAAAGAAAATGTATGTCAAAGAACTAATCGAGGGTCACCACCATCATTTATGGACTCTGCATGGGTAAGGGGGGCGTTGAATGGATCATTCTGAATTCATCACATCCTTTTGTCAATACCTGTCCTAGAGGAGTAAGGGGGCCCATAATCCTCCTTGCAGCCACCTCATTTGTTATTTTTTGATAGGCCATTTCTTTCCAGCCCTTCACTGATTTTAAATTCTAGGCTATTACAGCGTACCTGATTCCCCTTCAAGGACAACTCTGCTAGAAATATTGTCTCTTGTGGTCATCCTTTAACTGGAAGAGTTCGGGCTCCCTGAACAGCCTTCTCCTTCTGCCCAAGGATTACTGCACCTTCCTCACCCTGTTCATCTACTCCTTATTGTTCTTGTCCTTTTCCCTGGCACAAACCTAGCCTTGGTTTCCAAATCTGCATCTCACACGGCAGCATGAAAGTTTATAAGCTGTCAAAAAGACAGGGTCCTACATCAACCTGCATAAAGAAGCTGGGAAAAATCCTCCTTCCCTTTACTCTCTTCCTCTCCGCATTACTTGTCAATACAGACCTACTGTCTGAAACCTGCTGATCTGTCGCTTTTGCTGTCATTGTCAACAGCCACTTCAGTCTCTCTTCACTGTCCTCTCATCAGCAATTAATTCTTGTGTAAACTCAATTGCAGGTTAAAAACTCATCCTTCAGAAGACTCTTTCTGTCCGGCCCCTATTTCTGTAATGCTTGCTGTTAGCTCTGGTATATCCTTTCTCTGCTCTATTGCTATCTTTTCCCAATGCAGCAATGAAAATAGCTCTATATGTTCCTGTTCCAGATGTTGTCTTTCTAGAAGATTAGCCAGTCCTTCATATTGCTGCCAGCTCTGAACATGTGATGGGAATCCCTTCATCAACAGATCGTTCAGGAAGAAATGCCCCCTTGCTTTGTTCTGCTCAGTCCTATATATCAGTTAAATACCTGCTGTTTTGCCTGCCTTCTGCTCATATAATCCTCCTCTCATCCCTAAGAAACAGCCCTGGAAGACAGTCCTGCAGCATCAGACTTGGCCTCAGCAAATGAAATTTGTATGGAAACAATCTAGCTGCTTTTTAGTTTCATGAGCACTTTTCATACCTCATGACTCCCAAACCTGTAGGGAAAAAAACAAAATGAAAAATCCCAAACAAAAAATCTCACATAGTTCTCAAGTGCTTCCACTCCATCTGTTGGAGTGTTTTTTTCATGGCCTGCTGCCCACGCCCCTTGTCCCATCTGGGCATCTCTGCTGTCCTACTGCCTAAATGGTGTTTTACCCTGGACGTGTCCTTAGCAAATGCTGGAACTGCAGCAAAAGGAGCCTGTGCCTGGAGACCGCCTCTGTTCCAGTAGCCCCGGGATACTGCTGTGATGCCTGAGAAGTGCTGGGTGGGAACCCATGCCCTGTGCTAATCCCAGTTAGCTGGATCATGGGCCAAAAATGAATCAAACCCTGTGTTTCAAATGTAGCTGCCAGCTGGGGTTACTCTGCAGACAGCCCATGTAGAGCTCAGTTGCATGTCTGTAATTGCGTCTGATAGTCAGATGTGGCATAGTCTGTTGTTAGGTTTGCATAAAACATGGGTGAGGCCTTATGGAAAATAAAAGCTTCTAAATAAGGAGATACTTCACATTGATTTTCAGAAATATTTTGGTTTTGATCAGGCAGAAAGAGAAGCATGCCAATTAGTTGATTAACAGTTTGCTAATACTCAAGCCAAGGGGTTGACTGTGTCTGGTTTGCCAAAGTGAAGTCTTGGTTTTCAAAGGGGGAAGGGTAATTACTAGTCAAAGGAAGATCCAAAGTGAAAGATCACTTTTCACCTAAGAGGTGAAGGTCCAAAATTAGATTTTGAATGCGTTCTTAAAATGTATTTTTAAGGAATGTATTATAAAGGGTAACATTCTTCCCTGAGCCAAGATCCTCTTCCATTTGAAGTCTGGATCCTCAGCCAAGAGGGTGTGAATTATTAACAGTCTCTCAGCTGCATCATAATGTATAGGAAGTAACTTTAGAGGCAACATAAATAATGGCCAAAGATCTGCATGCGTTTTCTGTTTCTTTTTTTGCAACTTGACTTTAGAAATTTTTGCCACCACCTATTTAAAATTTCATAGACAAATGTTTTTCATTCCGTTTACTGTTGGTTGCCTTGAGTTAAGGATGATTTTGTGGTAAATAGCTAATGACTTAATCCCATAGTGCAACTATTTTTAGAACCAATTTCCTGGAATATTCTTGCAATGCCCAGATCCCAATGCATTTTTGCTTCCTGGAGCCTGTACGATAGAGATATAAATGGAAGAAGAATTTTCTGGTGCAAGTGAGGAAAGTGGAAGAATAGAGGTGAGAATGCTTAACCTAAGAATTCTGCCAGTTTGACTGTGAGAATATTGCCTAACACTGCATAAAAGGATTTTTAAATGTCGACTTTCATAAAATGAAAGGCATGCAGCACTGTGAGAAGCAGTAGGAAAATGATCTGTTATAAATATTTGAACTCTTGCTGAGGTTTTTTTTTCTCCTTTGTCCTCCGTGGAATAGCTAAAACTGACATCTCTATCGAGCTTAAAGAACCAGGCCAGTCGACTATTGAACGCAGAGCATTTGTCGCCTAGAAGAATGAATAATTAATGTAGCCTCACTAATCTTGATATCAAAGGGAAGGAGATGTAATAGCAAATACGCCAATGTGTAGGGGAAAAAAAGAAAAAGAAAAAGAAAAAAAGAAAAGAAAAACAATAGTAGCATCCGATCAGGTGTGCATAAGTGCTTCACACACACGAACCTGAGCTGAGGGTGCAAACTGAAATACTTCATGAGAATAGGCTGAATGAGAAAACAGAATAATTTCTTTTTTTTTTTTCCTTCTCTGGGAAAAGAAGAGAGATGAAGACAGAAAAGATTTCTGAGCCTGTTCAAAAGGAAGCAAAGGAAGTATTTCCAGCTGAAGATTTTGGACTTAAGAGATGAAATCACTGCTGCTAAGCTTGGCTATTCTCTAAGGTAATGAAAAATTCAAGCTTGCTGTATTTCTATAACTTCCACGATATATCCTACCTCTGAATATAACTTAAGCAAATCTAGAGGTAGAAATCCATTTCATTTTCTATTCACTGTTAGAATAGTTCTTTTAATTGTTCTTTCTCAACTGAAAGATAGGGATGTATTTATATGTATTTTTATAAGTACATACATATATATATTCTGAAGATATTCATACCAATTGGAAGCTTGGTTACATTTTTGAAGATAGATACTGTAGACTAAATGTTCAAAAATGCTCCAGAGCCAGTGCAATCCACAGAGACAGTGTAGAAAAAACAGGGTAAAAATGGAAACAGCCGCTGGTGAATAGGAAGTATAAGCACAAGAACATTTTTGGAGATTAGTAAGGTCCCCAGAATCTGCAATGAAATTTATGCAAGCTTCTGTTTTGGAAACAACTGAAAAAATGTACTTGCAATCAGAAATGGAAGTGTGGAAAAGATAGAGAACGGAAGAAAAAATGCTCTAGTGGGCTTTATATAGTTTTTAATCTTAGTGTTCATAGTTCAAAGACTTCCCTGTATGAGAAAGTTGCACCAGTCTATTTAGGTATGCAGTTTTAAATAAATAGCCCAGGCATTGAGCTTTGCCTTTTTTTTTTTCCTTTCTTTCTTTTTTCTAAATTCAGAACAATGGAGAACTTGCACATGCTATACCAAGTAAGAAAGTCTACACAAGAATTTGGATTAGTTGAATTACATTGGCTTAAAGTCTGGTTTAAATTAAATCAGAATGTTTTTCTATTGTAAAGAAGGCTATAAGTATGTGGACTGTCTACAGTAGAGACAAACCTGATACAAGAACGACCAAGTACTTCACTGCCAAGGGGTTACAACATAATTTTTCAGAGAAGTACCTCAGGAAAGAAACAAGAATTAAGAAAAGTTGACTGCTTTATGGAAAAAAACAAACAAACTGGAAATTCCACACACACAGCGTGAAGTCAGACCGCAAAATCAGGAATAAAAGGCAGACTAAAAGACAGAAAGGGCTATTCAACAAGCAGCATTAAAGAAAGACAAGATCATTGATACAAGCAGAGAAATATATGACATTTGACTTGATGAAGAAACCAAATGACCGATTCAGAGAACTTCAACTATGTCATGTTTAGCACTGAAAGATGAAGAAAGATTCAATGGCGTGTTGATGGTTTTAGTGGATTGAAGCAATCAAAAAAGCTGCTGAGCTGCCATCTCATAGAAAAAGAAGAGCAGGCATAGAGTTATACTTATTTCTGCTCTGCTCAGCAGGTAAAAGAAGTGCAATCTGGATTTAGAAGAATCCACGTAGCTTCCTGCAGTGAGGTGGGATAGTCCCTGACAATCTGTTGTGGGAAAAGGAAATGCAACTTCTTGGCCAATAGGGTGACATGGGGGGTTTCTCTTCTCCAGCAGTCATACATCTTTGTAAAATCATAGTACTCAATGGAAGGCAGTCTGGGTAGAAGGCAGACTGTACAGATCTAGGAAATAATTAAAACTGCAGAGCTTGAGAAGAAATAGAAGGCAAATTTTGCAGTAATTTTCCTGAAAAATATTCTCATTTTTCAACAACCTGTATGCACTAATGGTGGTAACCATGAGAGAAATATGAAAGGATGAAGCATATGCAATTCCTTCAGTATCAGAGAATGGCAGTGAAGCAGCTCTGATAACAAATGTAAGCTAGGAGAAGAAAAAGGCATAGCTGAGAAATAAGAGAATCCATGGACTAAGAATACCTAGTGGTAGTAGTAGGAGACCATTACATGGCTGACTGCAGACTAATTGCATTTGTTCAGTCATTGTGAAAAATGGATACAGATGGGATGCACAAGTTTGGAAATATCCTACTGTTAAAGAGAAAATAAAGCAAATGTTATGTGATAAGCTACTGCCTAAGATGCTGGTGTTGGGGAGAGCTCAGAGGATCATATGTCTAAAATATTATTTTCTGCTTTACCAGCTCTTTTAATTCTTTTTTTTTTTTTNAGAGAAGTAGGTTGGGTGACAGGGGGAAGACAGATTTTAGCCAGTCTGGTAGGTTTTCTTACTGACTGAAGTAACATAACACTTCCTTGCTTGAAACAGACTTCAATTTTGTGAAAACCTGCTAGAGCAATTTTCAGAGCTTCAGAGGCTCAACAAGTATTTTGCATTTTCTTCACTGCTGTGGAATTTCAAGTTCTTACTTGGATGCCTTAGAAGGCACAGCCCAGATTTTACAAGCTTTTCCTAAGTAGAAACAGCTGGAGAAACAGCTAATATCAAAGTTAACAATTCCTCAGAGATTTGAATACATTCCAGATTAGAAGAGAGGGACAGAAGAAAAGCCCAGACCAGTCTTTTGTATCGGGTTTTCATGTACTGAAAATACACCTACTGGAAGCTGGGAGTCACAGCTGTTGCTTCTGACTGCTCTGATTTCATTACATGATTCCTGAAAAGTTGCATAGGGTCCCAGCAAATCTTGTGCTGGTCAGAGGGGAAGCATGAAGCAAACAAACTCTGTCTCCAGCCACATAAACAGCACAGCAGGAGTCCTACTTCATTCTCAGAGTAGCAGGAGGTAGCTGATGTATGCCCGGAAGATCTTCGAGATCTTCCATGCCAGTTCATGTCCATCATGTCCCATGGTTCAGATTTGCCAGTCAGAGGCATTGGGCAGCCCTTGGGCCAGATGGTGGGCATGTCATCCTCTGCAGCTAAAGAAGGATTCACGTTCCCTCCAATTAGCAAAATGATAAGATGTACTTGGTGGCAAGTTCCTCTGAGCAGAGTGACTGTGGTAGTAGATTGCAGAGCTACTTCACTTTCCATCCCAGCATCTCAGGTAAATTAGCTTTACTGAAAGCATGTATGAAACATTCTCAGCAACACATGGACATAAAACTAGTAAATATTTGCAAAATGCTTTGATACTGCTGGATAAAAGCAGAATGAAAATGTGGAAGAAATTTTATGGATAGATTTAAGTCTGAAGTTTAAAATAGCGTTCTGTAGTCAGCAACGAGGCATTTGATCTTTCTTCAGACTCTTTCAGTTTCTCTAATATAAAGAGTCAGAAGATCCCTGAGTTCTGATAATTTAACACAAATTTTCATTCATTTTGTCTATATTGTTACAAATTTATGCAATCCAAATTAATTAGAGAAGCGTAGGGACCTCTCTCTATTACAGCAGGAAGAGCCTGTAAGAAAGGACCTTAGGACCTTTGAAGAAAATTCTAGACGACAAGAACTACAGGGAGGATTAAAATTATACAGGAGAAGCTCAGAAAATTGAAGTGTCAGGAAAAACAAAGAGTTTAGGAAGAAGGAACGATAGGGAAGGGGAGACACAGCCAGTGATAATAGTTTCAATATCATTTAGGAGAAGGAAGAGGTCAGGTAGAGCAGTGTGCACCAAAGAATTATGTCTGATGTTCGCAAGTCAGGAGGAAGACTCACGCTTGCTGCCAATAATCCACCTTTCTCAGGTTTGACTGACAGCAACGGGGGAGACTTAAACAGCACTTCTGCAGGTACATCACTAAGGAAGTTTGGAGAATATTGCTATTCATTCTGTGAAAGAGAGATGTTCAATATTTAAATAAATTTAAATGCTACTGTTCCATTGTAAGTCAGAGAAAATCCTTAAGTGCATCTGAGACACACTTTGGTGGAATACTTTCCAAGGAAGGGACCTGAAAAGCAATTACCCATCCAAACGTAAAATAGGCTGATGGGAGGTGCCTGAAGCAGGCTATCTCACAGCATCGCTGCCGTGATGGCTTGTCTAGCTGAGCGAGCACGGAGCTTCCTGCTGCTCTGGCTGGAAGGAGGAGATTGCTTGGTCAAAAGGTTTAGAACAAAAAAATGTTACGGAGGTGTTGCACAGGCAGCCACTGTTAAAACTATAATCCTACCCGCTATTTTATCATTTTTCTAACAGTTTTGCCATGAAGATTTGCACTTTTACATGAATCTTACAGTTTTTCTCTTTACCACTTATAGCTGACTGTACATCTCATTGTGTCTCTGCTGCCCTGGAACAATGTGGTAGTGTGTTGATCAGCTGTGTCCAATTTAACAGTTGGCTGCCCTCTTTTGCTTGCTTAGTTGTCTACCTTTTTATTCCCCACCCATACGCAGCCCAGTGTCACCCATTGCTTTCCAGGCTGGGGTTGCTGCTTCCACTCATGGAGGGCTGTAGCTCCTGTGCTGGTGGCCAGGTTTGAATGCGGAAGCCCACGGGCTAGTTAGCTGACTCCAAGTTCTGAAAATGATTGGCAGTGACTGCCTTTCTGCACTAGGATGCCACAGTGCTTTTTATCCATCTCTGCTCTCCTGCTCTCTCTGTGAGTGCAGTTTGTTTCCCTTGCTGTCTCACTAGTGCAGCCTGGATGACAGGAGTTGCAGTGAGCAGCCAGTCACAGCGGTTAACTGCGGGTTCCGTGATGTCACTTTCACCAAGTGCTGCGTGTATGTTCAGATCAAACCAAATGGCCATTCCTGCCTCTGAATGTTTCAATAAGTTAAACATCCCCTTGGGTAACAGGAAATTTTTTCAAAAGTAAAGTTTATTGGGAGAATCGGGAAGAGTATTCAGAGCAGCAGGATTTACTGTGTGACTGAAATTTCTGGGCAGAGGCTTGACATGGTAGCATTCTAACTTTCATCCTGGGAGACGAAGTTCAAGCCTGATAGTACTCTCTTGCCCAAGTCTGAAAGTTTATTGGGATGTGGCGCCATGTTGATGATGGCTTCTGGCAGTCATTATAAATGGCAGCTTGTGGTCAAGCCAAGACACACATCCTGGCTACACTTAGCTTCATCAGTTCATGGTATTTACTAAAAAATCAGTCTTCATGATAAAAATTAATTTGTAACATTTCTCACTGTGGCTTCGGCATTTCGTTTGTTTAGGGTTTCTTTACCTAAATATTTCATTGTCTTGCTTAATCACCCCTCAGTAACTAACATTTGCAGCACTTCAGGGACTTCTCTGTCTTCAGAGGAAGCATTGACCGTCTGCATTTTTAACATAGTTCCAGTCCTACAGTACTTAATTAAGTATCCAATTAACTTAAATAGTGAAAATGTAAATGGGCCTACTGCTCTTGAATTACTTTGCTAAGTAGTTATTATCTAGCAAAATAGTACATTTTGTTTCAGGAAGTTCTTTATAGTAATTGGCTTAGCTGATTCCAGCCTGCACTAAATACTCAATCTTCACATCTTGCCAACCATATTTTTCTTCCTGTCATGTCATTTCCTACTATATATATGTCCTGATACTTGGATCATGTATGTGGTAAATAGAGCAGAAGCTTCAGGTGGCATGACTCAGATTTCGATGGCACTAATCCCTAGGTGATACAAAAAATATGTCTTTCAGTGATTAAAAAAAGAATTTCAAGGGTGACAGGCTTTAGGAAGGGGCTCCTGAAGCCAATATTACTATCATAAAACATTCAGTTTTAGTGAGACAGACTCTTCATAATTTGTTGAAAATTAACAAATGAGAAATAGAACAGAATAGAAGTTGAGTACAAGTTTGATGGGTAATTTCAGAAGATTAGAAAGAATAGCAGCTAGATGGATGGCATATGTACCTAGGAATCTGGTCTCTGTAGCATGGTATCTGAGATGGCCTTAAGCAAGTCACTTAAGAATAATTCTCTGAAGAGAATTAGATATGTGTCATGATGCCTGATGTCATAGCTCTTAGGCTTGAGGTACCCAGTCACCTGAGTGGGAGTGCTCGCTAGGAAAAGGAAATCAAACATCACACTTTCTCCTGTGCTTGAGGAAGATTCAAATGCACATCAGTGGTTTCCTAGGAGAATGTTCTCAACATTGAACTGTTAGTTATCCCAATGGAAGGGACCAGGAGAGGTCATTCCTTCTGGGACATGCATCTTGGCTGTACTGGCTGAAGCACTGTTAACATGAGGATCCACATTATATTGAGAGATAAATGTCTGACTACCCAGGCACAATGACTGTGTCTCTATCAATAGCCTAAACAAGGATAAGGAGTATTCCATGGCCCTGAACTTTGTAGACTTGACTTGGCTTGGGGACTGAGTGCATCCATTACATAGCAACTAACCTTAAGGCTCCTCCATGGTGTGTTTCTGTGGCTCTGGGATGTAAATATGTTTCTGCATCTGAAACAATCAGGGAGCTTTAATACAGCCTGTCATTGCTGTATGTCTTGTATACATCAATGAAATTAAACAAAATAGAAGGTGTGTGTTGCATGCATTACAGCGTGGCATGATAGCATATAAAAATACTTGAGATTGCAGGGTTGCCTTCAGTAATACTGAAGGACAGTGCAGACCAAATAGATTTGGTATGGTTGTGTCCATGCTGCCTGTGGTTCAGATGTCTCAGCAACTGCTGGTAAACATACGCAAACCTGTGCCAATTATACAGCAGCAAGAATAGAACAAGGCAAGCAACGAGTGCATGAATATGTTTCTAAATCCTGTTCTATTGAAGTGCCTGAACATTCCCAACAGAGAGTCAGTCCATGTACAAGCACAAAACTTTAAAGATTTTTAAGAATTTAGAGTTACGTACTTAAATTGATTTCTGGCCTTTCTGTGCTTCAGTTCATCAGCACAGAAGATAATCTTCTAGTCAGTGCTGTGGTGATGAATAATGTAACAATTTTACAGGATTCAAATAAAAGAATAACAAGGGCCAAACAAGGACTTTGAGTAGTTTAACTACAAAAACAATAATGCGCTTTGACTGCAGTACTGTCCTTCAGTTATAGATGATCTCAGCTCTGTCAACTACAGTTAACTGCAATATTATAAATTGGCTGTGGTACTGTGTTGAAATTTTCCAGCTCCAGATGCCTGTGTAGTCACTTGGATTGTAACTGACGCAGTAGTATGTGCCTAAACCTGGTTCCTCTGTTGTGAGTGTTGATAAGGATAGCAAGAGATGTTACATAAAATTATCTTTGCCCTATCTCCTCTCATCTGAAATTCCCATATTATTTAGGAAAGTCTTCCAAGGATAACACATTAACTTCAGAAGTGCACAGAAGTCCCAGGCTCTCTGTGTCACACTATAAATTATGTGACAACAGTATGAAATGGAACCTCTATCAGAATCCCTAAACAGGAGGCTGCTTGCATGTGGTAGTGTCCTCCCAGTTCGGGCCTAAGCCCATCTTATTGAATACTGGATAGCAGTCTGTGTGATGCCAGCATTTTGTTGCAGGTGAGTGCTGGCAGAAATCTCAGTAAGTTGTTTTTGACTCCATAGGCCAGAGACAATATTTTAGATGTCTCCTAGTGTGTTGCTTTTGGAGTGGCTTTAAATCTCCTGAGATGTATGGAGCCCATCTCCTTCAGGCTTTGGTGCTGCTCCTGTTCCCTTTGAGGGACACCCAACAGAAGATCTTGGACTCTTGCCCCAGTACGTACTTCAGTCTAGGAAAATGAAGGCTTTTGCTTGGGCAACTGGGAGCTTTGTGAAGTAGCAAAAGGGTTAATAACATTAGTATTCGAACCAGATTGTGTGTACTGTGTAGTAGGGAATCAGGATCTCTGGTTTGGGGGGCTGCATGCTCATTTCTGTGTTTAATTTACTTCATTTCTAAAAGTACTCTGTAAAAATCACACCCTCATTCAAGCCTGTGATCAGGAGCTCTCCAAGCATCTACAACAAGTGCAGACATTGCAGTCCCTGAAGAACATGTCAAGGGGCAAGAAAGCACCACCTTGCAGAGACTGGCTTAGTCCAAAACAAAAAATAAGTCTGTAGTTCTGCCTCGAGTGCCAGGGGAATGCAGGTAGGGCGTTTTGTTTTGTTTTGCTTTTTTTAATGGGAATGAACAGAAGTAATATTTGTCCTGTGAGCCATAGTTTGCCAGTCATACTGTGGTCTGGCTGTAGACAACTAAATCTGTACGTTATCCTGAGGCTTAAACTCTTGTGATGATTCAAATCGTGTGTGACCAACTATTCTAGAACTCTGCAGAATACTAGAACAATGGAATTGCTAAACACAGCGAATAAGAGTTCAGCTTTGAATAGCTGGTTGGGAGCCAGAAAATTCTATCTAGCTTCGGAAGCCTCAGGCAGTTTGCTTACTTTCCTACTACTTTCAGTGTAAAAGACGAAAATATCTACGTCATGAAAGTTGGTTAATAGAAAGGAGGCATTTTGAAGATTGCTCACTGAACACAGCATGCTTTGAATGAATGCTAGTAAACAAAATGGATACTTGTAAGCGAAACAGAGGAAGGACGCAGCTTCACAGGTCACTGCCTGGCGTCTGTCCACACTATTTAATTGTTAGCTCTGGCTGGCATTCCCTGGGATGGTGTCCGGACACAGTTTAGAGTTAAGTGTCAGAAACTGTTTTATATGTCTTTGGTCAGGCCATACTATTGTGAGAGGAAGGGTTCAACTGTATGCATACCAGTTATGCCAGTACATTTGCCTTCAGGGACAGAGCAGAGGGGATCTAGGCAATGGGATTAAGTGAGAAAGAGTCCATGGCTTTTGTGGACAGTGCTGCGGCCTTGTCTGTCCTTTGTCTTATCTGGTCTTACTTCTGGCCCCCACATACAAGTTAGAGTTGAGCTGGATCTTATCAGCCCGTTAGGCTAGGGAAGGCCTGGCAGCAGTTGGGAGCACCTTGTAGCCCAATTCACTCTTCCAGGGGCCCGTCTCCCTGCCATGCCTCCCTCCCTCTGCACGCCCATCAGTGCAGCCCCAGGATGCTACTGGCTGTGTCACAGTGAGCAGGGAACTCTAGGAACCCACAGCAGGGGAAGGTTCACTGCAGCTCCTGGTTTGCCTTTGCTAGGCCCAGGAATCAACATGGCAGAAGGAAGGGAACCTAGGGAACTCATCTCCTGCAATTTGACCTCCAATAGCCATCGTTTGTGAGGTTTATTTTTAGTGCTCCAATTTCCCACCTCTCCTGGAGTTAAAGGACTAGCTTCAGCCTAATCATCTCGTTAGAGAGGTGATGGCCAGTTCTCGGTAGACAAAGCCCATCAGAAATCAAAATCGTCTGACACCAGGTTCATTTTTATTCCTTTTTTCAAACGTGAGCAAGCATTTTCGTACTGAGGCAATTTTATCATTTTTTTCAGTCCCTCACTGCACAAAAAAAATATCCCTCTGGCTGAAAAAAAAGAGAAGAAAATATTTTGTAGTATTTTGCTGTGTGAGATTTGAGATTAACAGTTCTCCTAAGCAAAACATTACCAGTTGCTACTTTTCTGGGTGATATGGCTATTAAAGACAATTTTGGTATGCTAGAGATAGCTAGAAATGACTTAACTAAATATCAAACATTCTCTATCAATTTAATAAAACTTTAAATTTTTAGTTTGTAGTCTTTTATATTTTATAGTTGTTCATGCTTTATGGTATCGTTCTGAGCAAATTCAGGAAATCCAAGTAAAATATAAGCACATAAGCATCTTATTTATGCGGGTAATATTATCACAGTGATAAGAGTGTATGTGGATCACAATAACATTTATGTTACAATATCTGTGCCCATTTCAGATGTAGAGTTTCAAGATTTTAGCAAGCCTACCTTAAGATCTTTTTAAGCTAGAAAGAGCTGCGTGTTAAACATAAAATACCAAATTAAGGATATTAAACGTAGTTACAGTATTGCCAGAAGCAAAATTCTGCTACAGAGACAAGAGGTTTTTAATACTATGCATATCCAATATTTTGTAAACACTGAGAAAGGTGAATATAATGAAATTTGGTGAACTTAGCATCGCTATGCTTTAGTTTGTCAACTTTGTTGATGAATTTTAATCGCCAGTAAAAAGTTGGTATTTTATCCCAAATGAATGCATCCAAGATTTTTATCGGAAGTTGTCATAGTACTGGCACTACAATACTTTTGCTTTTCATGTATGTCCCTTTCATGTAAAGTCACCCTCATGTATACGTGATGTGACTTAATTTTACATCTGACCTTTATTGTTTTGGAGAGCACACTGAAACATGTTGGCTTTCCTCCAGCATTTCCTTATAACAGGAAGTCTTGTCTTCTGCTACGGCACAACTTGAGGTGACACACAAGTCCAATGAGCCAGGGCAGAGCACCATGCTGCTGTAGGCTTTGTTGTATCTTACCCTGCCAATCTCTTACTTATTCATGAAAATTGTTCAATTCCTCACACCTGTAAATTTCTTTAAGTTCTGGCTGTGTCTAAGTTTCTGTGGCTGAGAACTCATGCAGCTGCTCATGTACAGCCTTTAAGTCTTGTGTTGTGATGAACCAATATGGACTCATCGGAAGGAAGAGGCTGAGAAGACAAGGATGGAGTTGTCATTTCTTTGCAAGAGCAGCTGGAATACATAGAACTATGCCAATGGATGGTTGATGAGCTAGTGACATCTTACGGGTCAGGAGTAGTGGGCAGACCAACATTGATGAGATTGGGGTGGGTATCTGCTATGGACTGCCTACCTAAAAGGAAGAATAAGGCAATTAGTCCCTCTTCAGATAGCTGAAAGAAGACTCACATTCACAGGACTCAGTCTTCTTGAGGTCTTTAAACACCCTGATACCTGCTAGAGGGACAACCAGCATTTTAGTGATTAATCCTCTAAACCACTGACACACAAAGGACGAGAAACTTAAACAACCTGATAGTCTTCTACAATGAGATGACCAGCTTGATTTATTTCAGCTTTGGTAAAGCTTTTGTCAATGTGTACTACAACATTATCATAAGCAAGCTGATGAAGTACAGTTTAGATGAGAAGACATTGAAGTGGATTGAGAACTGGCTGAACTGCTGAGCAGAGAGAGTTGTAATCAGTGGCACAAAGTCCAGCAGGAGACCAATCACTGGTGGCATACTCCAAGGTTCAATACTGAGTCCAGTACTCTTTAATTGCTTTATTAATGAGCTGGATGATGGAACTGAGCGCACACTTAGCAAGTTTGCAGGTGACGTAAAACTGGGAGGCGTGTTTGATGCACGAGATGGTAACACTGTCCTTTAGAGGCACCTTGACAAGTTGCAGAAATGGGAAGAGAGGAGACTCACAGAGCCCAGCAAAGGAAAATACCATGTCCAGCACCTGAGGAGGAATAACCCCATGCACCAGTACAGGCTAGAGGCTGACTGGCTGGAAAGAAGCTTGGCAGCAAACGACCTGAGCGTTCTGGTTGACACCAAGTTGAACACAAGCCAACAGTATGCCTTTGAAGCAAAGGAAGCCAGCAACACCTTAGGATGCATTAGGAAGAATGTTGCCAGCAAGTCAAGGGAGATGATCTTCCTTTCTATTCAGCACTGATGGAGGACTAGACAGTATTCAGAAGTCCCTTCCAGCCTCGTTGATGCTCTGATTCTGTGATTTTATCTCAGAGACCAAGATGTGTTTTTTGTATTTTATGGAGACACTGCAAATGATGATGAAGGCTGTAAGGTGCTTAAGCACTGCAATAGTATTATGAGAAACTATCTATAAAGCCTAACTTTGAAAATATATTATTTCCTGGGTTATATTGAAGAAATAAAAGTCTAATGATGGCCTCTTTCATGCCTAAATACATTGCTCACTGAACTCTGTACCTAAGCTAGTGCAGTTTCAGGTGTTTTAAGTACAGTCATTTGCTGTTTGTTGAGTGCCAGAGATACAGTTCAAGCTGTCCAGGAACATTTAAGAACTGTATCAGAAACTTAAAATGACACGGAGTCAATGCAGTGAATGCTACATTGAAATTTTTTCATCTTAGTTTTCTGTCATGTCTTAGCAAACAGTTCATAAACTGCACTGCTAAGATTGAATTTTTGTACAAAAGGTTGTTTTTTTTTTTAAAAAAAAAAAAAAAAAAAAAGAGGAAATTGACTTTGGTGTGTTTTCTAAGTAGCATAATAGAATATTCCACAAGCTGAAATGCCTACTTTACATTGGGTTATTGTTTTCCCGTCATGGTATATTTGCATCATTTCCATGCAGGGTACATTGGAGAAAAGGAGGTTGAGGGGAGACCCCATTGCTCGCTCCACAACTACCTGACAGGGGGTTGCAGTGAGGTGAGTGTTGGTCACTTTCTCAGGTGACACGTGACAGGACTCGGGGAAACAGCCTCAGGTTGTGCCAGAGGAGGTTAGGTTGGGTACCGGGAAGGATTTCCTCACAGAAAGAGTGGTTTGGCATTGGGACAGGCTGCCCAGGCAGGCAATGGAGTCACCATTCCTGAAGGTATTTGAGAAATGTGTGGACATGGTACTTAGGGACATAGTTTAGTGGTAGACTTGGTAGTGAGGTGGATGGTTGGACTTGATGGTCTTAAGGGTCTTTTCCAACCTAAATGAGTTTATGGTTTTATGATTTCTCTAACACCACAGCAGATTCTCAGAGCAATTAAGTTTTTATCTACCACATTAATGAATGGTTTAATAAGACAGTAAGATAAACTACTCACATAAAGTGCTTTAATGATGGATGTCAGAACTATTTCTGGAATGGATTTATTTTCACGTAGGCACGTAGGTGTTTCCTCAGGCATCTGTGGGATTACTACTAATAAAAGGAATGAATGTCATTAAATTGGTAACATCAAGTGCCTGCACTTTTATTGTCCTTACTTTTATTATGTTTTACTAGATGTTTTGGAAGCATGAATCATAAAACACTCTTTGCCACATTTATCAGCAGTTGAACAACCTATATTCATTGCAGTGTTGCCCACAGTGTATACCACTAGTAGCATGTATTTAGACGTAACTAAGTCCCTCACACAGAGGTTAGAAGACTACCAATGTGTCTATTAGGCTGATAGAATAAATAAATGATGATATTATAAAAAATGCAACCACTCTTCTGAATTTAAGAGAGAATGTTATAAGCTTATTTTTCCTCTTTATCTGACAAATCGTGGATGCATTTGAACTTAACTGGGAATAAAGGTTCTACCAGACAATTTTGATTATTATCTTAATGTACTATGTACCAAACCTTTCTTCTTAGTATTCTGTAAAGATATACTTAGAAAAATTATGTGTATTTTTTTTTCTGTTAATGTCCACAGAAGAAAGACAGGTGATGAAAGGAGAAGTTCTGCAGAAAGTGTCAACATTAAAGCAGCTGCAGCAGAGCAGTCTTAAGGAGACCACACAGATTTCTTTACAGTACTGAAACTCCTTAGAGTTATAAAATAGCAGCTCTCGATTAATTTTTCCCACTGTAACGTTATACTAGTCTCTAAAGTGATGTAAAAAATAATTTTAATTAGCAGTCAATACATGCAAAATATTTAGCCTCTCATTTGCTTGCTGAAGTAGGAAAAAGTCATAAATTGTATTTATCTTTATAGAAATATATTTACAGTACGTATGTACTGTGTAGAACCTGGGTAACGTACTTAGTAGCTAATCTTTCCTCCATTCATGAAACTCTCATTTATGCAAGCATAGTAAACCTTAGATTAATTTATTTATTTGTTCTCCCATTACTGTGGTTTTGCTGCATAGGAACCAGGAAGTTTAAAGATTATATGAAATATATCAGGGCTGCTCAGAAAGTAATGGTTCCTATTTTATTATGTTGCCCCACAGAATCACAGAATTGCAGGGGTTGGAAGGGACCTCTGGGGATCATCAAGTCCAACTCCCTGCTAAAGCAGGTTTCCTACGGTAGGTTGCACAGGAAATCATCCAGGCAGGTCTTGAATATCTCCGGAGAAGGAGACTCGACAGCCTCCCTGGGCAGCCTGTTCCAGTGCTCTGTCACCCTCACAGTAAAGAAGTTCTTACACATGTTTGTATGAAACTTCCTGTGGTCCAGTTTTTGCCTGTCGCGCCTTGTCCTGTCACTGCACACCACTGAAAAGAGCCTGGCCCCCATCCATTTGGTTCCTGAACTATAGATATTTATAAACAGTGATGAGATCTCCTCTCATTTTTCTCTTCTCCAGGCTGAACAGACCCAGGTCTCTCGGCCTTTCCTCGTATGGGGGATGCTCCAGGCCCCAGATCAGATTTGTGGCCTTCTGCTGAACTCTCTCTAGATGTTCCATGTCACTTCTGACAGGGAACTTTTTTGAAACAAGGAGCCCAGGATGGGACGCAGTACTCCAGATGTGGCCTCACCAGAGCAGCCTAGAGGGGGAGGATAACCTCCCTCGACCTGCTGGCCATGCACAAACAGAATACTATACAATTTTAGCAACACATAAAATATGTTATTCTGAGAAGTCTTCCACATTGCTAGTTTTATTGATGAAAGTAACATTTAAAGATCAGTTACAAATTGTTTTTAAAGTATTCGTTTTCTGTTTTGTTTTGTTTTGCCTTGATAGCTGTACTCTAAAGCTTTGTCAAGTTTCCAAGGGAACCAATGTCTACAAATGTGACTGATTACTGAATAAAACAATTTTATTTCCTAATGCTACTACTAGTTCTAATTGGCGCAATACCCTTCTTTAAATCTTCGTATCCTTATAAATTAATTCCTATTTCTTCACTTCTTTAAGGAATACATAATTAGTCCTCATTACACAGCAGTATGATTTACCCTTTCTCCTACCACAATAGAAATCTGGGAAAAGATGTGTACAAGCAGACCAATATCATCATATGGACAGGATTTCAATAATCTAAGTCCGACATTGCATTCCTGTGTTCTACTCACTCCTAACTTCCTCAAAACTCATAACTATCTCAAAGGCAACTTCCCCCCCCAAATTGTATTACACATACACTTCCACTTGTGAGCAAACTTGGAAATGTCTCTGTCTTGAGGGGTCAGAGCATCTCAAAACCTATTCATGCATAAGCCCTGTTAGCACCCATTAGGCAGGTACTTCTCCATCTATTTTGCCTGAGGGCCTCTGTTAACAGGAACTGCTTAAGTACATTTAATGGCTGGCTCTGCTCTAACTGCAGCAGTGGCTGCCATCCTTGACTTCCACTCGCTTTTGTTCACACACAACTACGGTCCATGCACTGGCTCAGACACCGTGAATTTAAGTCCCTGCTTTTGCTAAGAGACTGCATCGCCTGCTTTGCAGGAGCTGATTTCTAGAATACAGCTTTGGCATGACAAATGGAATGGTTTGGCTCCTTTGTATTTGAAGCTTCTCAAAAAATGTCCTCCAATTTATTGAATAAACTGAGAACTTCATCCTGGAAAAATGGCAAACTTTTAACAGAGTTTGTGATTTCCTGTGTTTGGTATTTCATGTACCCAGAAGCCACAAGGCTTCTGGAATCAGTGCAGGTTCTCTAAAAGTAGGAATTATTCCCACTTCACTGCAAGTATTATCTTTTCTGGGAAGGTCACTTTCTGTCACATATCAAGCCCAGAGCTCCTGACTAAAAATAACAACAGGTATCCCAGCTGTATCAGTCATCTCTGCAAGGCAACCTCGTAACAGTAGACCATCTGCAGGAGGCACAGAAATCTGCAGAGCAAAGCTTCCTGCATCTTCAAGGGAAGGATAGAAAGAGAAGCCAGGAGGGCCCTGCTAGGCAGGAGGAAGCATCAAGGTCCTAAAAGAGGATGATTGGGAGAGATAGTGTATTTGCCAAAAAGGGAAAGGTGCTCAGCTGGTGGCAGACAAAGGAGGACCACTACTGATCTAGGAGGGCATCAGTGAGGTGAGCTGGTGGTGAGTTTGCAGCAAGCAAGCAATTCCTCATACATCCTGTAGCTAACTTCCCAAACTCCTTTCCATCAGATGATGCACCTGCTGAGGGCTTGTGTGAGTTAAGGGTTAACCGGGCAATTCTTGGGGGAAGAAAACTAATTAGATGAAAACTTTTAGCTAACCAAGACACTACATCTGGCTCAGATGTCTCTGAATCATAAACTGCGGAGTGCTGGGAAAGTGGGGAAATATAACACATTGTTACACTCAAAATCTTGTTATAGGTATATATAATGAAACTAAGGCATTTTGGTCAGCCTAATCAATGTTTTATCAGTCTATCTGTAAAAATTATACAGTAAGTATAAGAAAGTCTCATTAATTATTCACTTAAAATTGTTTTTCAAGAGGACTTATTAATATCCCTTTCTCTCTGATATTGCGTTCACCCCTCTGATCTTCCTCTGGGTGCTAAAATCAAGAGTTGAGCTTTCCTCAAGATGAACCGGGGAAAGTCAGATCGACTCAGTAGCGTCCTGAGGTCTCAGCTGGCAGCAGTGCCATGTCCACACTAGGGGAGTCTCTCTCTCCTCTGCCTCAGGGTCTGCTTCCAGAGTGCAGCCAGAGCCTGGAGGCAGCAGTCCCCTGCCCACCAGGCCATGGCTGCCACCAGACATGTCCTGCTGCCACCAAGGGAGGGCCAAGCCCATCCGGAGGCCTTTTGCTGCCAGCTCCCTGCCATGCCTCTGACCTGCTGCTGGTTGTGGCAAAACTTATTTACTGGGCTGTGATGTGCTTGCCCTGTTCTTTCCTCTTTCCTAATTTTTGGTCAGTTTTTCCTGGTTTTGGTCATTGCCACAATTAAGATACGGATTGTTGGATTTCTATATCAACCTGTTGCTGCTGCTCTTAATTTCCAGTGTAAGACTCTTTCTTCTATTTAGGGCTGACTAGCTGAGAGAAGGGGTCATGAAGGGTGAATTAGACTTCCAAAATTTACACTCAATCTTTTCGTTCTTCCATCCTTAGTCAACAGATACTTCACAGATCACCTCCAGTCATTCTTGAGTCTATTCTAATCTTCCCAAAAAGGTAATTTATAGAAAAATTACTTTGTTGTTACCAGAATGACAACAAAATAAATGTTGACCTCCTTTTCGGACAGAAAAATTCAATCACACCTGCATTTACATAAAGCCTTGAGCCAGCTGTGCCTCAGGTTGGGAAATATTGGATTCGTATAATATATTTACTCAAGCTTAATCGCATACTTTACTTAAGCAAATTCCCTATGAAATCAATGGAGTAAAAGCTTTGGACTTTGGACTAGCTGCAATAAAAATATCAGGTAATAAATAATCCTCCAGGACTTTCACAGTGCTCTTGAAAAAGATGAATCTTTCTTCATTATACTAAGCTTGCAGAAATGTTTTCTGTACTACAGAGGGTCATACATCAGAACAAGACTACAGCCTGCCACTAAACCAAGGTACACAATTTCATTGATAAAACTTTCAGAACACACAATTTTGATTGTGCAAGAGCTGACAAAATTAGGGAAGAAAGAGAATGGAGGTCAGCCTCCTGCAGTGTGCAGGGCACGTCCCCTGATCATAGTGAAAGATGCTCCTGCCAGACTTCATTCGGTCATTCAGTATCGGTAGTGCTCCAATTTTAGTGTCTTTTGTCTTTTTCTCTCTACTTGATCAAAACAGTCTGTCAAAACTCCGAGGTACAGAAAAGTCCATGGCCACATGTATACTGCTGTTACAGGAGGGCTTCCAGGCTGCTGAGCCATTAAAAAATGGGCTCTGCTTTGACAATATGCTTTAGTCTCAGTATTTAGTGACATTTATGCTAACTTTTCTTCAAAATCAAATTTAAATTAACAGCAAGAAAAAGTAAAGACTCAACTTCTTAGTTATTCCTGGACAGTTTGGCTAGAGTTACACTGTCAGATTCAGATCAATATTCACATCTGACAACCTCAAGTGAAGGTTCATGCTCAAATGAGGGAAAATAAAATTTAGCATGAAAGGAATTTATTTGGAGAATTATCATTTTTCTTCCATTACTTTACATAGATGTTTCACAGCAAGAGACTGCATACAAGACACTGAAAAGTACTAACCAGGCCACAAGGTGTTTTTTTTTTTTTATAGACAGTTGAGGTATTTCACAGAGACCTTACTTAACTGCAGCACCCTTTTTAACCAGTGCAAGTGGGCTCTGACTTTAAAAGCAAGAGCTAGCCTCCGATATATGTTTAGGTGAGCTTCATCAGTTCTTAAAGTTTTTTTCTTTTTTTTTTTTTCTGTAGGTAAGCTAGCAGAGCCAGCCAGCTAGCTTGTGTGCATCCCTTAGGCACATATCGCTCTGTCTCCACGGATTATATAGAAAGCCTAAATCTGAAAAAAAAAAACCTGTGTTCTACCTTGTTGATGGTTCCATGACACCCATGTGCAAGATTTAAGAGTTTGAGAAGAAAAGATTGTGGCAGATGTTAGTCAAATTGCTTCACGCTTTACTGGAAGATCCTCAGATGACAAGGAATGTAACCTGATTTAAAAATTTCTGCATGTTGATGGTTGTTTTTTTTTGTTTGTTTGTTTGTTTTTTAAATTGAGGCTTTTGCCTACATGAATCTACCTGGAAGAAGCCTTGCAGGGCCAATGAAACTCGGTTAAGGTCAGAGCACATCTTTATTATATTTTGCAAACAGCCTTACACTTTCAGTACATATATACACAGTCTGTAGATCAATGTACATTTTTTAGTGCATCAATTTTCAGACAACTGGAGGCCAAGATGTTCCGATCTCATTACGAACTTTTCATTGTTTTTTCACAACAAACTTGTTAGTCTAAAAAGCAGACACTGAACACAAAAGCATCGAGGCAAAGCTAGTGGCATTCTTTTCTATGTTTCATCTACCCAAAATACACAACAAAGTTATAAAAAATTGAGAAGTAGAACTATCAATGAATCTTGGCCAACTTGACATTCATTCATTTATTTATTTTCTGTGCATCAAAGAACCATGCTTTTTTTTTTTTTTCCCTCCCCTCCTTAAGGCATCTAATCATAAAAACCTTGGCTTCAGTCAAGGAAAAAGAGAGTGAAATGTTTAGCCTGACCTAACTCTAAACCTACTGAAAAATCCCCTTCTAGAAAGTGTAACACCACCTTCCTTAACCACGCTTTCTTTCTGAACAGTCTGCCTGTAGCATTCTAATTTGCAGCTAGCTCTCAGAATACTCAGAGGATGGCTGTCAGGACTGGTAAGCAGCAAAAAAGAGCATCAAAGGTAAAATTACTAACAATGTAGCTGAAATGATGTGTGAAAAACTGAAAAAGAAAAAGGTGATTAACTTTGAGACTACTGCCAGAGCAAAGATAAAGTAACAAGCAGCACAGATTATTCAAAAATTGTGGATTTTTTTTTCCTAATCCAGCATGCAGACTATCTTTTGAATTTTTTTTTTCCTTACAGTCTTGTTTGTGAGTAACCCCATGAACAGCTGTTTAGCCCAACATTTTGAGCCAAGAGCCCAAATAACTGATCTAACATCTTTCCAACTACTACCCCTCATCTAGACCACAGGCGGGAGCTGGAACTATTCCGCAGTGGTGTAGTTAGTGAATAGGTTATTTTCTCTCCCTGTTTTTAGGACCGAAAAAATTATTGATGAATAGCCAAGCGTCTTAGTTTCTAACTGAAACTTTCTCTCTCAGTGTCTGCTACAAAGCTGTATTTTGGTTCTAGAAGGAAAACAAGGCTGATAACACCCAGCAGCGCTGAACAGAACCAAGGACATTTGTATGTCTCTGCCAGGAGAGCGAAGGGGCTGGGGGGGGGCGCAAGGAGCTGGGAGGGGACAAGAAGGGGGCAGCTGACCCAAACTGACCAAAGGGATATTCCATACCATATGACATCATGTAATATAAGGAAGGGAAGTGAGCGGGGAGGGCCCGTTTGCTTGGGGATTGGCTGAGCATCGGTCGCGGTCGGTGAGCGATTGCTTTGTACAATCACTTGTTTTGTATATAATTATCATTACTGTTATTTTACTCTATTTTCCTCTTTCTGTTAGTAAATAGTTTTTATCTCAACCCACGAGTTCTACCTTATTTCTCGATTCTCTCCCCCATCTCAGCTGGGAGGAGGTGGGGGGAGGTGAGCGAAAGGCTGTGTGGGGTTTCCAGGCCTGCCTGCTCAAACCACAACACCAAGCTGCGGGGAAACGTAGTGAAGACTTTACTACGTTAAAAGACAAACAGGAAGTAATTTGATCTTGCCTACGAAGTACAAGACTGCATGGCAAATTGAACACAAAGGATTTTACTAAGTGATTTTTCACATATTTTTTGCATCTCCCCTTCATACACATTCTTAAGCCTTTGGATATTCCAGTTATGTGGTTACAGTTAAGCTCATCTTCCGAATGTGGGATTATTTTAGGACACGGGCATTTGTAGGTGCAAGTGTACTTTGTAGTCTGCATCATTACACAGACAACTCTCTAAATTAGAGTTGGGCTTGATTTCCATGCATGGTTTCTGGGAAAAAATGAAGATAATTTGAATTTTGGTTTCCACGAGATCACATTCCTTGTATTACAGTTGGAAATTAGCAAATGTAGAAAGCAAATTTTTGCTTCAGTGTTTCAGAGAACACTTTCATGCCTGGATCCCTCTTGTGAGCTGCTGCTTAATTTCCAAATGTGTTTGTAACTCTCCTTTGCTATAGTCAGTATGTGCTGTGTTACTATGCATTAATGACAACCAGTTACAATCGGTTAGGTTCTAGCATATCTGCACAGACTTTTTATCTCATGAGAATCTTGAGGTATTCAGAGAAAAGCTTTTCGGCACACATTAAGCATGCCGTCTGGCTTTCTACCTTTTCTCATGTAAAAAAGGGCTCAGTGTTCAGGGGCCTTTTCCAACCCAGTCTAGGTAGCTGCTTTGGTCCAAGAGGACCAAAGAAATGAAAGGCTATGCTCTTCTTTATCTGCAGAAAGAAAGAGAATCTCTGCTGTGTTTTTTATGTTATGAAAAGAATTTCTGCATCAGCCAAGATTTGCCTGAACATCAGCCTGAAATTAGCTGAGGCTCAAGTTAAGTTGTTCAAAACTTGGCCTGTCCCCCAGAAATTCAGCCCTTGTTTGCCAGAAATCTTACAGGACTTAAAATACACCCACTGTAACCTTAGCACCAGATTAATTTTGCATTATTCCTTGTTTTCTTAGGACTTTTTTTTTTTTTTTTTTTTAAAGGAACCATCACATAGTTCCAACCCAGGCAGTTTACTTAGGCTAACAGGCTGAAATGTAGATTTTTTTTTTTTTTTTTTTAAGGTAGGTAAGATCATTTTGTTGCCAACATCTGGGACAGTTTGCTCTTTTCCTATCCACCACGTTGCAGTTTGCATTCAGGGTGCATGTCACCACTCTCTAAGAGAATGGTGGTGAAGTAATTCCTGAGCAACTCCACTGACTCCAGTGGAAGCTGGAAGTGTCCCTTGCCTTTGAAAATCAAGCTCCTTATTTAAAGACTTAACTTCAGGCTTGCAAGTCTCAGTAAAGCTTACATTTCAGTGTTCAAATCAGAGGATAATGAAGTGGTACAGGAGAAGGATACAGTGCAGAGAAGCGGCAGCTGTTAGGCACAAAAAGTTAAAAAAGGAAAGAACTGTGAAACAGGTGCTTTGAAGGTTTGGGGGAACAACTTGAAAGTCTGAGCAGGTCTTTCAGGAAGAATGTCCCAGCTGGATTTCACAAATTTTATATAAATACCCAAAATTCTTAAGGGTCGAAGTCCCTGTTATAGACCTACTGGAAGAAAAATTTCAGGAAAGGTTCTCAGACTTCCCTGCTAATCCAGCTGTCTTGAGAAATGCAATTTAGATTTCCAACTCTTACTTAGAGCAAAGCTAATTGTACAAAAACCAGAATAGAAATGATTTTCTAGTTCGGGTGGAACTTCCAACCTAAAGATTGCAGTATATATACAGGGAAAGGAACAGAGAAGATTATAAACAGAATTAATTCAGTTCCTACCATCCAAGACAACCTGGTGAATTTGAGAACTATTCTACCATTTGCATTATCACCATATACCACGTTCAGATTAATTGATGTCAGGATATAACAAACTCAAGCCTCTAAAAAGATGCACGTTTTTTACTTTTTGGCTATTTGTGGCACAGGTAAGGGATTTCAAACTATGCCAATTTCTGCCTTGAAAGTAAACAGAGTATAAACATCTAGACAAAGACAGGTGTTCCCTGGTGAACAGATCTTTTTGTGATGGACCTGCAAACTGTTGATGATCTTAGCAGTGGAAAGTGTATATGGATGCTCAGTAGACTTCAGAAATTATTTTGTAAAGAGACAGCTCACTGAGAATCCCCCTCACCTTCTGTGTTTGTTTGTACACAGCTCTGAGTCATTGCTGCATGACTTTTTTTTTTTTTTTTATCTGGGAAGTCAGTCCACTTCTATCTCATGACAGGCTTAGGCTGCCAATGTGGTGTGATCTCCCCTGACATGCAAAGACCAATGTGCTGATGGCATCATTCCACATACTGATGTTGCAACGACCAGGAAATAATTATCCTGTTTTAGCAATTATTCCACCTTCTACCCTACCCTTCTCCTGTTTGTGTGATTATAAGGATTACAAGTGTTTCCATTTGTGCTGAAGACTCCAGTCAAACAGATTTCTGAATTAGCTCAGACTACGAAAGAAGAGATGAAAACTATGTGGATGGAACAGAACAGTTGTGAAATCCTCTTCTTCCTCCACTGACTTAATGATGGATAATGTCTTCCCATCTGTTCCTTAGCCATTTGGTGAAGCTACTATGATGGCATATTTTTAGTTAATCAGTAATTATTGTATCAATATAAACTGTTGTTTGAGAAATGCAGTGAAAAAACCTCGTTGTGTCAATGTGTTAAACAATGATGCTGAAGAACCCCACAAGCTAAAAGCTTCAACTATTTCCTTATTTACTAGGGACAATATTCTCAGATTAGGCTTGAAAACAAAATTAAAGTAACACTATAGGTTGATGATCACAAAGGCTAGTAGTGCCTGTGATGTAACCAAATCCTTATACTAGGTATGCATTGCCTTAGTAACACCCGTGTTTGATGTAAAATGTACTGTGTCTCACCAGAGAAGAAATGACAGAGTAATTGCCAAGTTGTTTTGTCTTCAGATTCTAAATAGGTTTTGGTTTCAGCCTTGTTCATTTATTAAAAAAATCCAGGTAGATGTTTGATAATTTGTTAATGCATAGATTGTATTATCTTGTAAGTTCGCATTAGTTTAGATATTTAATAATTTGTACATGCCACGAGGTTGAAGATACACTTATGTTAGAAGAACAAATCAGATATAATGTTTCTAGAGTCATTCTCAAGCGCCAAAATTATAAAAGGGCAAAGCTGAAAAGCTGTGTAAGCTGGAAGAAGGTATTATCTTACAGTGACAGTTTTTTCTCTCCTGATAAGAACTCTGGTGTTTGAATAGTTCAGCACAGGAGGTAACGTCTAGCTCAACAGCACCAGCACTGACTCTTCTTCCATTATTCGAGATGAAATAAGTCACTGAGACCTGACCAAGTCTGCCTGTGCTCTCAGGGCTCCAAAGGGTGAAATATACTATTTGGCTGGAGTAGCCCCTAGCATTTACAATTTTTGCTATCAACAAATTCTGCTGCTGCCAAAAAGATTATTTTCTGTAGCCTAGTTAATGCCTGGAAGCGTGGGTAGAACAATCTACATCCTGCAGCATACACAGAAGTCATGACTGCAATAACTCAGAAAAACCCTCCAGCACCCATGACTTAGGGAAATCTTGTTCCAAACTAATCTGCAACCAGCATGTGATTATCTCCTTCCCCCTCAGCTGCCTTGTTTCTGATACAGAGTGCCAGGGACCAGAACTGCACATCTGAGGCAGCTTCAGGCCAACACACAAAATTCTCTGAAAATCCCTGTAAAGAGAATTTAGCGACTTGCTGGACTTTCTGCTTTGAGGGACATTATCCACATTTCTTCTAGAAGTAACTAAATCCTCCATTTTGAAACTCTAAAGCAGTAATCATCACAGCTGTGACAGTGACAGATGGTCTCAGATGCTATGACCCCCAAAAGTGATATATGCAAGGATTGATATGAGCAGGTCCTCTTAAATGTAAGGTTTAGAAAGTAAAATTTGCTATGGAGTTTGTTGGTCTGTTTGCTGTAGTTTCCAAAGGTTTCAAAATGGGAATTCCTATTTAAAAATACCCAATGTAGGTAACCCAATGTTACCTAGAGCACTGATATGGCACTATCAGACCTCTCCTTATAGTCAGGATATGAGAAAGGTAGTTGGAAGCTGAAGTCAGGTTGTCCCATAAACTAGAAGACTAAATATTTTAAAGCAAAGAACTTAGGATGAGAACCAACAAAAATAAAAGGACTTGTTTATGATATGACACCATCGTGCCTTTGCGGAGCAAGTCTCTTTTTGCCACTTACTAACTTTTTTGGTTGTAACAAGATTTACACCATCTTCCCTGACTGTCCAGACAAACATCCTCATGCTTTTACAAGTCCATCCACTTTTTGGTTTTCTCAGCAGCAACCCCTTGCCCACTCAGCCAGCTCCTCACTTGCTGAACGCCTGCTCCCTACCACCCTTCACCCAGCCCCATCCTGAGCCGCCCCTTTCCCTGCTCTTGATCAATGGCACTGTCTCCTGCTCCATCCAAAGGTCCTCCTGATGAGACTACAGCAGCCAGGACAAGGTTCCAAGACAGGGTAATGCGTATCGCACAGAAAACCACACACACAACAAATGTCAGCTGCCAAAGCTGCTCAGTTCCTTCAGTTGTCTCCCCACTGTTTTTGTGGGCCTGTGTGCAAGAAATAACGTGCATTAATGCTAAGTGTTCTTTAAAAATATTGATTTTTACCAATATTAGAAACATGGACTATTACGTTTATATAGGGGAAAAACTCTAGAAAATGAGTCTGTCGTAACAAAAATTTACCATCTAAATAGGAGAAAATATATCAAGCAGGTCAAGGATTGGTCTGTATCCAGTGGTTTTTAACATTGTAATGCATTATCTGCATCAGAAAGTCTGTGAATAGAAAGTGTGAGAGTGGAAGCAATGGAAGGGAAAGTATGATTACTGAATCTGCAGATGGTGTCAAACTAGGAAGGACCTTAGAGAACAGCGTTAGAATTTCAGGTAATCTTGTCAAATTGGAGGGATATTTTGTAAAGAAGGCAGGGTAATATTCAGTAATAATAAGTAACATGCTTGGGCAGGAACAATCCTTTATTTAAACAGAGGAGGAGCAAGAACAGGCAAGGTAATCATTCTGTTGAAAAAAGGGAAAATGTTTATAGTGAATAACATGTCAGCAGTGCCATGTTATCGCTTAAAAAAGAGCACTCAACCCACTACAATAGGAGTTATTTTTTAGTCTTATATCTCCATGTGCAGGTAGTGAAAGAAGGGATTATAGCTCGAAAGACTGAATTCTACTGCAATCAGCATCGCAAGGGACTCAGCAGGAGTACTGTGTCCAGTTTTGATGACATGCTTTGAAAATGATGTACAAACAAGCATTGCAGGGAAAATAGCGAGAATGCTGGCAAACATTACCTACAGGGAAAGGTTAAGCCAGTAGAGACTATTTAATCTAGAGAGGAAAACGTCAAGGAGAGGTGCAGTAAGAGTCTTCAGACATGTAAATATGTTGCTGCAGAAAGCAAGTGAATAAGCTCTTCCCTATGTCTGTGACAGGCAGGGGACAACACAATAGGTTTAAACTCAGGAGGAAAGATTCAGGTTAGACGTCTGGGTATCAGGCATACTATTTTTCCCTCAGCAAAAAGAAAATTTAAGTCAATTCAGGTTGATTTATCTCAGCAAGGGACCTGCACGTAATGGGGGCTCGGGGAATTATCAGAACTTTCCTGACAATTACTCAATTTAATGTTACTCTCTTGATGCCAAGGAATGAAAGAAATGGAAGAAATTATACAAGTTGTCATGTGGAGGGAGGGAAGCTGTGGAAAGCAGTGTAAATAACATTGCATAAGAAAGATGAAAGGAAAGCTGAAGGCAATAGGAGGCGATGAGAAATAAATTAGGGCGGTGAGGGAAAAGGAGTGTGCACCCATAAGGCAAGGATGGAGGTAAGAAGAGAGGACCTAGCACAGAATCCTAACTAGATTTCCCTTGAGATGTTTGGTGCACAGACAGAAAGATGATCAGAAAGATCTATTTTCTCCTAGATATTTCCAGACATTTCCAAATTTCTGGTAACGTTCATAGGCATTCAGACGTGGCTGTGAAAATGGGCAAAGAGTTTAATCCCTTCTTCCTGATTTTCTCACATTGGCTACAATAAACACCTGCGCTTCCTTGTTTTCTCACAGCAGTTCATTGCACAGACCCAGTATTTCTCAGTCACTGTTATAAGAGTTCAGCACTTCTGCAAATGTGTCCCTTTCTGTGCTTGCTTTTGGGTACCAAGGAACTAATTACTCTGAGACGTTTAATAACGAAGGAAATCTGCAGCAGGAGGTTAGAGGACAAAACAAATTTCTCCATGCATGGCACCATTCTACTGGCTCATCTCTTCTATTTCTTCCTGCAGGCTCCTTCTTTACTCACCACATACTTCCCAAGAGCTGCAACACAGGAGTCAAGGGTGCTATAGGAAACAGTATGGTTTGATGCTTGACTGCCTCTCCCATCTGCACCCAGACTGCTCTCAATTCAGGCACAGCGCCAAACTCAAATAATATGGCAGTATTGGTATCTTTTACTGCTACAGTAGTATAAATATAAATTAATCATTATAAACTTGCTGAGTGTTTCCTCAAGTGTAAACAACTATGTGTAAGTAGTGCAGATGGTTGTCCCTTTTGGGTAGGTAGCTACATTGCTTCCACTTTTACTGTGGGGTTGGAAAGGAATCACCAGCTGTAAGCATCTCTTCGTGCAGTTCTGGTGTCAGTGGCAAAAGGACTAGGAGGAGAATCATCAAATCACATGAAGAGGGAAAAAACGATCCGTCTTCTTCCTGGGGCACAAAATGTAGTGTTGCGTTTTCTGTCTGCCAAGTATCTTAACTGCTAAGATCACGCATACAAGGTATTTAGAGTTTGTTGCAACAGAAAACCGATTTTTTTCTTAAAAATACATTTTCCCATTAATGTTTTTAGACATGTGTCTATTGTTCATTTATTGCCTAATTCTACACAGGTGAATTGTCTTGGAAGTATATTGTTTTTCCCCTCAGCAAAACTGTTTAATGTGATGAACAATGTTGTCATGATGAGCTCCAATAATTTGCCCCTTAGCCAATAATTCACTGAGTTACAGCCGGACTAGAAAAACTTTATGGAGTTAGAAAGAGCTCCCAACAAAACCTTCTGTGAGAGAAGGAACCAAGCACTCTGGTGCTTTATAGCCTACAAAAGGGCTAAGGTGACTGTGACATCATTTTAAAGAAGCCAGAAGCCCAGGGCTGCTAAGGTGATTGGGACTGGGGATGTAGCTACAAGACTTTTTTCTCCATCCTAGGAAAAAATTTATACACTAAAAATACAGAAGCTTCTGGTTTTTATGAAGCTCTCTTCATGTCTTATTTTTTTTTCCCCTTTAGGGAATACTTTCTGTCCATCCAGCTAGATCACCATTACTATCAGTATTCTTTTTTAATATATGTTGTTTAGCTCAGTAGTAAAACTGGGAGAAAAATAACCTGGTAATGGGCATTAAGATCTGTCAGGCTGAAGGAACTGCCATGAACAGAAGCAAAGCAAGGTAAAAAGGACAAACTAATAGCAAGTAAATAGTATCCAAGTCTTCTTCCTAGTAAAGCTCCCAGAGACTGAATACAAAGCCCTAGTTCTGTCATTTTGCCCTTTTTGGCCCAACGTAGCCTCACCTTTAAGACTATTTCCTGAACAGGAGGGAAGGAAAAATGAAACTGGACAACCATGAGGTCTCAGCAGCCACACAACGTGTCTTCCCACACCCTGGACCGACACAGAGGAACATTCCTAGTGTATAAAGAAAATGTGCTAATGAGTTTATTTCCTCCCCTCTCAGAGATAAAAGATAGCTTCCCTCCAAGGGAGCTGCTGTTAGAAGTTTCCGTTGAAGTAAATCAGCAGCAGACAGCAGGTTGCCATCATTTCTGGATTTCACTGAAACTAGAGGAAATTATATTCTTGTTTTGAACAGCAGATAAATTTTTGCAGTTGCAAACAAAATTCAAAAGACTTACAATATAGATATCCTCCCCTCCAACACCTTAACTTCGTTTAACAGGTTCTCTCCTCTTCCTTTTCCCTGATGGTGAAAATGCACAACTTCGGTAAGAATTCCTCATGCATGTATCATGAAATCTCAGCTGTCAACCTTTCTCCACTTTTTCCAGTAAGAATTTTCAAAAAGATGAAAGAACTAGAAAGTTTTTGTTTGATGTCCCAGGGTATTTCCTTCATATCAGAAACTGGAGAGGTTCCAAAGAAAACAAAATATTTCTTGGTTTCAACAGTGTCTTTGTTAATAGAAAAGCTATCAAATGTTACCTGGTTTTCCTTTTTGCCTTACTGATGGTTTGTGAGTTTTTTTTTTTTTTTGTTTTTTTTTTTTTACACAGATTCAGCAGTCCTTAAAAAGAAAGCTGTACTTCCTACCTCTCCTAGACATGGGGAATTGTGCTTAATAACTGGAGAAAACCAAGGTACTCAAGACTTCACTCTAGCTTCACCACCCCTGCAATTCCCTTGACTGGTTGGACCAGGATGTTTTGCATAATGCACTTGTAGTTAATGGCAGAGAGCTTCCTGAAGCATGAAAGCACACATTGCTTAAGTACTGCCTTGGAGCAGTAAACCTGCTTGTACTCTACATGTTCCTCTCAGGCACAAAAATCATGTTGCCCCCAGGGCATTAAAGGTCAAAACCAAAAGGCTTACTAATTGCAAACCTTCAGCCACCGCAAAGATCAGATAGGAAAAGAACAGAAGGTAGCCTTTTCCAGGGGGCTAAACACCACAGGCCTGTCTGCAGATGGAGTAGATGCTACAAGAATGTCTTAGAATTCTAAGTACGACAGACACAGCTCAGAGGGCAACCTGTCAAAATTTACAATGGTAATACATGGAGCTGCAACACAGCAAACCTAAAACACACAAGTACATACTTAAATCCATTATCCCACAGTTCCTTTGGAGTCTATCACTTTCTTAACCTATATTATGTGGTCGATTGCCCGTATGCAAATATGTGTTTTGATACATATTGTGTAGGTGCTGAACCCTGTATAATGCATAGCTGTACTGCTGTGCTAGGCAGAGATTTGCTTGTTGCACTCAATATGCAAACAGCAGTTGTTGCACTATTTCAATACTATCGAAAACTTTACAATGCAAACTGCAGTTTCAGTTATTACAAGAGACAATACCAGAGATGCTTGATTTTGCAGAGTTTGCTCAAAAAAGTGAAGTTCAATATAATGCGATTTCTGTATCAGAACAACTATATCCCTATGATTTTCTGTGAGAGAGGTTATTCCACAAACTCATAAAGAACTTAAGGCTTTTTTTTTCCCCCATAATTGTGTTTCAGTAGGAGGTCTTTTCATTAATTTAGGAGAGTCAAGTTGTGGTACTAGCAGCCATTCACTGCCGGATTTTGAACAATTGCTAGCAGAACTTTTTGAAGATTTTCTACCATCAGTTTCCTCCCTCAGGAATTTTCTAGAAAATATCAAACTGGGGTGACGGGAACAGGTCCTTACCCTGAACAGTAGGGCTTCAATTCAAAGGGATCTCTAGAGGTTTGTGAACTGTCAACAGAAACCTCCTGAAGCTCAGTAAGGAGAAATGCAGAGCTCTACTTGTTCGGCAGAACAGCCTGAAAACAGGCTGGTGACTGACTGCCTGCGTCACAACCTGGCTGGGAACAAGCTGGGGATCATGGTGGATACAAAGCTGGGTAGGAGCCAGCAATGAACCTCCATCAAAAATAAGGCAGATGGCATCCTACATTATGAAGCCTCATCTGGAGAAGTGCGGCCATCAGTGGTAAGGCCTCCCATGGAACACTGTGTCCAGGTTCGGGCTCCTGCTGTTCAAAAAGGATGCGGAGAGGCAGGACGGACCCCTGCAGATGACTATCCAGGATAATCATGGGCCTACAGTTAGAAAATTGGGCTTGTGTAGTATAGAAGAGAGGAAAATAAGGTACCATGTAACAGCTGCCCACAGTAACTTCCAGGAAAGGCAAAAAGATGGGAGAGCCGATTGTGCTGGGCAGTGGCAGGTGACACAGCAAGGGGCAAAGGTGCCAGTTGTGGTATGGGAATTCAGTCTGGACTCAAGGAAAAAAAATATTCACTATGAAGACAGCACAGGAACAGTTTACCTGGAAATGTGAGAAAACGCACATTTTCAAGAACTCGCCTGGCAAAGCCTTGGCTCATGTCATATTTTATTGGTGATGCTCTTGCTCTGAGTGCCATGTTGGACTACTTAGGCTTTAGAGGGCCATTCCACCAATATGACTATGATCCTTTGATCTCCTCACAAACCCGTGGTAGAAACAACGGTTTTTGTGCTGTCAGCAGTCACAAAGCTATTCTAGATCGTATATCCATGTGGTCTATGAGCACAATACTCATGTGCCACAAGAGCCGTAGTACATTTTTGCTCATTAGAATTGTACCCACAGTTCATTTTTCATTTTTTCCTTCAACTTCAGGTTCTGTAGACATGCAATGTCCAAAATACAGGTACTTTCCTGAAATAAGGCTGCATACAATAACATTTCTGCCTTTTCCAAACACAAAAGTTAATACAGGATGATTGCTGGCGTATTCAAGAAGGTTGGGTAAACACTGTTGGTTTTTCCATGCAATGCTAACACTCAGCAAACGCCAAAACATCTTTCATTACTGTCTGTTGCTAACCATCATAAGGGGGAGTCATTGCCTTAATGAATGGGTAGCCTAAGGCAGTCAAAGAACAGAACAAAGGGAGTATATATATAGTGAAAAACTGAGAAGGAGATATGCCAAGATTTACTGAAGATTACTTAAAAGGGGGATAACTACTAGATAAATGCTGTTCTCTTAAGATTTAGCTCAGTACTACCACAGAGCTATGTTCCAATAACTAAAAACTCTGCAGTGCTTTTTTTAAAAATAAATAAATAAATAAATACGGTGGAGTTTTCAGAAAATCTTATTCTTCAGCCTCCATAGGACAACTGACACTTTTGTAATGCTTTTGATGAAATGCCCTAGTTCTCTATCCCTGCTGCTTCCTATACAGGCAGAGAAGCTCCCACAGATCATTTCATAAAGAACTGCAGATAAGTTTTGGTGACAGTTTTATTCCATTTGCTGCCTTTGAGAATGTATATGTATTGCTCAGGGCAGAGGAACAATTCAGCGGCAAATTACTGAAGCCATAATTCAGGTTTGGATATTCTAACAGCACAGTCATGCCTGACTCATTTATAAGGGAGGGAAAAACAATAGCCTCAAACAAACCTGTGAATTTCAAGCTATAGCTGTCAGTGCACAAACACAGGAAAGAGTCCCCTGTGGGTCCTGAGCAGGCTTGTTTCTTGGCTTTAGTATATGTGACAGACTTCTGCTGTGCTGTTCTGTTGTTTCTGTAAGCCAAGGGTGAGTGCCAAGGCCAGACGTGTTACATATCGTTTCCTCCTTTAGGAATTCCAGAATCTGTTCAAAACTCACCTCTACGTTTCTACTTATCAAGGTAATGCACTGCCTACAAGGAGTTACAAGTGAGCACACTTCAGCTGCCAGTAGCAGGTACATTACAAAAGCAAAATCAACTATCCCACACAGCTGGAGAACAGCATAGATAAGGCTTTTGAGACACTAGGGAGGTGTCGGTATGAATACTGCAATCATATGCACAGTTATGTGTTTTCACATATCTTCACAATTACAGAGAAGTTTCTGCAAAGCTTAATGAGATTATGGGAATTCCATTTTTCCATAATGTAAAACAGAGTGGGTTTACACAGTGCATGTGCCCCAAAGCCGTTGTTCACTGCACTGGTTGCTGTAAGGTAACAAACTTTATTGATGGTCTGGATGAGAGGATTGAGTGCACCCTCATTAAGTCTGCAGAGGGCACCAAGTTGGGAGGAAGTGTTATCTGCCTGATAGTAGAAAGGCCCTACAGAGGGGTCTGGATAGGATGGATCAATGGGCTGAGGCCAACAGACCAAGTGCCAGAGTCCTGCACTTCGGCCACAACACCATGCAATGCTACAGGCTTGGGGCAGAGCGTCTGGAAAGCTGCACAGAGGAAAAGGATCTGCAGGTGTTAGTTGACTGCCAGCTGAACATGAGCCAGCAGTGTGCCCAGGCAGCCAACAAGGCCAATGGCATCCTGGCTTGTGTCAAAAATAGTGTGGCCAGCAGGAGCAGAGAAGCGATCATCCTCCTCCCTGTTCTCAGCTCTGGTGAGGCCACACCTTGAGTATTGTGTTCAGGTTTGGGCCCCTCGCTACAATAAAGGCATTGGCACCCTGGATCGTGTCCAGAAGGGCAACAAAGCTGGTGAGGGGTCTGGAGCAAAAGTCCTATGGGAAGTGGCTGGGGGAACTGGGATTGTTTAGTCTGGAGAAGAGGAGGCTCAGGGGAGACCTTATTGCTCTCCACAACTACCTGAAAGGAGGTTGTGGTGAGGTGGAGGTTGGCCCCTACTCCCGGGTAACAATGATAGGATGAGAGATAATGGCCTCAGGTTACACCAGGAGAGGTTCAGGTTGGACATCAGAAAAAATTCTTCCCAGAAAGAGTGGTAATGCCTTGGAACAGGCTTCCAAAGGAAGTGGTGGAGTCACCATCTTTGGAAGTGTTCAAGAAATATGTTGATGTGGTGCTGAAGGACTTGGTTTAGCAGGCAAGGTGGTGATGGGCTGACTGTTGGACTAGATGATCTTAGAGATCTTTTCCAACTTTGATGATTCTATGAATCTATGAAACAATTTATGGAGGTGACCCCTGTATGTGTAAAAAGTGACTGGACAAAATTATGGTAGAAACATCCCATTCACAGCATGTAAATCTTAAAGCACTTACTCTGCTTCAGGAAGTCCCTCCAGGGATGGTGATATGCTGGAAGCTGTTTGCACTCAAACCAGTCAAATTCAGGCAGAGTGAAGATAGCCCAGGAGCAGTAGACAGGGGATATGGGAGAGCTGAGATGGTGAGAGATCCGTATATAAATATCATCTTCTATCAAGAAGATCCACTAAAGATTCTAGTCAAGACTTTGATGTATGCATGATTGACTCAAACTGTTCCTGTTTGGATACCAAAAAAGCAGAGTTTATAACTCTCAGCTGAATAATGGTAAATGAAAACCCCAAATTATGTAATAAAGAAATGAAAATTTACAACCTGAAAAAGAGTCCCCACTGACTCCTATTGTGCCTGCTAAAATATGAAGGTTTTTATACAGCAGCATGAATCATTCAAACATAGACATACAAGTTACAATGTTTCTTCATTATTTTCACCTTTCCCATACTAATTGCAGTGCACTTTTAAAGTGCACGTTTTAAGAGGAGCAACAACTCTTGCTGGCAAACTCAGAACTTCATATCATTTGTCTTTTTTTTTCCAGTGGTAATATTACAGTAGCAGCAGGACTTCATTGTCCTCTTCTTTAAGGAAGTGCAATCATTTCCTTATAGAGCTAGGGCTGAGACAAATGATAGTTTGTTACTTCACTTATCAAGACTTTTCTCCACAGAGAATTATTTCCATACTGCAGAGTACTTTTTGTAGTCTACAATCCATTTGTATTTCTAGGGTGTAAGACACTGTTTTGGAACCTTTTGTCTCAAAGTTTGCTGTGAGAACTCTCTTATCTCAAAGTCTGCCCACCTGCCCGAAGGCTTGCAGACCAGGGACAATGAGAGACAAGCAGCCGCTAAACGGCCATCGAGCAGCCTTGAGGGAGGCAACCACCGAAGGGAACGGGCAAGCCCGGGCTTGCACCGTCCATGCCCGTTCGTGTGATACGTGACATACCTGGGTGCCCAGGAATGTCATGCTGGCCGAAAAGGAGGATAAAAAGACCTCCTCCAACGGGGGAAACGCGAGGAGCTGCCGAGGAGCGGCCTAGGAGCTGCCTACCTGCTGCCGTCTGACTGATGTCTGACGGATGCCTGGCTGGACCTGCTTGATACCTGCTGATGCTTGAGACTTGAGGTCCTGCTGCCCTGCTACCTGATGCCTGCTTGTTGCTCCTGCTTCCTGCCTGATGCCTGACGATGCCTGACGTCTGCTGCCTGAAGCCTGCTCCTGCTTGCTGCCTGAGACCTGACGGCCTGATGCCTGCTTGCTGCTGCTCCTCCTGCGCTCTCGCTCCCTCGCTCCCACACGGTCCTGAAGATACTCCTGGTCTGATAGAACGGCGTGGGATCCATGGTGGTGACTGTCCCCGCTTTCTATCTGTAACCCTTGCTCTTACTTCCTATCTTTTACTATCGCCTGCTTCCCCATCCCCGTCTCCCTCACTGACCAGAATTCCTATTAAACTGGTCGGACAACATTTGACCTCGTTTGCGTCTTAATCTCACTCCGGGTATGTTACAGAATCACCCCTCACTCCGATAATCGGAGCGGGACATAGGGATACACCCATAACTGGAATAAACTGGAGTAGCTCCACTGATGTCAGTGATTCAGAGCTTAGTATTAATTAGTATTGATCTGCCCACATTGACTTTTTGATGCATTGTGTATTAAAATTGTATATTCAATCCAAGTATTTTTACAAGTCAAAATTATAAGAAACGTCTGTTGATGCTTTTTTGGGACATTAGGAATTTATTGATTTTATTGATCCAAAAAGAGTGAGGTGATAGGTCTCCATTTTTATAGACTGCATATTGCCTTCATAAGCCAACTGATCTAAACAATCTGCTTCACATGGAGCATGACTCTTCCAGTGTTAACTGTTATTTCACCTCTGTTATTAAATTACTCTCTAATTGAGATATGTTTGATTAAATCATTTTAAAGACCAAACAACTCCAAATTTGATTAATTTGCAATTCATGACTTGCACTGAAGTTAGAAGAGGCTTTGTTTAGCAGCAAATTAGTATTAAACAATGCAAGTTCATGCTCATACAATATCACTGAGAACCCAATTGAGAATATGCCGTACTTAAATATTTTCTGACTGCTAAAGAATAAATCACCAGATCTAACAGTTTCTTCTTGATTGCACTGTAAAAATTTCACACTGACTTCATTGTAGTTGCTGAAACACAAAACTTGAAATCAATAGACGAGGAAGGCCCGTGTTTCTGATAACGTGAACAGCCACCCTTGTATTTTTAAGGATTATGTCTTCAGCAGAATTGTGTTGATATACATTATCATGAGGGAAGAGTCAAGCCAAAAAGTTCCTTAGATTAAGGAGACAGCAGATAAGGCTGACATCTGTCCTGTTGTTAGGCTGTGGGGTTTTTTTGTTTTGTTTTGTTCTGGTTCTTTTTAGAAGTTTTATTTTAAAATCTTGGCTCCGGTAATTATGAGACCATTCTAGGATTTTATCTCTCTAAGCAATATTTGAAATCTTGGAGACTGCTGGACACAGAAGGTTGCCTGTTTTGTCACTTGAATTGTCCCCAAATTTCTAATTAACACTCTAAACAACTACTTATACAGATACCACCTCCTGGCCCTTCTTGATGCAGGAAAGGAGCATCTTGATGCATCTCGCACTGCTGCCTTCACTCCCCGCTTCTTTCCAAGGTCACTTGCCACCATCTTGTCCTTTCCTTCCCCATATGAATTCAGCAACATTTGTTTTAAATATCAGTATTTAGCTTAAGTAATCTCCTTTTTTTAATTAACTCCACAGAGTTAGGTGGAAGGCCATGACTAGTGACTATACTGACAGTTGGTATCACTGAATATAGTTACCACTCACAGCAATTATTCTTTATTCTCGTAGAAGAGAAGCCCCTTGGGTTTAAAGGTGATAATGGAAGCTCCTTTCATAGCAAAGAAAACAGGCACCTCTGGAAGTCATTCATCCAATGCTAAGATGAATCTTTCTTTTAGAGAAAGCCTAAAACACTAGGCTAAGCTAGGTGCCTCATAAATGGCTGCAGCATGGTAGGACACATCTCAACTTCTATGCCTGTAAATACAGAGGACGAAAAAAGCTGTACCCACCAGAGACTGAAATTCAACATGATGGGTAATATTCTTAATGGTGAATACTTGGAAATTCATCACTGATAACTCACCCAGAATTGCAACAACAGGCCACTAAATTGCTATTTATAGTGAAGCATATTATCATTTATCCTACTCAGGCTGGGTGACCTTGGAATTTTTGCTCATCAGACTCTTGAAATTTCATTTATCGCCCAGTCTCTGGCAAGGAAAAGAGTCCGGCTACATGCTCTGCTTGCTAATGTGAGCAGTAGAAACACTTTTTGCTACAGTGTTCTAGCTCTACATTTTGGCTTTTTACCATTGTCCAGTGTCAACAGCAGGGTGTTACAGACAGTTCCACTTTCTAAAGAAAGGAGAAGCTACTGAGTTTCAAGCTAGCACAGCTGTGCTTCTAAACTTTCTTCTGTCCTTTTCTCCTCTTTTTTCAGCTTGTCTTTATGTATTTATTTTTAAAGTTTTTCCTCAGTGTACAGTACTTACAGAATCACCTCGGCTGAATCCTGTCCCTTTAAAAGCAGGGTGTAACAACCCACAATATCAATATAAAGATAGATATAAAAGTCATAAAACCATATGTAGTGCTTTCTTGCAGGGTAACCTCCTGCAAAACTCATTGTGTTGTATAGGAAATAATCACCACTGCCTTTGGGTTACAATGGAAATTCCTAGCCACATTTTAAGTTACAGCCTTAATACGGTAATAAGGGCAGCTTGAATACAAAGAGGAAAACTTGCTGTGATGATTTCAGGATATTCCCTCATCTTTGTCATACTATATTCAAATATTTCAACGATTCCAGTGCAGAAGATTGCTTTCGTCTTTTCAGTTGAAGGAAATGTTTTTTATGAATGATAAAATACAGATAAAAGGGGAGAGCATACTTCTGCTAAGTCTTGAGAAAGATGAAATCTCAGTGCACTGGAAGAAATGCAGAAGTATTTCAGTATGCAGTTCAGTAATGTGTGATGACATCATGTGGCCAGACTGTTGCATGAAGACTGCTTCTGGAACTATCCCAGCACTCCTACTATCCCAGAAAGTATCCCGTCACATCCAAAGGGACACTGCTAACTGGTACAGACAGCTCAGGGTGGTTCACCATTGAAAACAACAACAAAAAAAAATTCTGTCAATCTAGTGCAGGAGATCTTTTTTTTTTTTTGTGGAACATGGCAGTTCCCCATGCAGTGGAAAATCAGGTTCCCAGGCAGCTGCACATATAGTTAAACACAGACACAGCGGAACAAGCTAAAGGGATAGGGTACTCTGGCTCTTGCTGACTTAGTAACAATTGTGCAACTGTAATAACATCCTCCCTATTAATGCGTTTTGTGTACAATTTTCTGTAGTTCTTAAAAAGCAAACCCCAACATAAGAAAACTAATGTGAGTAGCCCTGCTAATGGGCCACCAGTGGCATCAGGTAGCTAGAAAATTTTCATCCTGAAGCTTCCGTGTTGAGGAAGGCTCAAGTGCTTTAGCATTCTTTATTCATAAATTACTGTACTCTCAACACAGTGCACAGACCTTCAAGCTGATTTCGTATTTATATGTAATCTCCAAGCAGCCAAATCACTTCTCTCCAGAATACCAACATGGTCCCACAGAGTCCCATTTGATCTTGCCAGACTGCAATCACCCCATGGCAGTGGGCCACTCGGTGCCTCACTTAGGTCTTCCACTCACAGGCTTGAATGGAAGTGCTTTTTGATACTAACTGCATGTATGCATAGATAGTCAAGACTTTTTTCTATGTAGACTACAGTGACCCCTTGCTCAAGCTGGAATTCCTGTTGGAAGCCAGCTGCAGCTATCAAGACAGCAAGCAACTATAGAAGCCTTTTACTGAAAAAGCATCCAAGGGGGAAATTTTTCTTTAAGTGCTTCAAGAAACTTCTTCATATAACCCAGTTAAGCAGAACTGAAGATTATACCAGAGGACTGCTATAGTTTATACAGTCACCACAGCTCACAATGACACTGAGAATGGAGATGTAGAAACATTCAACAAGCCCAAGAAAGGAATTAGTGCTTTATGAATGAAAGCAAGGCCAGACCTTACACACAGAACAATCTAAGAATCTGTATTTAGTTACTTGTTTTTCACAAAGCCTTCTGCAGGAACCTCAGCAGGAAAGGAAAAAACTCTATTTCCCTCCTGGCTCTTAAGCATGCAAATCTGAATCCTCTCAAATACTCCAGAGAGGTTATCTGAAAACTACACTTGCTGTGCAATGTCACTGTGGTCCTACAGCTCTGCTGGTCTGGCATAAAGGTATTTGGAAAGGACACGCTTCCTCACCCTCATGGCCTGAGGGTGCCCCCACCAAGGAGGGCAACTGTCCATCATCTAGTGTCTCCTATCTCTAAGTCAGCCCTGTTAATACCTGTTTTCCTTCTATGTCACTAATATTACTGGGAAAAGTTTACTCTCTTCCCATCATATGGGACATACAGGTTAGAACAACAAAGGCTTATGAAAACCACTGAGATTTTAAGTTCACAAAGGTGTTTACTCTTTTTCATCACATACTCCTTTAATTCCTGTCATTTTTAGATCAGTTCTACATTTCTCCTCCTTGTTTTAAAAGGTATCTTTTTTTTTGTCTCACGTACTGTGTAATACGTGATCTCTGTGGGCTCTGCACACAGAGAAGCAAAACAGCTTCAGACCAGTTTTTTTAGCGATACTAGGTAAAGCACACAAGGGTGGACCGGTAGTCATACACAGTAAGAGAAGTCAAACTCACCCAATAGGTGAGGGTATCCCCAGCTGTACAGCACTCCCTCCCAGGAAGCAGCCTACTTCTGAGAGATGTTCTCCATTCAGTGCTGGTCCTTATATGAGCCCAAGGTGGCTCCGCCCTGGGTCCACCCCTTCCAGTCATGTGGGGAGCACAGGTGCAAACAATTTGCCTGTGCTCCCTGGGTCAGCCACAGACTTTCACCATGTGCTCAATCACCAGTTCAAGCCCTGGCCTAACAGTTCCCCTACAGCATCCCTTGCTTCTGTTGTATCAACTGCACCACTCAGTTCAGTGTCATCAGCAAATTTGCTGAAGGTGCACTCTATCTCATCATCGATGTCATTGGTAAAGATGTTAAAGAGTAGCAGACAATCACTTGTAAATCACTGAAATCAGAAAATGTCCAAGTACCATCTGGCGTTTGCCAGTCCAGCATGATATTAGAGTCATAAACTTGCAGCTACCTGAAGATCTATGCCTGCTGCTGCTGCATGTAAGGAGCCACTGCACAGCAGCAGCAGCAGGAGACAGGAACAGATCCTCTTTTGCAAAAGCACAGTACTCTCCCACCTGAACATAAGGAAAATAGCCTTTAGATTTAGATCAATACATAAGTGTGTGGTACAGAGCTGGTATGGTTTCACAGGCACGTGAGAGAACACATTACGTAATTTTTTAGGTCATGTCTAATTTCCCTTTCTCATGAGCCAAGTTGTTTGCTTGGTCATGTAGCTGTAGAACAGTACATGCTTACAATTTTGAATGCTGATTTCTAAAGAAGATGATCATGCTATAAACAGATATAGAAGATGATATTCCAGAGGGAAAAAATGTGTAAAAAGAATCCTGGGAGATAGGAGTAGCTTTTCTGATTAATGATTGCCTGTGTTCAACTTGTTTCTGTTCTGCATTAGTGGTAAAACATAGGTATTTTCTTGCAAAACTGAGGTTATTTAGAAACAGTTTTATGTTATTCATTGGGTTTAACTTTACATTTGATGCTATTAACAGCTGCATAGTTCTAAAATTTACCGTGAAGAAGACCGTAGGCATAATTCAAGTTATAACAAGCAAAATAAGATACATTTGAGAGCCATATCAGCCACATTTTGGTGTCCCAGAATCTACATTTCTAAGTCAAGTCTCGTTCTTGACTTTGATCTTCTTTATAGCTATCTTTCAACACAGTGGCTAAATATTACTTGCATTGCTGAAAACAGTTCTCTAATTTTTATCTACCTGTTTTTTTCACAAGCACAGGAAGATGACATCTTTCTAACAAGTAGGCCTGCAAACACAGAGTATGCTAAAGAGAAAATATGCTAAATATCACCCAGCAACACACCGAACAGTAATGACATTAGCTTACCAGCAGCCTGCAAAAGCATTCCCAGATAACAATCTGTCCAGAGAGCACATAACAGTGACCCTTCACCTGTAAGCAGACCTGAAACTGTACGCTTTCAGCTGCAAATATGCTAGTCATCATTTGAGAAGAATCATTAGTCTTAATGTCAGGAAACTTACAGACTAACTTAACCAGCTTCCCTGTCCACCAATCTGTTACTCCATATGTCCAAATGTCCACCAGAGAAGTCTCCAGAGAAAGGAACGTGTTTTGTGCTTTGAGACATCTGCCACAGCTGGGGCTATGCTCTGCCTTCTGAAATTCCTTCACCCATAGGTGACATCCCAATGAGGCTGTTTGCAGAGTTTTTCAGCTGCTCCTGTTGCCAGGAAAATGTGGAATGTCAGTCTGAGTTGCAGTTACATGCATTCAGGTAACACCTGAGAGTGTTAGTTTGTGCATCTGGTATATAGGTGGCTAAGAGGCCTACACTTGGCTCAGGAATACAATGAAAGCAACTTTTGATCCTGTAACAGGCAGGCAGCCTTTTTCCTTTGGGAGACAGAAGGACTTAAGGCCAATCCTCAGTGAGCTCCATGATGTGACCCCTTTAATGCAACAGATGTTTAAGGATGTCACAGGAGAAGTGAGGAGGGAAGGCCAACTGTTATTCAGAGAGCAGCCCCAAGAAAAGTCCAGCTGGCAATTCATTTTAGAGGGGGATTTTTTTGGCAGTTGCTGATTAGGGAGAGCAACGCTGTCAGTATTGCCTCTGCTTGGAGACTCTTTCATCGTGCAAAAGAGTAGCTGAGAAGTGGAAGCCAAGTTTGGAGAAAAATCTTGTGAAGAAGAAAGACCAGCAGAGACAAGATTTTCCTCACTAAGGTCTGTGAGACAACTCAAAGTAGAAGTTCTGTGATATTCTGGATGCTGTTTGAGTACTGGCAAGAAATGCGTGTCAGAGAGCCAGCAAGAGTATGAGGTTTGACCATAGTCCCAAGTATTTTCAGGACTGTATTTGTGTGGACTATGAACCTGATTCCCTTGCATTGTATCTTCATTCGTGTATGTGGTTGAGCTGCTCTCCTCAAATCTTTTTCTCCTGAAGCACACAGAAAATCTTTCTCACTTAGAACTCATTGCAAGACTGGGATCTCAAGGGAAAATTTGAATATATATTCAAATTGTATTAAATACTTATTATGAATATATATGTGTATGAATAGTGTTATATTTATGTGAATACATAGTACACAAATATAGAATATATAATATACACATATATAATAAAATTTATAACATTTTACTGAGATAAAAGACAAAGAAACAGCAGAAACTCAGACACCTTTCATATGATTTTCAGGTTATCTTTAATCAGTCCCTTTATTGCTTTCAGACTTTCTTGGAAAACAATAATTAAAGTTCACCACAGGCCATGATTTCTAATACTCAAATGAGTTCTTCTCTCTCTCTGTCTCCTGGCAATATTCTGTATGTTTTTTAACCCTTTTTTAACTTCTGCCTTCCAAAAACTACTATGGCTCTGTAGCCCTTAAAAACGTGTTTTACTTGTTTAGATCATAAAGTGATCTTCGCATTCTTTGTTTAAATCACTTTTGCATATTTCTACTTCTTATTGCTGTAATTAGTGTAGCTGGACCAGGCAGGATCTTCTTTGGAGCAATATTTACTGAAACATATTCATAGCCTTCACACATCTGTTCCACTACCTGAGTGTTTATAAGGGTGTGCTGAGGCAAGAGATGTGATGTTTGCAAGAAGCCCTAGCATGTACAGGAACACTTCTATAGATAGAGAAAGGGGTAGAAATCCACATACATGTCTACAGGTTGTCCTGGTGGAGGTCACAATTGGTTTAAAAGAGGAATGAAAAGAAAGAGAGACCAATATGTTGCCCTCTATTTTAGAAAAGCTTGTGAAATACTCCAACAAACCTTACAAAAATATCATTTAGTAACTCCCAAGGACTACAGTACTCCATAGTTTGGATATGCTGAAATTTCTTCAAAAACCATGAATCCCCTCGAAATATAAAATGACAAAGCTACTTAAGATATCCTTTGTATGTCAAACAAAATGTATTCCAGGAGGTCTGCTCCAAAAGCAATGCCTCCTATTTTATTACGTTGGCCCACGATGTCAGAGGCGGATGTTGGTGGAACGGCAGTAGAGGCTCAACTTTCCCACCAATATTCCATTCCATTCCATTCCATTCCATTCCATTCCATTCCATTCCATTCCATTCCATTCCATTCTTATCAACTCTATTCCATTCCACTCTTTTCCATTCCAATCCAAAACATTTCACTCCATTCCATTCTATTCCATTCCACTACACTCTACTTCATTCCATTCCGTTCTATTCTACTCCATTCTTTTCCGTTCCAAACCACACAATTCATCTCCAGTGGATTCCATACCATGCCATTCCATTCCATCCTTTTCAATTATGTCCCATCCCACTCTTTTCCATTCCAATCACATCCATTCCACAACAGAACATTCCATTCCAATCCACTCCATTCCATACCGTTCAACTCCATTCCACTCCATTCCATCTATTACATCCCACTCCTCTTTTCGATTCGATTCGATTCGATTCGATTCGATTCCATTCCATTCCATTCCATTCCATTCCATTCCATTCCATTCCATTCCATTCCATTCCATTCCATTCCATTCCATTCCATTCCATTCCATTCCATTCCATTCCATTCCATTCCATTCCATTCCATTCCATTCCATTCCATTCCATTCCATTCCATTCCATTCCATTCCATTCCATTCCATTCCATTCCATTCCATTCCATTCCATTCCATTCCATTCCATTCCATTCCATTCCATTCCATTCCATTCCATTCCATTCCATTCCATTCCATTCCATTCCATTCCATTCCATTCCATTCCATTCCATTCCATTCCATTCCATTCCATTCCATTCCATTCCATTCCATTCCATTCCATTCCATTCCATTCCATTCCATTCCATTCCATTCCATTCCATTCCATTCCATTCCATTCCATTCCATTCCATTCCATTCCATTCCATTCCATTCCATTCCATTCCATTCCATTCCATTCCATTCCATTCCATTCCATTCCATTCCATTCCATTCCATTCCATTCCATTCCATTCCATTCCATTCCATTCCATTCCATTCCATTCCATTCCATTCCATTCCATTCCATTCCATTCCATTTTGTTGCTGTGTGAAGGATGGCAGCAAAGGGGCAGTCTGACCGCATGGCATCTGACATGGGACTGTGGATGAAGCAAAGGTGTGGAACCGAATTCCTCCATGAGGAGGAAATGTCACCCACTGACATTCATCAATGCTTGCTGAACGTGTATGTAGACCAAACAGTGGATGTGAACACAATGATATGTTTCAGCACTGATGACAGTGATGTGAAAGACAAGCTGCATTCCAGATGGCCATGCACAGCCGTCACACCACAAAATGAAGAGTATCTCAATCAGTTAATCCTCAAGAATCGGCAGATTACAACCAAGGAACTGTGTATGGAGCTGAATATTGGCTTCAATGCATTGAAACAATGGTGGCAACATTGGAATAACACCAAGTTTGCACCAGATGGGTCCCACAAATGCTCGCACAGGAACAGAAACCACACCCACCATATAGTCCGCACTTGGTGCCTTCTGACTTCCATCTGTTAGAGCCAATGAAAGATGAACTGCATGGGCGATGTTGTCCTTGCATTGAGTAGCCTGGTCAGACTTTATGACTTAATTTCAAAAGGAACATAAAGGAAATAAAAGAGATTGGCTTGAGAAGAGCCACAGGAAATGAGAGAACTGGAGCTGCTGTGTGAAAGGAATTTAAAATAACTGTGGCTACTACTGGAAGGAACGCTAAGAGAAAATACAGTAAGTCCTAGAACATTGCTGCAACTCAGGACAGACTACTGCAACTCAGGAAGGAGATCTTGGAACCATTGCTGTAAGTCTTCCAAAATCATCGACCTGATGTGCAACAGCAGACAGAAAAGCCAACAAAACGTTGCGTGTCATCAGGAAACATGTTGGCAAGTATGTGCAGAGTGCCCACTACAGAAAGTGGCAGTCATGCTCTTTCTAAGAGGTAGACCCTAATTCTGAAACCTCTGCGTATTTCATACATTCTTAACAAATAATACAGTAAAGGGTAACAGGGAAACCTCGTTGAAACCAGTCTATAACATGTAAACAAGTGGACACTTTGTTTATTCCATAATCAACCAAGTGTAAACAAAAATGGAAATCATTTCATGTATTCCAAATTCATGGAAATCATTATGAATGAGTTAAGTAGATCATCCAGCTCAGCCATGAGCCTACCCACCAGTTAGGATAACATCAAGAGGAATATTTGTCAGTTAATCTCTGAAGACAGGAAGACACTCTTTCTGTGTGTGATCTGTTATTCACAGTATGATTTGTGTTGGTTTATTTGTTTTCTGGCACGGATATTCTCTTGCCCATGTGGAAGAAGAGAATTAATTCACACTGTATTACTGTCACTTTCTACAAAGGCAAAAGCTTTAAAGGGCAGGTGGTGGAAAGTAACTTCCACAGATGAAAATGCATTTAGTCCTGCCTCCTTAGCTGTGGCAATTATGAATTCTTTAAAAATTGCTGTATTCAGATTTCCTCGGTGCACAGATTTTGGTAAACAAAATTTCCTGAGTCTGTACCTCTCCAACGGTCATGTCTGCCAACTTTTGCTGTTTTTTGATTTTGTTTTGTTTGGGGTGTTTTTAGTTTGTTTGTTCTTGCTTTTAGATTAGAGTAGGTTGAGGATTTGTACCGCCAGAGTTGACCTCTGTGCTATTGAAAGACACATCTAGTAGAATGAGGAAGGTCCTAAACCTATCAGTTGGAAAACATTTTATAATTACAAAACATGAGTGAAACCTCAGTTTGAGACAATGTGCGTGGTCTTGTGTGAACACTAATTTTTACAATTTTTTCCCTGATAGATAACCCAGGTTCTCAGCTGCCAAATTAATGGAAGTTTTAGAGGGCTATTGCTATTTTCTCTCTAATTCCAGATTGCATCTATTCTTGTATTTAACAAGATAAGCTAAGGTGTAAGACAGCTCTTCTAGCCACTGCATGAAAGACATTTTTTAAAAAGCTTTGATTTTCTGGTTTAATAAAGCCTTGAAGATTAAGACATGTTTTGCTGTTCTGGTTTTCTTCCTCTCCATGACCCTCTTATTAATCATGGATATTGTGCTGTGAGAGACTCTGGTATGGGGCTTCAGAAGTTTCTGCACAGTAATGTTGCCAAGAGCTATTCACAGTGCTGAATCTCTAAATTAAAAGGAAATGACTGAAAACTTACCTACCATATTACTTCCATGTGAAGTTACAGCTATTAGAAATGTTTTGCTGGAATTCCGATTTAGAGAGACTTTAATTGTTGCTGACATTTCTGGGAGACAAGTAATTGTTTTCTCCGTTGCCTCCACAAACTAGGACTCTTTCTGCAAAATTGGAGCAATTTGAAAAAAACCGAGCAGCTTCAGAAATTCTCTTTTGTTCTGCTACACAACTTGCTAACTTCCAAACACTTTATGTTATAAGCTTGCTCTCCTACCCTAGTCAGCTTCCAAAGTTCCTGGGCAGTCTGACGTGCTGTGTGTCGGTTCATACCTAGAGAACTCAAGAGGACAGTCCACACGTCCGCAAGGTGCAGGTGCCTGGGGTCACAGGATACACTGCATCTGCAACAGTCCTGTTTGCTGGTAGCTGTGTTCAGCCTCTGTACCAGTTGCCTTTGCTTACCTGATGACTGCTCACCTCAGGCATGCATAGCCCAGACTTCCGTTATTGCAATTATAACATTTATTCAACTTTCTGTCTCTCTCCTTTAGTGGAAATATCTCCAGATACATTAAAGCAAGCCGCGCTCCACAGATCTGTTCTATTAATCTCTTCTCTCCATCAGATGTTGGCAGGAGAGGCTGTTCTACATTTTTAGGCCTCAGCCACCTCAGGCTCCTGTGCTGAGGCAGAATCTGCTTGAACAAGAAGGGGGCTATGGCTGCAAATGTAAAGAAAGGGGCAGCAGCACCTCCTTTTGTGGGAACAAATGCAGTTTCTTTAGAAGGAGAGCAGCGTTTTTATCTGTAATATTTTGCAAAAGTTAATCCTTGTGGAAAAAAAAAAATAAGGTCAAAAAGAAAAAAAAATAATATTTTTAAAGAAAACAGACCGGAAACTCTCCTGTGCAGAAAGTAGCAATGGATAAAGTGCTGGGCACCCCTCACCCTCTGTGTGCTGGGTCTCTCCTCTACATAACACTCAGGAACACCTGAGGCACTTCGGGCAACTCATCTCTGTCAAATGTCTCCAATGATCATTGACCTCAGTGTGCGACTAGGCAAAAAACATCAGCAACAGCACAATAGGAAAAACCAGCATAGAAAAGAGGAAGGAACACTAAGATCTGAATCTTTCTGGAGGACACCAGGGACACTAAAGGCAGCCAGACTGTTGCTCTGGGCCTGTAAGCAGCAGCTGCCCACATGAATAACACAGAGGGTTAGCAGTTTTTAGTTCTGACAATTTACTAGTGTTCCCTTCACTGTAGATCTGTTTTACAGATGTGAACATTATTGTCTGTGTTTACAGGGAGTAACTAAAAGGGTGAAAATAACTTGTGACTGACTTCAGGATAAGGAAGATATTCTGCAGTGTTGGCAGCAAAGACAAATAGCTACACCGGAAGTTTGTGCTGGGATCCTGGAAATCGTCATCGTCCAAGAAAAGCAAGAGGGCATACAGGTGTCGCATATGCTGTAGGGGTTCGGTCCACATGAAGATATGAATGTCACATCACACAAATCCATCCTGCAAAGTCAGAGACAATGCTATCTCCAGAGTCCAGAAAAAAGGGAGCAAAGATGGCTGGCTTTGCTTGAGAAGATCTTAGTGACAATGACAGTTATGAAATTTATGAAATTTAAAGTGACCCACTGATGTCAGAGCAGTGGCTTTGCAGCTCACAAGAGGCTGCTACACAGATTAGACATCAGCCTCGAGGCAACGCAAAGTGCAAGGACTTGAATTTTATGGGATGACAATTTTTTTTTATTCTTTCCTGCTACTTTTGGAAAAGGTGAAGGCTCTGCCAGAAGCCAGTTGGAATAGGTCTGAGTTTTGGGGATGCTCCTGGTCTGTGTGCAATGCTTTGAAAGAACATGTGCAAGAGAACACCCCTCAGTTACCACTCAGCCAGAGCACAGGGTAAGGGGATAGAGGATGGCCAGAGAGACCTCCAGATATGTTCTTGGAAGCGGCGCTGCCCAGAGACAGCCATGGAGCAAGGACATGTAAATTGAAGCCTAATGGGACACAGGCCCTTCAGCATTTACCACCTTATGCTCCAAACTGCATGTGACAGGACTCCAGATGGTGTACAAATGTGAAGAGAATTTTCCTGGACCTTTTCCTGCAGTGAATTCCCCAAGCAGCTTTTAAATTCAGAAAAGCTCAGGTTCATTGCAATGCAAACTGCACCACTTACAGTTGTGTATGGAGAAAGCACAAAGGTACTGGGGTTGCAACCCAGAAAGGGGCAGCAAAGGAGATCTACAGGAGGGTCTGCATCCTCCAGAAGTCAGGAAGCTTTCAATCAGGCTGTGTTGTTTCTTCAAGTACCTGTAAATTTCAACTGCCATTACAGTTGTAAATATTTTCCCAATTAGTTCTTAACATCTTAATAGCTGGGGTTTGTTTGTTTGTTTGTTTTCTCTCTCTCTTTTTTTTAGAGAAAAGTTTCTTGTTCTAATTAGCTCAAAAAGTTGGCTGCATGGCTGGTTTTCAGCTCCTTCCCTCCTTCCATACTGCATTTCTAAAGAGATCTTTCTCTGAGCAGCCTCACAAGGCCTTGACGTTATAAGATTGTGGTAATTACTGGAGCTTTGCTGAGTTTGTGGAAATCTTGTGAGTAGAGTCATTATAACAGAGTTTAGTGTTTCAGTCTATTGCTTTCATATGCAAGATTATTGACTTGATAAAAGAAACAGATTTTGACATTGTGATGGCTGTAAGTACTTGAAAAATTGTCTCCAGATTTTTTTTTAAATTGAGTGTACAGTACAGTCCTTCATTTAAGGAGCACTGTGACATTTCAGATGATAGGAAGTCCAGGGTGATGGTGCCAGGCAGGAACTGCTCAGCTTACACAATAAAGCACACGCTGTCACTGATACAGTTACATAACTAAATTCGTATATTTGCATCCTGTTACTAAACTTATCGGTTCAAATTTGTCTTTAGTTTAGGGGGGGAAAAAAAGGAATTATCTTCTTTATTCTATCTAGAAGTGGTTGCGAAAATTTGTAGATGCCCCATCCCTGGAGGCATTCAAGGCCAGGTTGGATGGGGCCCTGGGCAGCCTGATCTGGTGGGCGGCAGCCCTGCCCATGGCAGGGGGTTGGAGCTATATGGGCTAACCCAAACCATTCTGTGATTCTATGAAATGTTACAGTAAGTTATAAATTTAAAAAACAAAGAAATGCAGTGTTATTAAAAAGTACAAACTTTAATATCTTCAGAAATCTTCAGCTTCCTCCTGCAAAAAGTGCAGTCTCAGAAAGGTAAACCCATTCCAGGCAAGTCAGTCGTCAGCCAACGCAGCTGTCTGCATAAGCTGTTTAAAGCAGAATACTTTGATAAAGTAGGTAATAAACTGCTGCTGGAATGGGCACAATAACAAAAGAAAGGTGGATACATTTGCAATAAAAGACAGCTGATGAGAAAGCCAAATGAGTGATGAGTGAGTTATAGGGTCATACCAGGTGTTAATGTGCTCCAGGGATTGAAGTAGTGACTTTTGAACCAAAAAGTTGTGAAAAAGTTGGGCCAGAACAGGGATGGCTGCCTGATTAACTTCCGCTCTAAGCATCTGATGTTGTGAAAAGAAAGATGACAAAAGATCGGCTTGGATTCAGTATTGGAACATGAATTCAAAATTAGTAAGTTTTAATTTCTGCTAATGATATCTGAGGATATGTGATGGTATTTAAATAAGAGTGTCTGTGCACCAGACTTGTTCATTTATCTTGGTAAGAGTGTAAATGGTGGGAGCCAAAGACAATTTATCATCATATTTTCTAAAACCTGTTTATTTCAGATAGGAATTTATTTCAGACATGAAAGTCTTAGAGTCCTTATGGCTAAATAAAATAACTCAGTCCAACAGTGAAGTACTCAAATATATTTCTGCTAACAATTTTATGACAATTGTAGCTCCTTTTCTGTTAGCAAATTATTTGCCAACAGGCTATGAATTTTGAATTTGTTCCAAACCCAATTTCAACACATTTCTTGCATATAATTTTTGTCAGCTTGCCATGATGAGTATTCACTGCTTATTTGGGCCATATGAATATTCATTCAAATTTGCAGTGATGTTTTTCTCTACTGATTTGGCAACAATCATATACGCAAATAATTCATTGAACAGTTGTAATTTTTAAATAAAGACTTGGTCTGAAGTCTACCAAGAGCATTGCAGCACTGCAAATCAGCTGTGAGCGACAGATTTTTGTCCAGACGTTCTCAAAAGTGTTTGTGTTAGTGCATTTGACGTTTTGTTCTTGACGAAGCCCTATGAAGCCATCATCCTCAGCATGTCACCTCAGTGCTGCAGCGCTGACTCCAGACACAGCTTTGTGTAGCTGCTGAAGTTTGGACAAAGGATTTCACAGTGTATTCACAGACTGGATCCATTACATAGGTATTATGTGCAAAACAATATAATGCAGAGTCATGAAGATTACGTGCAATGCCAATGATTTTAATTGTCCAATTTCCTGATAGAAAGTAAGTGGATTTTCAAGTCAAAATGAATTTCAGAAACAAGAACTTTCAGTTTTCAGTTGCCTTCTATTTTCTTACTATATTTGCGTACTTCATTTTTTTTATTTTAAAACAAGGGAGAAAGTAACTAAAAGTACATTTATGTATAATACTTTTTCTGCTACCTTTATAAATCTTTTATATCTCCCAAGCCCACAGAGAAGTCCTAAGGCAATTGTGAACCTTTTCTTGTGATTTTGAGCTGATAATCACACACACAGACAGAAGCCTTTTCAAGAATATTTTCTATCTCAGCAAAGTGTTGATATAAAGATAGTAAAAACGATCTGCAGATATTGTAAAAGGGTAGTGAGGTCCAAGCATTTCTTTGATAAAATTTTCAGACAATGTGTTGTGAATCTCTCTGCAGTGATTCATTCAAAAGCTACTTTCCAGTTTACAGTTTCCACTATTATATGAACAGATTAAAACCTGGAAATAAAATGAAAATAAAGGAATGGTACGACTTCACCACCTTGGGTTATATTAAGTGTTTGGCAGACTGAGAAATTTATCATGCAATTGGAATGAAGTTTCTCTTTTCATAATTGCTCTCTGTGTGATAAGGTATATCTGAAACAGAACTTTTTGGAAGCAAAGCAAATACTTTTTAATTAGAGTAATGGAGCATATTGCTTAATCTCCAGTTCACCATTCCCATTCTTAAAGCTGGTGCTCAAAACAGGCCGTGGGTCTGGAGCTGCCAATGGGGCATCAGCTATGTGTGGAACTAAAGATGTGTATTTATACATCTATATATGCTTATGCATGCACAGATATATAAATCTATGTATTCATATATTTGTGTTTGCACACAAGCATTCTATACCTACACATGGTTAGCCTAGATTAGGCACGTTCAATCCACGCCCGCTGCACGTATGTGGCCCAGCACAGCTCATAACGCGGCCTGCCCACTGCTGCCGAGCCACCATGCTGGCGGCTCTGCCCTGCAGAGCGGCCCAGCCCCAGGCACACACCCATTGCTCGGCAACAACCAAACATCGATGTGCGATGGGCACGGTCTGAGCTCAAACCAGGACATGGGGAGGGCACAAGCACAGGGCTAACTCAAGTTATGCGAAGAATTTTATGCATTTTGATACATTGGCTAAACACAGTCCTGTGAACAGTGAAGAACATGCAGCCTTGCTTTCTGCTTTGATAAAGGAATTTGAGAATAGATTTCAAGATTGCCCAAAAAATCATCAAGTTTTTGGTATATTTGAGACTCCATTTTCATTCGACATAGATACCTGTGAATTTTCAAACAGAATGTAAAGAGTTGCAATCAGATCTGAACTGAAAGAAAAATTTGATCCTGTCTCTCTGCAAGACTGTTATAAGATCTCTCTTACCAGAGAAAAATATCCCTCACTTCATAATCACACCTTATTCATGTCATCACTTTTTGGCAGTGCATACATTTGGGATCAACTGTTTTTAAGGATGAAGCACAGGAAGAGTAAAATTTCATCAAAAATCTCTGACAAATACGGTGAGAACTCACTAAGAATTGCACCCACTTCCATGGAAACAGACTGGTGCATTAGTTTCACAAAAATAAGGTCAGATATCCCACTAGTTTTATGTTTTTGTTGCTTTTCTATGTTTTAATAAATATATATATATTTATAAAGTTTTGTTAGTTATGTACATTAACTGTATTACATATTTTATATGCAGTCCAGGACAATTCCTTTTCACTCAAGGTCACCCAGGCAAGCCAAAATGTTGGACACCCATGGTCTAGATCTTCAAAATAAAAATTAACCAGGTAATATATTGTGCTTGAGAGTTTTGAGAGTTATATCTGAATTTAATACTAATATCTCCTTTTTTTCTTTTGAAAATAAACAAGAAAAGTTTTTGTCTGAATCTCTCCCAGTCACATTATCATGTCAGACAGTTACAGTCTTCTCTATGTTCAATTTCATGCTCTTTCTCAAAGAAGTACCCCCACCTCCTTCTCCAATATAGTAGATCTCTAATGGCTCTATCCTTTGAAATGATTTCTTTTCCTCTGGAAATACAGCATTTCTGACTGCCCAACACCTCGCACTGCAGTTGCTTTGTAGTTTCAAATATTTCTCCACCTTCTACACCCATTAGTCACATTCTCCTCTGTGCTGTGGATCTCTCTTAGGTCGTCTTGGGCAGCATGATGAATTTGCCCCATGCCCGTGCGGTCAGCCCATAAAACGATGACATTGGGTGTTTGTTCAGAGTAATGATGGAGGGGTGCAGTTGGAGCTGCCTCCTAGCAGTGCACGCAGACGGCCTCCCTTGTGCCTGCCTCACGCTGTGTCCTCGGCAGACCTGGCCTTGCCTCTCCCATTCCCATGCAGCTGATTTGAAAAACAGTTTGGCAGGGCTCAGATTTCTCATGGTGATCTCATCAGTAGATCATTGTCCTATCTGTATGGCACTACTATAAAACCACCTGTGGAACAATATCTATTTAATACTTTTCAATGAGCCTTGAAACAGCATTTCAGAAGTATTTTATTGACCTGCACAAATAGCGTGGTGGTTGCAATATTATTTTTTAGTTAATTAGTTTTGCCATAGTCTTCCTTCCTATAAAGAAAAAATTCCTGCAGAAGTCTCTCATATGCTTTTGAACAGAATTAGTGTACCTTTGAGCAATATGCAACAGTGCATTTTTGCATGTGAGAGAAGCTTGTCTCAGATAAATTTATTGTAAAATCTGAGTAAAACCTGCCTGAACCTACAGCCTCCCACTTCTTTACTGGCAGGAGTGAGCACAAGCTCAGCAACAAAAGCACGACCATCCTGCCTGAGCTTGTGTATGGAGCAGCGGTATTGCCCGAACTTTTCTCTTCTCCAATGAGAAAAGGAAAAGCTCCATCCATCCGAAGTGGTTTGAGGAGATTCAGTAATGATGGGCTACATGGAACTTACCCCAGTTCTGATGCACGATTGTACCAAAAGAGGCAGCAAGATAACAGCAAGCTCCCATAGACCTTTCAATTAACAGCTGCACTGACGGTTTCCTCTTCCTCTTCCTCTTCCTNGGTGCTCAGAGACGTTAATAAAATCTGTTTCTCTGTGTGATGTGAGACTTTTGCAACATGCTGGAATGAAAAACAAACTACAAACGAAAACACCGCCCTCTCTCTTGCAATTATACCAGAGCTACCAGAAGTTTGTTGACTTAATTGCTGCTGATGGTTTCATGGGGCTTCATCATGACCCTTTGAACAGCTGTGGGTGTAGGCTCAGATCTACAGCTGCTGGTCTCTGTGGTCTGAATGTGATACCTTGCCATAACCAGGATTTTTAAATTATGGAGTATAAGTAAGCAAGAGATACAGAGGCTGTCTACATTGCCAACCAAAGGTATTTGCTGGGGCATCCAGCTTCCCTGCTCTTCTTATGGCTCCCAACAGGTGTCGCTGAGAAACTCAGTGTGGATTTCCCCCTGCCTCTGTGCATGGTTCGCCTTTTGGAAAGGAACTGGGATGTGGTAGCATCTTCTTGCTATGAAGCAGGAGAGGGGCATACCATAGGGTTGGTGGGTTGGTGCAGGTGGTGCGACCATGATTTTCCAGTTCTAGTATCAATCTTTGCAATCTTTATGGTCCATACCTCTGTCTGCAGCATTATTGTGAATCTGTAGATAACATTCATAAATGAGCCAATTGGTTTAGATCATTAACTGCATCAGAATTGTGCTGAGCCAACTGCTTAAATACTGCTGCACCACATATGCACATACAGGAACTATGAACATATATATTATGTATGAATGAAAATGTATGGTTATTTAATAGCACCCTTAAACTCTTTAAAAGGTCTGCACTTAATTCACTTGCTTTTATTTTCACTTAATCACTAAACTTCAGTTTTATCCTTGTCTTTCAATGTTTGCAAGCTTCTTTCAAAGAGAAAAGTGGGAAAAAACTGAAAATGGAGATCGGTCTACAATGTAGTATTAACACATCAAAATAGTATATTTCATGAGAAAATACGCTTCTTGTCATATCAAATAATTTTACAACTGAGTTACTGATCTCTGACAGAGCTTTCTGCTGGAAAAGTCACCAGACCCTTGCATAGAGCTGAGTCTTTTCTGTACTATATAAAAAATAGGAATGTCCCAAGCTGGTTGACACTCATAAATAGTGAATAATTTCACACAAAATCTTTTCTGAGGCTTAACATTAAAAAATCCCACTCTCTGGCCAAATTTGTGAGAAGTTCAAAATTTCAGACAAGAACGATTTGCACCAAAAGGATGTTACCTGTTGCCTGTGTAATACACTTCAGATGTCAGAAAAAGTGCTGCTTGGTTAGCCTGAAAGCTACAAAAGTCACAGAGAATTTACAAGTCACTTTACTGAGCTGTGTCTAATCGTACAGTGAAGGTGACATAGAAGCAACAAAGGAAAATGCCACCATCTTGCTATACACTGAACTGAGTTGCGTCCAGACCAAGTTTCCGCAGACTTTGATTTTCTACTCATATTCTCTATAGTTAGAACAACGCTATGAAACAGGGATGTAATTCAAAAGTTTTTGAGGCTAAATATCATGTCTGTCATTTGGGCTCTGGGAAGCGAATACAACATCCTTCAGAGGAAAAATTAAATAAAATAATAGTTTTGACAGGAAACTCCACTGATTTACCTGGAAGGGATGGAGGAAAAGAAACTAATATGTGCTCACCCTCAGGGTACAGAGGCACATTTTGCAACTCGAAAACAGAGTCAGAAGTTAGAGCTCTGATCCTGGAAATAGTTCACAGTCCTGTGCACCTTAACACCTATGAATGACCCCAGGGAGCTGTGAGTCTATTCATATAGGCAGTGGTACTTTCATGCAGAAATGCCTGCAGAATCAAGCCCAGGTGATCAGTGGCAGTCCCAGGCAAGGTATCCACAACTGTGGTTTCTCAGGCCTGGTTCTAATCACCAGAAGACCGGTGGAAACTGAGCAATTCTGCTGTCCTAATAATACAGTGAACAGGGATATCAACTGCTGTGTAATCATTTAATGCACAGTAAAAATAAAAACAGATCTAGACAAGCTTTTTTCTTTTTCTTTCTTAAAATGCATCTTATTCCATTTCCTCCTCAGTGACCCTAAAAGCTGCTTCGTTTTGCTAGACCTTCATGTCTTCTTGGAGAAAGGTAAATGTTCTCAAATTGGGACGGCTCAGTTTCTTTGTGCTAATTAAAACTGGAAAATGTCAACCTTGACTTTAGTCCTTTAACAATTAAGCTTTTATGCACTTCTGTTGTTGTTGTTAAAATATTCTAAATATGCCTCCAAAATCTCCTGAAAGTGAAATTAACACCTGGTGCAGGAACTTCCATGCCAACATTTATCCTCATGGCAACGCATATTTTAGCCTGAATTTCACCTCAAAATGAAAAGGCAGAGAGGACAGCAGTGATTCAAGACCTGTCAGGTTCTGCTTACCTGTCAAGTTTCTTTCTATCATCTGCCAACTAATTAAGGTAACCTTGTCACAGAATTCAATTAACACTCAAGTGAAATGACAGAGCTTTAGATGTCCCGGTTAGAGGTTAGCCCATTTCTCTCTTCTCAGCTGCAAGTAGCTGTTGCATACATGCTTTCTGCTGCCCCACTGAAACTATTTTCCATTGCAACCCTGAGACATTTCATACCTGATTAATCCTTCCTCCTGACTTCAGAGATCCATTTTTTTCTGCCTTCTTAATGAATTTTATGCTCAGTAGCCAGATAGAACAAGAATTGCACAGTAGGAACCTGGGTAGCAAAACCACAGGAAAGTGAATCCTGTGGATACGGTATCTAGTTTCTTCAGCTTTACTACAAACATACTGTGCAGCCATCAGCTGCTTGGTTGAAGACATATTTCATGAAAAGAAAAAGATGAATTTTGGTGAATTTTGTTGAAAGGAACTCAATTTTGCCAGTGAGATCTGAAAAAAAACAGATCATGAACATTTGAAATTTTGAAGTGCTGAGCATTTTACAAATTTCTTTTAATGATTGGTAAGTTTACCTGCATGCTTTGCAGTATCTTGATTCTTTATCCATGTGACGGTGTGTTGCTTCTTACAGATATTGGGAGCAAAGGAAGCATTGCTATCTAGAATGCTCAAAAGGTACTGACTGATGTTTTGGATGGCTTCACAGAAGACAAAGCCTCTCATCTCGTGAGAATGTGTAATTCCAAAAGGAAGCAATGATGTTTGGTGTAATTCTACTTCTAAGTCACCTCAGAAAAATCAGACAAACCCATTGAATGGACAAGAATATATCATAGTGTGTACATGTAATGTCCATTTTCCAGCTGATTTTAACAACATCTCAGAGTTGTGTTTAATACAGTTAAGGGATATCCTGGGAATTATAGTAAGTTTTTTTGGTAACAGTGTAAAAAGTGCCAAGTACTAATGTTGGAACTGAACTGGATAATAGTCTCATTTATGAAAAACTTCAGTAAAATAATCAGTTGAGCTGGAAAGGCAGTACGATCACTTGAACAGGAAAATACGACAAACAAGAAAGGAAGCCAAAGTAGTGGTGTCAGCAAAAAGTAGAGTTATCTGTGAGTTTTATAGCTCTCCAGGGAGGGGAGAACTCAAGACATATAAAAATCATTTGCAAGCTCATCCATGCACGAGAACAAATAATAAGGAATAAAAACACACTTGCCTGTGTTAGAAGTAAATAAGGTGTATTGGAAATGAATGCTGAATTAATTAGCAGTGCTTGGAGCGATTATTTTGAAAGAGTACCATATGAAGAGAATGCAAAAGAGGAATTAAATCATGTAAATCCAACTGGGGTGAGATTGGTTGTATTTAGAAGGAGCAAGTCGTAAAGGCAGATAGGGAATTGAAAGTGAGGAAAGTATCTTGATGAAGTGTCAATGCACTTGCTGAAGTGACTTGTTATGGAAGGTGTTTGATTGCTTTTGTAAGTCAGAAAAAGTACTAAATAAGTGTTGTAAAAGCTTTGCAAAGCATATATTTAAATGTGGAGAAGTATTGAGCTCAGCACAAATTATAGAAATGAAATGGTGCTGTAGAATATGAAGCCTTGGCACAGATTAATGAAAGTATCTGGAGAAATTTAGAGACGTTAGATAGTTTCATGGTAGGAGTGAACAGAGTAAATGGAAAGCTTGCTGCATGCGTTTTCTCAGAAATTTGGAGGAAAGAGGTTTCTTTGTAGAAACAGAAAAAGCATATGGACATGTAATGAGAATGAGCAAGCTGTTTTGGAGAACTTTATATATGCTGCCTCTGCCAAGGAAAAGTGCTCAAAAGTGAGAAAATATGGAGGGTACTACCACAGAACATGCACAAGCTTGTGACGTCATATTAACTAAGTCTTATTAATTACAGAACTTTCTTACATAGGCATGAGTTAGAGTGATTGTTTATAAGACTGAAGCCTTGGTAGGTGGTGAAAGGTATCCTCCTTAAAGGACAAGAACTTAGAGGAAGCAGCTGTAGTACCTCTTTCTGATTGCTTTTTCATTGCACTGCTGTTGCCTCTCGTGGGCGTGG